>JAJEJH010000294.1:0-285432 GCA_026122585.1 Anacardium occidentale
GTATAATAACAGTTATCAGGCGACTATTCAGATGGCTCCATTTGAGGCATTGTACGGTCGGAAGTGTAGATCTCCTCTTCATTGGGATGAGATTGGAGAGAGAGATTCCCTGGAGACAGTTGTTGGTCCAGAGATAGTTCAGGGTATGATTGAGCAGATCCGAATCATCAGGCAAAGGATGAAACAAGCCCAGGATCGACAGAAGAGCTATGCAGACCTGAGACGCAGAGAGATTGAGTTTGCAGTAGGCGACAGAGTATTCCTGAGAGTTGCACCGTACAGGCACGTGCTCAGATTTGGCAGAAATGGGAAGTTGGCCCCTAGATTCATTGGTCCCTATGAGATACTTGAGAGAGTAGGGACAGTTGCCTACAGATTGGCTTTGCCAGCTAGCATGGACAGGATCCATAATGTGTTCCATGTGTCGCAGTTAAGGAAGTATGTGGGAGATCCTTCTCATGTGCTTCAGTTTTCAGAGGTTGAGTTGGCTGATGATTTGAGTTATCAAGAGTTGCCAGTACAGATTCTGGACTATAAAGTCAAGGTTCTCCGGAACAAGCAGATTCCTCTAGTGAAGGTCTTATGGCGCAGTCAGAGAGTAGAGGAAGCCACTTGGGAGGTAGAATCTGAGATCAGGGATAGGTTCCCAGAGTTATTCAGGTAATTCCAGGGTCGAAATTTTTATAAGGGGGGAGGAAATGTAGCATCCTAGATCCGGAAACCCTTAGGGGTAGAGTTTTGGGGTTAGAAATCAAATTCAGAGAGAGATTGGGAGTCTGGTTAAGTTCAGGGGTGAGTTGGTAAGTTTTCGAAGCCATGTGGCTTCCGTTGGAATCCTTTCGGAAGGATTCGATTAGGCGAGCGAGCGAGAAATAAGTTATACTTATTTTCCCTGGTGCACGACCGTGCATCATTAGTGCATGCCCGTGCATGGCCTAGTATTTAAGTGGAACCGTGAGTTAAGTTCATTTCTTTACTCACCCGTTTGCATTTCAGCCATATTCTCTCTTTCATTTCAGTGCCTCCCGTTCCTAGAGAGGAGACTCAGCAGCCATTAGCTCCCAATCCGATTAGAGAGCCAAGAGATTAGTGATTTCAAGCTTGATTTCAAAGCATGGAGAGAGGTAAGTGTTCTCTTACCTTTTCCTTGAGTTTTCCGGCATGTTTTGTGCTTCTTGATGCCATGGATGTGTTCCTTGCATGTGGATGATTGTTTGAGATAATTATATGGCCTTGCATGTTGAGTTGGATGACAAATTTCCACCCTTGAAGCATGCATGTTTGTATGTATGGCCTTAGAAAGAGAAAAGAGATGATCCCATGGTAGGTTCCATGTTTGATGATGCATGTTGCATGTGAAGCTTGAATGGTGATGTTTGAAGTGTTGGGAATGTATATTTGGAGTGTGATTGCAATTGGATGTGTTTTGGTTGGCCGTTTTGTGCATTTTCCGAGCGGTGCTTTGTTGAAGAACCAGACGCACGACCGTGCGCCCGTATGGGACGGCCGTGAGCCTGTGTTTCTCCAGATGCACGCCCGTATGCACGACCCATGCACGGCCAGGAAATGTACATGCACGCCCGTGTGTCCGCATACGCACGCCCGTGCATAGGCAATTTCAGGGATAATGAATAGTAAATTCCCGAGAGTTACACGACCAGGCGCACGACCAGTGCACGGTCCCGTGCGTCAGGGTGTACGCCCGTGCACATTTCATGCACGCCCGTGCATCAGCAGAATTTCAGAAAAATGTTATTTGAATGGGAAATTGAGCATGCGAATTCAGAATAAATATTTAATGGCTTCAGATAAGCATCAAATAAGCATGTAATGAGTTAATAAGCTGCATATGCATGTCATGGCATTACATGTAGCTTCAGAGAGGATCAGGGGATCCGAATTCAGCAGTATTCAGAACCCGATGTACGGGTGAGAGTATAGGGTGAATACGAGGGGGCATCTGTGGGAATCAGCCTTCTGACACCAGTCAGAACGCTGAGCAGTGTTTTCAGATTCAGTTCCTGACACCAGTCAGATGATTCAGCAGCATTTCAGTTTCAGCTCTCTGACACCAGTCAGATCGTAGCAGTGCAGATATCAGATTCAGCTTTCTAGCCGGTAGCTAGAATGGTTAACCCACATGGCCAGGATGCCGAATCCCTGTATTACCCAGTCTGATCAGCACAGCAGGTACCCGAGGGTACAGAGAGAGGTATTCAGATGCATGCATCCAGTTTTCAGTTAGCATGACATGACATACACATCATGACATGCATCCATATGATAATAATGAATGAATGAGATACAGATAACAGTTTCCAGATTCCAGCAAGCGCATAGATGTATGATTAGGGCCGAGGCCAAGGTATGTGTTTGTTTATGTGATTGTTGTGCTTGCTTGGGTATTGAGGGAAGTAAGGAGCGCTTACTGGGTGATCTTTATCACTCATCCCCCCTCCTTCTTCCAGTTTTGCAGGTGTTCGTGCTGGGTTCGAGGAGCGGTTGGATCGAGGCTGACGGAGAAGGCATGCACACACACCTCGATCAGTGTATATCAGTTTTGGACCTGTGTGGTCATTGTTGTACATGTTTCGTATCCAGATGTACAGTATATGTATATGATGTAGGCCAGTGGGCCCTTGTACAGAATAGTTGTATATCTCAGATATATCTATATATATGATGTATATTCAGATGAGCTTCCGCGTGTACAGAAATGTAAAGCATTGTACAGTTTCAGTTATTTTGTTTTCGTAGGATTCCCGTCGCGGGTACCCATATTTTCAGATGATTAATAAAAGCTCCCCAAATATTGTTATTATTCAGCACAGTAGGGGTACTCGTGGCGGCGGGTCCTACAGTTTTCTTACTGATTTCTATTATATTTCTGTTCTGTTATTGTTCTGTTTCTCATCTGTTTCTCATGAGATGCTGTACATGACAATGAAATGTATATGCTGATATCATGTATACTGAAAAACTGTAAAACTTGCCCTCAGGCTTGTTTTTTTGAAAAACTGTCTTTTCTGAAAACTCTTTCTGATAATAAAACTGTGATCCGAAGATCCTGAATATATACGTATAGTATATCTGAAATCTGTATCAGAAAATACTGAAAATCTCTGAAATATCTGAAAATATCTGCTATGCTGGCCAGACTGATGAATATAGGGATTCGGCACCCTGGCCGTGTGAGTTCAAAATCCTAATAAATCTACTGATGCACAACCAGCACTCTCTATTGAGCTTGGTCAGTGACCATGTCCTCTCTGGCGGACGCTGGTTTCCCTCTCTAGCGGGTGTGCGAACTCACAGGTGCCCCCTCGTATCCACCCCTATCTGATATATGAAAAATCATATATGTATGATTTTTCTGAAAATCATGATATATCGGATCCTTGGATCCAGTCTGAAAATATCTGATATGGCATGCCGTGCTAATGCTGATAATCATGCATGAAATGCTGATTTTTCTGATGTAAATTCTGAGTTCTGTGTGCTTAAAACTGGCTTAGAGTGGCTTAATATTCTTTTAAAATCAATTCTGCTGATTTCTACTGTGCACGGGCGTGTGTTCTGGGACGCACGGGCGTGTGCCAAGGCACACGGGACCGTGTGGCCATCGTGCATGTGGGCGTGCAGCGTTCTGGAGGAAATTTCATGAAAACTGGGCAAGGCACACGGGCGTGTGTACTCGGGCACACGGGCGTGTGTCTGCCATCTTCTTCCCGTGTTCAGCACACGGGCGTGTGGAATTGGGGAGAAAGCACACGGGCGTGTGTCACTCGGGCACACGGGCGTGTGTCTGGGTTTTCAGACGCACACGGGCAGCATGCACGGCCGTGTCCCATGCAGAAAAGCGGACGCACGGGCGTGCCTCAGGGACACACGGTCGTGTGCTCGACCCAGAAACTGCAGAAGACGTCTGGAAATCCAGAAATTCCCACACTAACACATCCACACTCCAAATCAACACACATACAAGCTAAATACCGCTAAAGCATGCCCAAAAACATCATTTTATCATCTCAAACACGCCAATCATCATAATAAAAACACATATATCATGTATATTCACATACATGCACATAAACATGGAAAGCCACTCAATCATCCAAACATGCAACATATCAAGCTCAAGCATGCTGGAAAACATCTCAATCAAGCACACATCACATTCTCATACACTGGAATCAGCCAAACAGGCTCTGAAACGGCGAGGGAAGTAAGGAAAACACTTACCTCGCGCCATGGAAGCTGGGCCTTTCCCTCTGGAAGACTCTGGATCTCTAATCTGAAGCTGAGCTGCTGGGGGATCTCTCTCTGGAACTCTAGGGTTCACTGGAGCTGAAGGAAGAAGAAGAGAAAATAAGCTGGGAGCTGAAATCTGCGCGCAACTGGAAAGAAAATAAACTAATAAAGCTGGCTGGGACAGACACACGGTCGTGTGTAGTGGAAAATAGCCATTTCCACCCCCACATGCGCAGAAACTCATACTAAGCCCCAAAGGACTTCTAAAAGGCTCTTCTACCCCCCCCCTCAAACTCTCTAAAATGACAATCTAACCCCTTGGGTCATTACACAGATTCAAACAAGACATAATGAAGAATAAGAATAAAACCTGATAAATCATTGAATTTTTTATTGAAATCTGATGAAAAATCGTCTCGCAGTTACAATCTGCTTTGCTTTTGATTGAATCTTTAAAACAAGATCAATAATCCCTTAAAATTTCTTTGAAAAACTCTCAAAAGTTGTTCTAAGGTGGTTCTCCCTTTTTCCAAAAATAAGTACATTTAATATATATAACTAGGGTTAAGAAGGAGTTTTAATATATCACCTCTGCCATAAACAATAAATAGAAACATTGGTGAGACCAAAACTGACATTTTTCGACTGTTTTTTCTGGTATAGGTGACTAGATCTGGTTGCCTCTGCCAAAATAGGAGACAACCTTTGGCAGAGGCAACCAGATATGGCAATGACAACCTGGTTTCGTTATCGATGGCCACTGTTGTCGGCATAATGGTGATGATTACTTTCATTTGTTATTTTTAAAAATTTTATATTTTATAAAATTTTAGTCTTAAAAGGTCAAAAATACCCTTGATTTATTACTGTTCACAATTAGATTTAATATTGAATTTGGTCAAAGAAGGGATTTTGGGTTTTTCAATCCTTAAAGGTGGGATTGGAATGCATCAAACTATGGGTGGGAACAAGTCGTTTGGTCTTCTTTTTTTCGCTTAACTGAGGACGCGCGACCCACGTTTCTTTCGGACGGGCACTTGCTCCACCACTTAAATCAACCTTGTTTCACACTGGTTAATTAATGATCATCTAACATAAATAACAAGTAACAATTAAATATACACGTGTAAGATCCTTCGAACAGATTTTGAGATCACAGCAAACAAGAGCCGCACTGAATTATTGACACGTGTTCCTCTCAGTCAGACATTTGAGCAACCCTCCCGCTCTTCTTCTCTTTCTTCGCCTTCAAGCTAATAGAGAGATTTCAAAATTATATAAACAAGAAAACAAAAAATTTATAGCGAATGGCAAGCGGAAGTAAGCCCATATTGGTGGGTTTATTAGTGGTTATGGTAATGGGGATTGCCCTTTACCTGAAGCTTTGGACTCTCGATTACTCTGTTTCATCTGCTGAGAACGAATTGCTCCGGTAAACGCTTTAAAAAAACAAATTACTTTACTCAGATTATCACGGGTTTGCTGAACTTGTTATTAGTATTGAAATTGTTCTTTGGGTTTTTTAAATTGTTTTGGTAATTTGTTTATAGGTTTTTTTTAAATGACGTTTCTGTGGATTGAAATTTTGTAGGAGACAGTTCGATCTTGCGAATAGGGAAGCAATGGATGAATCTGCAGAATGGCGATACAAACATGATAGAGAGGTAGATAAGGTTAACAAGTGTTCGAAGGAGCTTAGAGAGGTATATATATATACATGATATAGAATTTTATGATTTCAATTGTGAAATTATTAATTTAATGTCAATGTTGTTAACAACATCATTCACTTTCTATCATAGGTATATCTAGAAATTTTATTCAATTTCAGCTTCAGATTGTAATTGCTTGTCTTGAATTTACACTAAAAATTTATCTTTGAAGTGTGCTGTATAGAAGGTGTCATGTGACAAGTGATTATGTTTCCAAATTCTAACTGGGATGTGCTCATTTACTTGCCAAAAAAAGGAAAAACCTCATGCACGATTGCGCAATTTCTTGTTTAGGTGTGGGAGGGGATTGGAATTGAAATAAACTTCCCCAGGAAATTGGTGAGGGAAAATTGACACATTGTTTCTGATTGCTGCTTTTTGCTGTATCTTTCATGTAACACTTGAGCATGCAAGATGTAGAGTAATCGTCTTGATAGTTATCTGTTAAGACTTATAGACAATTCATGTTCTGAACTTAGGATTCTTGCCAGCTTAATTTTCTTTTACTTTTAGCAGTGGTATATATTGGAGAAAACCTTATCGATAATCTCGGGAGTGGGGAGGGCCTCTCAATCCCATTAATTGATTTTAATTCTCCAACTTCTTTGCTACTTTTATGTGGAAAATAAATAATTTTCAAAACCAGACTCCATGAGAAAAAGGAAAGACAGAGGGCAGTGTTATTAGAATTATCATACTTGCTCTTTTCTCTTGTTTCCACACATTTAAAGTAAATGAAAACTTTATTTCTTTTCAACAGGATTAAAATAAGTTCAATTTATCATGGTGGTACTCTACCTTAATTTCTCTTCTTCTCCAAAAGAATTTATATATTTTAATTAATTAAACTTATGATATTAATTAAATTTTCATTATTTCTGTTTCCTTATAACATCAAGATTAATAATATTTTTTGTGTATGTTTAAAATAGAAAAATTTTGGGGATTTTTTTTTACACCCACCCTGGTTAATAAACAAATTAAATTAGAATTTTCCTAAGGATAATTCCAAAATGGCTACTCTGAAAAGTTTTCAAACATAAATATTCAAATCATATCTAAAGAACTATTAATAGATATATTATTGAACTATTATATTGATCTAATCGTATCTGTGGGTTTTCAGCAACTGAATTTGTGAAGTCTTATGCCTTTTTCCATCTATAACAAGTTTTCTGTGGTTTTTTAGTTGACAGTATGTATTTCATACTAAATTATAGTGGCATTTTACTTAAAAACATGCATGTTAAACTATGGAAGCTTCTTTTCTTTTGACTTGCGTTTTCTGTCATATTTAGAAAGTGAAGCATGAGTTTGTTGTCCAACTTGAATAATTTTTGTTAACTTGACAGGTTAAGGATAGTTTAGAGAAGCAACTTGAGGATTCTACTGGCGTTAAGGAAAAACTGTTGATACTCCAAAAGGTGACTTTTAAATACAAAATCCATCATGGTTCATTTTTCATCTACTACCCTTGGTTGCCTCTGTACGTATCTTTTTTATGTTTTATATCATTTTAGCATCTGATGGAACACCAATTCTTACTAACTTTTCTCAACATTTGCCGCCGAAAGTGGCTTTATTTTTGCATTTATATGCTTTGCTTCTGCTGAAACCGAGCTATGCGTCTATCAAATCCTAAAGACTTCATCAGGAGCAGTTTTTGGGCTAATTTAAAAGAATCTATTGTGCATTTGTATTTGTATATGACCCCTCGATTGTCTCTATTTTATTGATCAAAGAAAGCCTCATAGTTCCAGGGTATTAAGTCAAACTTAGAAATGTATCTTTCGTTCTATTTTGATTTGATTTCTGACCAGTTCTCATTATACTAGGAAAACACCGCATTGCTTGAACAGTTGGAAGCCTTAAATAAACAGCTGGTGAATGCGAAGTTGATGTTCGGCCAATTGTAGGATAATTGATTCCTGAAATTTTAATATTGGGCTAAGTAGATCTTTCTGTTGTTTTCTAGCTGTTGTCTGAGAAAAGTATTGAGTCACAATTTTTGCCGAGTTTACGGCTTCCGATCCACTACAGGAAAGAAGACATTTTTTCTAATGATGTCATGTTTTGTACCGGCTATGTACAAGACCAATTAGGTCTCAGTTTTTTCAGCTAAGGGGCATCCAAGGAATGGCAAAACTCTAGCTCTTTTCAAAGAGTAGAATCTTTTTTCCTTTATATAGGTTTACTGTTTACACCGGGTAGAGGGTGCTGGTTAATTTTTCAGTTGTTAGATGACAAATAGTGTAAATTTTTGCTTTTAATTGACATAATTATTAATTTTTGAAGAAATTATTTTTCACTTGTTAGATGGCTTTGAAGGTTTTTTTATTTTTTTGTTGAAGAAATTATATTTCGGGTTTGTACTGGTCATATTGTTTTGTCATTCTGGATATCCATACTGTTTCTAACTTATGTTGGTAGTGCTAAATTGCATCGCTCGGTGTAACAATGTTATTTTCAACGTGGTCACTAAGCACGAAATAGATGTAGTTAAATCACCACAAAAGTAAAAAAAAAAAAAAAAAAAAGAATGATTGGCTGCTGCTTTGCTTGGGAATCTTATTCAGGGTTGAAATGCGGAGGAGGGAAATGAAGGTAAGAGAACATAATCCAAGTTCAATATATTGTATGGTAGTGAAGATCATTGAAGAGGAGGGGCATGATAATAAAATTTAGGTCCATGTTTTTATGTCATATTATCATGTTCTATAGTTGTGTTTTCCTTTTCCTTTCTATTTGTCCTCCCTTCCAAATAAAATATGAGCGTAATAGCAGCAAACTTAGGCCTCATCTCCTTACAAAAAAATATGGCCTTTTTGCTCTAAGTAATTGTTGTTTATCCCAACAAGTATATTTGTCTTAAGCAGTAAAATAAAAATATTTAAGGTTGTTGTGTCAATGTGATTATGTAAGAATTGAAATAAGCACTATTTTAACTTTATCAAGATGATCAAATATAGTAAAAAAAAATTATTTAAAACTAAACTAATTTAATTAAACAAAAACTAAAATACAATTAAAACAATAAGATGAAACCAATGAAAAAAAACGTTAAGACGTTGGATTCAATAATCTACTTTAAAATAAGTTTTTTTTTTTTTTTATAAATGAAGAAATTATTTTATTCATATGATAGCAAAATTTATTAAATTAACCAATACTATTTCTCAAGTAATATTTATTTTGTTTCACTATCTAATAACATTTTATATTTTTATGTAGATTTAATTATATGAAAGTGTATCATGGTTTTATAGAGTCCATTAGCTTTCAATTACAGAATACAAATATATTAAAAATCGATTAGGTTTCTAATAAGTGTTAAATACATAGTACACAATCATCATTAAATTATATAATCTTTAATCACAATAACAAAATCTTACAAATCCATGAATTATCTAGCCTAGTCCTAACTCAAGAGATTTAGTTTGTAATAAAAGTACAATCAAAACAATTATTCAAAGTAAACATGATAAAGTTTTAGAAAGAAAAACCTAGCGAAAAATAATGCTGAATTGTATTTATAGTCTCCTTATAATCTCTTAAAGTAACGATTTAAATTTGATTTAGTTGATTAAAAAAAAAAAAAAAAGGGGGCTAAAAATTAAGGTGAAAAGCCTTTGAAAATTAATCTAAACAACCTTTTAATGTGAGTTTTTAATTATTTATTTATATACTATGGTTTTTAAAGTAAGAATCCTTGCAGAATTAGGACCTTTCCTATCGTCATACTATGATGTCGAACCCCTATTTTTGCATTGGGATTATACTCACTGTGATAATCCCTATACCATCACTTGTGTCTAAGTTTTATAGTGATGTTAAGATTATGAACTATTTTAGTATAACCATTAATGAGATGTATGAAAAGCACGATAAATTATCTAAATCTTTCATCTTAGTTCTATTATACTAAGGACATAATATATATTATACAAAACAATATATCTGAAATAACTTATATTATTGACATCAATAAATGTATACAATTAAAATAATACATAAATAAAAATAACTAATATATAATAAACATGTGGCTATAGGGCATTAACCCTGACAATGTCTCCTTTACAATACAGCCAATCAGACATATGCCTAATGCCATATACAGTTATATGTCTATCATGTCTCTATTGCAATAAAGGCTTGGTCAGTGGGTTAATCAGATTATCGTCTGTGTCCAATCTCTAGATCTATATGTCTTTATGTTACATGATCTTTCACACTAACTATAATCACTTGAAAATATGTTTAGATTTGTGATGAGATTGTGGTTCCTTAGCTTATGCTATAGTTATATCATTGTCATAATAAAGACCTATGGGATCAACAATACAAGATACCACTCTAAGTTTAGATATGAACTTCTTAATCTAAACAGCTTCTTTTACAACCTTAACAAAGGCCATATACTTAGATTCTATTATAGAATCAGCCATAATACTCTACTTGAAACTCTTTTAGCTAACTGCACCATCATTAAAATAAAACATAAAGCTCGATTAGATTTTGAAATCATCATGGTTCATCTGGAGACATGCATCATTGTAAGCTTATACAATGAGCTCATCCTCTTTTTCATAAACTAAGAATCTCAAGTATTTAAAATGTTTTTGATGATAGTCTAATGTTTCTCATTTGGATCATATGGTTACATACTACAAAGGCTCAAAGTGAAAGAAATATCAATTTGCATACATAGCATCGCGTACATGATAGATCTAATTATTGAAACAAATAAAACATAACTTATTTTCTCTTTATCTTTAGGTTTTTTATGGCATATTTCCTTAAAGGGATATATACCATGAGTAATCGACAATGACCTTTTCTTTGACTCATATATTATGAATCTCTTAAAAACTTTATCTATGTATATGTTTTGACTTAGTTTGAGTAGACTATGAGATCTATTATAATAAATCTTGATACCAATAAAGTAAACTACTTCTTCTAAGTCTTTTATGAGGAAGCACTTGGATAACCAAGTCTTAACGGTTTGTAAGTATGGTATATCATATTTTTAATGATCAAGATGTCATTAACATATAATACCAAAAATGCTACCACACTCTCGTAACCTTTTTGTACATATATGACTTATCTTTGTTTTTAATGAATCCAAATTCTCATACAACTTTATCAAAATGAATGTTTCAATTCCTCAAAGCTTACTTTAATCTATAAATGGACCTTTGTAACTTACACACTTTATCTACCTATTCATTAAGAATGAATCCTTTAGATTGTGTCATACACATATCCTTTATGAGGTTAGTTTTGACATCCATCTACCAAATCTCGTAGTCATAGTATACGAAAATGATAAGTATAATTTAAATGGACTTAAGCATCATAACCTATGAAAAGGTTTCATTATAATCAATACCATGCTTCTAATTGAAACCTTTAGCAACTAATCGTGTCTTACAGGTATACACATTACCATCCATATCGATTTTCTTTTTGGGAACCCATTTACACCCTAAAGTCTATACTTAGTTCTAACACATGAAGTCCGTCTCAGATTTTATGGCCTTAAGCTATTTTTTAGAGTCTAGATTTGTCATATCCTTCACATAAGTTTTAGACTTATAATCAAAAATCACTAGTACATTACTATGCTGAGTCACAAGAAAATATAAAGAAATAAGTTTTCTCATTTTTTAGACACATACTATTTTCCTTTTGAGAGAGTTTTTTCCTCTTAATTTTGGATTGTTACCCAAACTTTCTCATATTTCAAAATTCAAAGTCATGTACCATTCTTCTAGTAAAGTTCTTACTGCACAATAGTTTCTCAAATCCTACCTTATGTGGATCACCATTAACATCACCGTACTCTTGGAAGAATAGTATTTATGAAGTTATTTTATGCCATGTAAAGATTAATGGAGATATCACATGTTAGGTATAAATTGTGAACCTTGTATGGTTTACTTTCATGCAATTTTTTTATTATCAAGGTATCTAGGGATGGGATTGATTCATGTATGCATGGTTTAAGTTTATTTTATACATACTAACTGAGTTAGTGTATTATATACTTATGTGGAAGAAAATTTTTGTGATATATTATGTGGTGCCCATGCCCAAACAACTCACCCCTTGATCCCTAACATTGTAATCATCTTAGGTGGTAGTTATATATCTAGGATGCCTGAGTTTTTTATGAGGGTTTAGTGTCTTGTGCTTAGAAGTATTTTTATGTCTTTCCTATTGTAAAGGTCTTTTTTCAAAGATGATTGGTCTAGGGAGTGGCAAGAATCAAAGATCTTTTGCCTAATGATATTTTGTCATTGTAGTCAATAGCAAGAGTAAGTGATCACTAGATGACAAATGAATGCTTTCATAATTGTTCCCTTCTAAGAGACAAGTTCCCTTAGAGATGAATATGTTGTTAAAGTATCATTTCATGTATGTTAGATGATGTTGGAAGGATTGCCCTTGGTTAATCTTGGTTGACAACCATATTAAAGGGTTGGTTGTTATTTCATTTCAGTGTTATGGTTGGATGATTGTGAATGATGAAACTAAATGGTGTAAGATTATCATATTCCTTGGATTTTCAGTCATCTAAGGCTCTTTAATGCCATTTTTCGTGAGCCATTTACAAAGATTGGTATATCAATGATTAATAAGCGACAAACATTGTGATATAAGTATAGTTGTGAGCCTTCCTTATAACATTAAACTATTGATGAAATTTTCCATCACCAATTAATGTATAAAATTCAAAGCCTTACACAAAATAGACTACAGTAGCAGCTTTTAGAATTTGTTATTAAATATTGATATTCACTACAGTATAAGGTAAGATAAAATGTAAAGAAAAAAATACAACAGATTTTTATTATGGATCGGTTTAATGATTAAAAAACCTATATATGTGATATATTACTAGTTGATATCGATACAACAAAAGATGTTGCAAGAAGGATACAACTTTAACCAAAGATCTGAATAGTTTATCTGTTAGCTTTGTCTTTTTATTCTCTCATGTTTTTTATGTCTCCATCTCCTTGCTTTAATTCTTCATATTTATGAAGCATATATGAGAAGTTACATTCAACTAATAAAATTTAGAGGATTTTTAATTCAAATATAATTCTTAAGATTTACTCATATTTTAATTAAACTAAAAGTATATAATTACATTAACAACATCATCTCAATTGTAAAGGAAATGATAATTTCCCTTGTGGACACGTGGAAAAATTGGAAAATTATTTTTCCGATGACAAGGAGATGTTTCACATAATTGGGTGGGTTCTTCTCATTATCTTTGGAGAAAAAAACATGCATGCTCTCTCAAGTAATAGGCAGATAAAAGACGTATCTAGACGTAGTTATTGTAGCTAATAATTTAGTATAGAGATAAGAATTTACCATACAACAAATTTATTATTATAAAATTCAATACAAATTGAAGATTTTTAATTTATTAATGAGTGCCAAAAAGTCCACTTTTCGGTAAGTTAACCAGACGAAAATTCATCTCATAAAGCCCCTGTGAAGGCCGGACGATTTCTGGTCCACCCTGGCCCATAAGGTTTTAATTCTGGCCCCGACAAGGCCCACAACGGACAGCATTTTAAAAGCGTACACGAAACAACAGACAAACAAATAAAGATAAGAGTCACATCTCATTTCATCTCTGCACGTTACACTGTCAATGCCACGAGCGCGTCATTCCCACATCACACTTGTCAGTTTGATGCCGGTCTTCCCTCGGCATTACCCAGCTGTACGTGTACGTAATTCAGTGCTGCCATTAACAGACGTGGCGGTCACATACTGGCCACGTCCACGTCATTGCCTCTCAAATGAAACCTTTGTCGTTACTTGAGGAGCAGATTTTAACTTTCACGACTGGGTAATTAGGTAATTTTTGGTCAAAGTGGGCCGGCCCCTGATAGCGATCTTACGTCGATCAGACGCTTCCTAGTAGACACTGCTGACTTGTGCAATTTGCTTTCCTGTCAATTTTTTTTAATAATCCAGTAATTTAATATTATTTTCTCAGTTTCAGGTAAATAAAATAAAGGAAATTGAAAAAATATATATGTTAATATATCTATGCAACTTTATACGTAAAAATGTAAGTACACAAACATTTTACCAAAAATGTCTATGGATATAGAAAAAGGAAAAGCCGAGTCACTTATTTTATAATTGATTTTCTCGTTAATTCTATCTAGAAGTTGTAGGTGAAGTATTTAAAAATGATACAACATGTTAACTCTTTCGATTTTTGTTTAGTTAGAGTTGCCAAATGTTGAAATTTTGGTTACCAATTTTTGATTTTGGTTGCATGTTTGCATTTATATTGTAACTTCAAATAATTAAAAATAAGGTTTTTGTTATTATATCGATTGCAAATGAATTAAAAATCGTGTGATAGTATGTGAGTCACAGAACATGAATACCAGAACAGAATATATATATATATATATATCAATAATACACGTGAGAACCAGTTCGATTCCTTTCCAATACGTATGCTTTACAGTTGACTTTTGATAGTAGTGAGGATCCTTAGAGGAGGATAATTGTAGGGTTAGAATGAGAAACGCTTACTGGGTGAATGTATCACTCACTCCCTATTTTTCTTTTTTTTGTAGGTCAATGTCGTAGGGGCTGAGAGGAGGAGACGAGGACCGGTTTGCATGCTTTCATAGTTTTCCATTTGCATATGATTGTACAATATATATACATGTATATACACACACGCTTATATTGTATGAGTTTTCTCCATATATGAAAGTATTTTGGGCCATATTAATTTATATTCACCATATTATTTTCCGTTACGATATTTCACAGCTTAACTTTAGGTATTTCGGTTGTGTATTATTGGGTATATTAATTATTTTATTCATAATTATATTATTATTAATTTATATAGAAACATGTACAGTAATATACAGCAGGAGTGCCTACACTATAAATACTAACATGATTTCCACTAAAACAAAAAAGAAGAAGCATGCAAACTATATTATCACGATCTTCAACAATAATGTAAACAATGTAATGTAATTATACTTACTTTGATTAAGTATTAAATGTAATAAAATCTTTACTTCCTCAACCCAATAATACAAGATCTTCACTGTAATTTTTTCGAATCAAAAGTTTATATGAAAAGTAAAAAAGCAAACTAACTTTAAAAGAGAAAAAAGAAAGGTAAGATTGATATTAAGCAATCATATTTAATAGTTTTATATACTTATATTTTTAATGTATAAAATCATATAAACAGATTAAAATAAATATATTTTAATTAATTACGCTAAAATAAAATGCCGAGGGAATGCACATGGATATGTCATATAGAAGCTAGCTGGAGGAAGGAAGATGAGTTCAGATTTTGCAAAATATTTATGCTTCTTCATATATTTTGCATATGATAAGTACTGATATTTATTACGAAATTCGATGCAAATATAGCGATGACTTTTTCTTTCTTTTTTTTTTTTTTACTGCAAAATGTGATGTAAATAAACATAAAGGAAACAGATTGTTGAAGCCCCACTTATATTAGCAGCGCATTTAATTTATTATTTCTGCAGTCTTAGATCTTCCTATGCCAACAAAATATGAAGTTTATCTGACCAAAACTCTTCATTGGAGTTAGATATAGCCAATCCAAGCTTGTAAAATTTGAAAAGATGTTCATTTAACTCACTGAAAAAGTAGAAAAACCATTACTGTGCTTTTTCAAAGCTTATGTAATTCTAGTTGAAAATACGATTAATTAGGAAGAAAGCAAAAATGACGAGAGTTCAAAAGGGACGTCAAAAAGAGAAGACAAAAGAAAGAAAAGGAAATTGAATGTTGATGACGTAGTTGCACCATTTGCTGCGACTTGGATCTTTCAATGTTACATTACAATATTTGATTTTAATTCAATGTGCTTAGCAACTGGCAGCTACTTGACGTAATTTTAAAGCTAGAAGTAAACACTTAATATTTAATTAATTAACATCCACCCAGCATGGTTTCTGGGTAGAATCCATAGCATATTACCTGGAAACAGGGAACTGAAAACTAAGTCATTTATTGTCGATAAAACAACTCCTTGGAAAAGGTCGTGTTACCTATTCTCTCCTTGTGAGCTTTGACCCCTTTGTTTTCTCTTTATTTTCATTTCCAGATTTCCAAAAAATAACATATTTTTCTGAAACCACGTGATTATCATACGTCAAAAGGAACTATCATACGCCAAATACTGTAAAAGATGGGAGGGCGTGGATCGGTTATCGCGGGAACATGATACTTATCGATGTTAACATTACAATAATAATAATAATAATAATAATAAACAGAATCGCAGTGAAACAGAAGAGAAGGATGCGTTGATCAAGTGGTTTCAGAAAATTTTCACGTGATCCCACTAAGAATGTGGTCGCAGTGCATGGATGCTTGTGTCGTTTGTCGGTGAGTCTAATTTTCTTGCTCTATTAAATTATAAATGTTTCCATGCCAAAATTACTTGGATGGACGAAGCAAGAAATGTGTGAGAAAGAAAACGAAAAATATTTTCCGGGAGAGGCGAAGTCAAAGAAGAAAAGGGAGAGAAGACAGCGTGGTCATCGAAACGGCGCAGCATGTGCAAAATGAAGGTGACGTTGGCCACACGTGAAACCATTATTATTTAATCTTAACTATTTCCGCCTTCCAAAACTTCCCACGTGCGCCTTCTTTAACTGTTACAGAATGTGTTGCCTTCTTTGTTCTTTGACAATCCCGATGTTAACCTTAATTAATTAAAACAAATATTCACTAAAATCTTTTATATGATGATGTGTTGAGTTTTTACTGGCGGTTGAGAAGAGAATCCCTGTTGATATGGAGAAGTTGAGTTTTCCCTTGGCACTGACATTTGACAGATTGATTTTTTTCCTTGGCACTGACATTTGACAAAGATATTTATCTGTATTTTATTTTATTTTTGCGTGTAATTGAGTTAGTGACATATTTTGTTCATTTTCAGACAACAATGATTTGGTAAAAAATGACAGGGAAGACCAGTTTCCAGAGACTTAAAACTTTTGTGTGGTCAATGTCACAGATGTCAACAGTTTAATATACAGTATTGAAACTGTCTTCACCCGTTTTTGCCCTGAGATATTTCTTTCCTTTTTTTTTTCCTTGTAAAACATAATTCTGGTATTTCAAGTGAGAGAATAAGAATTTGTGTAGAAGTAAAATAGAAAAATGGTTTCACTTTCCAAATCCTAGTTACAGAAGAAAAGGCTATTGTTACTTGGAAGATAATTATAGTACATTGGCCACATAACCTACAGACATCTAGTATCCACGGGCCTTACCTGTATAAAAAGGAGAAAAAACAAAAAGGTAGAAACAAAGATATTGAGTTAACTATATGACAATAAAAATGAAGTTTCAGTCAGTAGCCAACTATTACTTCAAAGAAATTAAAGAAACAAGAGTCTTGGAGGATTTAGCTTGAACGTCCATAAAAAATGGATCATGGCAGCTTCTCATAACTTCAAGAAGCGAAAAAGAGTCCGTAGGGAAAAGATAAAACCATCCAGCTGTACAATTGAACCATAACTTTATTCCTTTATACTCCTATATTGTCACTGCTTGAATCCACTAGAATTGTCAACCTCCTAGCTGTTTTCATGAAGTTACTGCAACAGCAAAATACAAAATTATTAAAACAAACATTTCCGGGGATATATGTCACTTCAAAATCAAAGGCAAATGTATCAGTACCTGAATGGTTCGTCTCCAATATGCTTGACTGCACCTGTAATGTCTCGGTAGAGTACGTGGCTAAGTGTCTCAGAATTTTCTATACCAAACATGTCAGCAAGCTTTCTGTACAATTCACCATAAGACCCTAGTAGTGAAAGGTTAAGAGTACGACCTACGTCTTCTGATTCCATAAAAACTTTACAGTGACCGGTCTCCACGTGGAGCTCGGATTCTGGGTGATTATCTTTATACCATTGCAACCCTTCAAAGAATGTGCGCTCAGGAAGGCCGTGGTGACGAATTGCAGATCCAGAACCGTTGGAAAAATTTGCCACCTTATCTAAATTTCCTTCTGATGAACTATTTCCAGTCAGAACTGGCGAAACTGTATCACCAGAACAGCTGAGAGACATTTGCTGCTCTGTCAATATTGGTTGGCCAAATAGTACAAGCTGGGGTGTCTTTACATCATCAGTTCTTTTTGAAGTCTGGGTAGAATGTGCCATGGTTAGCAAGCAAGAAACATTCTCACTCATGCTAGGCTTATGCAAAATTGGGCTATTGGAGGCCCTCGTGGTTGCAGCAGCACGATCAAGTAGTGGGAAACCAGCTGTCAACATACTTGACTGCAGTTTATTGAGGTGGAGATCCGTTATGGATAGACCATAGTGAGCATGCCTGGCTCCCTGCATGCCAGCAGGAGTGTTATGGGATAGGCACCCAAAGGGGCTGTTGGGCCCAAGGAGGTTGCTAGAAAATGTTGGCATTGACAGTTGACCATCAAGGGGAAGATCTGGGTGTTGTGGCAGTCTCAACTTCTTCCTTGGTGGTGAGAAGGGGGATAGATGGATAGTGGGCATACTTGATACCAACTCCACCAGCCATGGATTGACGCGCTTCACATTTTGGAGCAAATCAGGCTCGTCCCAAGTAACCTGCACCATATGAACTTCAACAAATTAGAACACAATGCCAAAAAACTGCAACAACAAATCTGAAAAAAGAAATTATAGAAACAAAAAATTAATATTGAAGGTAGGACTTGCTTATAAGAAAACCAAAAAATAAATGAATAAAAGAAGAAGCAAATCTTCCAGATAAGGAATTATCCAAACTATATTCCAATTTGAAAAATGTCAACCAAGAAAACCAAATGTAAACACATCTTCAGAAATATTTGCCAGGATTTGGAGACAAATCAGAAAGTTTATATGCATACAATTAGTAACCTAATCCAATTGAAAAGATCATGCCATTCAGTTAACAGTTGAAAAAAAGAGTTAAGCTGGAATGACATCATGAATTTTTGAGAAAAACAGAAGTACATGACATTTATGTATTTATTTAAAATCAATAAACCATGTTGCTTAAAACCCTAGACAACTTCGTTCAGCAAATCCATCTTTAGTCCACATTCATATTCACAAAGCTCAGTGCGAACAGATGCTAGTAAACCATCGATAATAGGGGGAAAAAATAGCAAATTTCGATGAATCCCAAAGCAAGCGTACAAGAATGCATTACTGAAAACAGCTAAAAGTTCAAGTAACGCAGCATAATTACAATAAAATGTTCAAATGAACAGATTGAACTTGACACAGCAAATAAGAACAGAAGTGAAACAAAATTTAATTACCGACCTAAAGTAAATCATATTGTTACCAGAGTATTTGGAAATTAAAAGTATCGGCAAAAGAAGGAAAAAATATAGTAAAGAGTAATAACAAGAATGAAAGAAGAATTTGACAAGCACATCTGAGAATTCATGATATCTATTCTATGCCTAACTTGATGCAGAGTTGCAGATCAAGAGAGATGACTTTACCTGGAGAAGCCTCCAAGGTGAATCAGGCCAGTTAAGTGGGTCAGAAACCTGAACAGAAGATATAGTTCCCATAAACCAACTTATTCGTGAAGAATCCTCGGTTTCAAAGGCCATCTTAAACCTCATTCCAGAGCACCACTGGATCTGCAATGTTGCTTTCACCATTGAGGCCTTCACACAAAACTCTGGGGTACTAGCTCGAGGGTAGTACACAACCTCAAAGGGCTGCATACTGGCAGCGAGCGTTGCAGCTTCAACAACAGATTCAGGCCTAACTTTCCCTTTCCCCATCAAATTATTCCCATTATTCAAATTGGATCCATTAACATTACCATTTCTCATTAATTTACTATCATCCTCCCTCAAAAACGCAGAAAACCCTCCATAAGGTGTAACACAGTTGCCATTCCATCCAGAAGACAACTCTGGTCCACCTCCAATCCCTCTCTTTGCACGTCGAATTCCAACACAAAGATCTCCATTCTCTGCCCTCAGAAACACGATTGAATCTCCTGCAACAAGCTTCTTATGATTCACAAAAGTACTCCACCCAGTTGTCAGCAAATGCCTCCTAGGTGTCCCTCTATAAATATGCCTAAATTTCCAAGTTTCACCATGAACATCCTTAGCTAGAATGGTTTGTACAGGGGGATCGGCAGAGTAATCTAATCTGGGAAAGATGGTCTCTGCACAATACCTGGGAACAGAAAATCCTCCACCATTATTAGCATCCGATTGTGTCAAGGTCTTGGCAAATGATGCGGGTTTATCTTGGGTTCCAGTGCTATGAATTCCAACAATTCCGTCATCATCAAAATCAGCTTCATTATTACTAACTGGCATCAACTTAATTTTTGCAAATACCTCGTCGCTTTCAGGATCAGCCATGAATTTGATAGCTGAGACTCTACAGAGCACATATGGTGGAATTGTTTGGCAACTCCTGAAACCAACCGGTCCACAAGCGTGCTCAGCATGGCCTTGAGGAAAGTAAAAGACTTTTGAGTTCACCGGCGGCATTTGCACCATTCCTCCCGCACAGGCGTGCCATAACTGAGAGTCTAAGCACTTGTCAATCTCTTTTATCTTGTCTTTTGACTCCATAAAAGTAATCATCTCTACCACTGCTGCATATATGACAAATCCCTTTCTCTTTATGCCTGTCTCCTTTGTTGAGAGCTGCACAAACCAAATTAGACATTTTAGGGGTGTCAATTGATAAGAACAAAGCACAGAGAATGAATGAAGTGATGGGTTCAAATCATTTAAGTAAGTTTATGCAATTCTTACCCTATAAAACAAATTTTGAATCTTTATGCCATATCTCCACAGAAAATGAAAAAGCCCAAGGATGAAGATATATTATAATACACAAAAACCAGTATCCAGAAATGAAAGTTGTAATTCCATGTACTCTCAACATGGCCAACCAAAAAAGCCTCTAATAAACTTCATAGATTTCTTTAATCCTTCTTGAAACTAAAATTGAGTCAGAGTGAGTGAGTTCTGCTGAACCAACCAAACACCGCAACAAAATTGAAGATCTACCTGCAATTTCTGATTAACTCACTTGTATATCAGTAACTAACGAATCACAAATCATGGGCTCGAAATCTCCTCAAAATCAGTCAACAAAATTCCCTTTTGAAGATGATTCTTCTCGTTCGCGTTGTTCAAAGGTATAATCAAAAATAATTATATGGCCGACACAGAAGCAGATAGAAAGAGCGCACACAACAACAACGACAACACTCACAAGAAAGCACCTTTCTGGATCATGCAAAAGTCCAAAAGCCACACACTAAAACAAAAAAATCAGCCTCTCTATAACAAAAACTCATAAAAAATATCAACTTGATTAGTACTAATCGAAGTCATTAAGTGCGGTAGTAATTAATTGGATTGTACCACTTTTCCGGTTCTGTTATTATTATTATAATTTTTACCTTTTTCTTCGGATCTGAAGAAACCCTGTGTATCTTCAGAAGCCAGCAAAACAACAAAGATCTTTAAGGAACCTATCTATTTTATTTTAATTTTATTAAAATATCTATTTATTAATTCTCTTTCTCATTAATTATTCAAACAAAACTGTTGGTTTCCTTATCACGATATTTTTTTTAAATCTCGCGAGATTATTGGGTCTCCTTAAAAGCAAAGCAAGGCAGTCCTTAACCGGATAAATTAACTGTGGTTAATATAATTCAACCATGGTCAACTGTACCGAGTTAATTGTTGGCGTTGCGTAATATTTCTGTTCACCTCAGTCTCCTTCAACGAAAGCGACAATGCCCTCTAAAATTAGATAATTCGCCTGCAAAACAAAAAGAAAATAATACAAAAAGAAAAAAATATTTTTCTTTAATTCCAATATTAATAATTAAATAATTTTAAATTTAAAAAAATATTTTTAATTATTATTAAAAAGAAAAATCTCTCAACAAATCTCAAAATACAATTAAAAATAAAGAGAAAAGAAAATGGTAAAAAGAATAAATAGACACGGTAACAAAAACTAAAAAGACACAAAAGATGCGAAAAATATAGATAACGACAGATGATCATTCAATCTTTCTTCTTTATTCTATAATAATTTTTTTTTTTTTAAGTTTCATTCAATCATCTCTATATAAATCTCGAAAACATTTGTAGCAAACTTATTTAAGTCTTCTCAGCTTTTAATTATTGTTATCGCAGTCTATTTTGCATAAGATTTTAAATTATATACATTAATTAATAACAAAAAGTACACTAACAGTTTGATGCCAGAATTAAATTACGTATATTAATTAGTGACACAAATTGTATTAATAGTTTGACACCGAAAGGAGAATACAAACATATCTTGCACTTTCGTAATTTTGACGATTATTGTGAAGTTTTAGAACCTAACCATAATTTATTAGTAAGTGTACTAGTTTATTTGGAGTATAGTTTGATTAAGTCCAAATGTCGATCCCATGAAGACTACAATAATTCCCAAACCTTCTGATTCTAGTGCTATCTGAACAATGATATACTAATAATGTTTAATGAAAACTAATATAACAACTAAACTACTTCAACAAATCTATCAAAAGCAAAGCAACAATAAATCGCAAGACAACTAATCAAATAATGGATACTAAGGCTAAGACTTCACTTATTTGCTAACCTAGTCATTAATCTTTTAGTATTTAGTTTATTTTTATTGGTTAATGGTCGAATTCACTAACTTATTGATAACCATTCTTGTGTAATATTAACTTATTTCTGTTACTAATTACCTCACTTACGAGTACCCATCAGTAACAAAAAAATGCATGAAATTCGAGAATTCATGACAATCACATAAATTTGTGTTTATCTATTTCTAGATTTCACCTAATTTATGAATCGTTACACCTCTCAAGTCACGTTACCTAGCTCTAATTTTGTTGTTAAACTCATAGTAATTATTGATATTTTCGATCTCATAACCCAGTTCTTAGTTATCATTATAAAATTTTAAATAAATTTGAATGGTTGCAAATCATTCAAACAACAATAGATATCATTGATTAGTTAACACATATGTAGAAAATTAAATTGTATTAATGATTGAGTATCACAAAATTTATTACATCATTGCCTTAGCAAATAAAAATTTAGCTCATCATTAAACAAGAAAAACAAAACAATAATAATCAAGGAAATCATATTTTTAAAGTTAAAACGATAACCCTTTTAAAGACCAACCTTAATTTGATGCGAATCCTCTCTTGATCTTGATCTTTTGATTAGTTGCTTGGATAATCTTCTTATATTCTCCTAGAAAGTTTTGAATATACATCTTTAAAATCCCTCATGTAACCTCTCAAGACATCAGTAATAACATTAACAAGTTCCTTACATACTTGAAATTAAGCCAAGTGGAGTCCTAATTGGATTAAGAAGCCTTTAATATAGATATCGTCTTTGTGCTGCAACACAAACACCCTAGAATTGATCGTGCTTAGCCTTTTCTATACTCCTATCGCGACATAACAAATAAGCATTGAAATCTTACCACAACACAAGCCTTAATTTCTCTTTCTTGTCATGACACAAAAATGCCTTGTTGGGACATCAAGTTTCTGTCCCATGAATACACTTTCCTGTCACGACACACTTATTTGTCTTGAAATATTTGTCACAACATAGGTTACTTCCATCTTCATTTGTGCCTTGGTCACTTGTTCTTCTTGGATTTGCCTCAAAACACTAGTTAGTCATTTGTAAGCATCTTTTAGCTTGCTTTCCATCAAATTCATGTGAAATTCATTATTTCCTACAAGACATCTTGAAATATGCACATATCAAAGCAAAATAGTCAATTTGCACTCTAAAACTCTATAAATCAGCCATGGAATTATATGTGAAATAAACATTTATCAGAATCCCCAACCAACGTTTTGCTAGTCCCTAGTAATATAAGCAAAATAAACTAATCTACAAACTATAAAATTAAAAAGACATAAAATTAAACAACTCTAAATTTACCTAACTAACTAAACTAATCTTACTTGAATCTAAACCACTTCCATTAGTTTTCATGATTGTAATTAGCATGCATGATAAGAATTTAAACCTCTAGGTAGCTCTAATGGATAAGTTATAGTCTCGTAAGGGTTTCTAGCAATGTTACCCATAAACACCTTTTATCTAAAAAAAAAAAAAAATTTAACACAAACAAAATTGTATAACAAATATATTAGTTTATACAATTGTCTCATAAACTACAATGAAAAATTAGTACACAACTTACTAACCTTATCCTTTTTAGATGCATTTCAAACAACACATCACTATTTTCTTAACTCTTACTTCCATTTCATTCAATAACCCATAACCTAACATTTAAAATATATTCATGAATGCATTCACATGTAAGAGTGATTGAAAACAATTTTTATAAACATGATCACCTAGAAAAACGTTTCAATAATTTTCCCTTGATATATATTATTGACAATGTTTGGACCCTTTAGATTTTCTAAATTTTTATCATGCTAGTGTACAAAATACTTATTATAATTTTTTTCTTTTATTTTTTTTCCAAAGCTTCCATTGGTTTCCTTCCATTGTAAGTCAGTCTTTTTATGCAAATGATAATACTTATAACATCAACATTGGGTTACTCAACAAGTCACAAGCTTTAGGTGTTTTACATACTTTTACCTCTTAAGTCATTGTATGCCTCAAAGGTTGAAGGAGCTCCTGTTATAGGTCACTATATACTAGGGCTGGATTCGAAGCAAACATATTCGGGCTCGTTTTTGAGCTCGCTTCGTTCGACAACGAAACGATACAGTCCTCACGCGAAGCGAATGCGAATGCGAATATGAATATGTGGAACGAATATTCAGTTTGAACGAATACGAATCCGAACCAGTTAACAAACAGTTCAGTTTACCGAATTGTTCGTTATGTGTTTTTTGTCGGCAACGCACCCTCTGTCGGAGTCCGTCCCATCCCAGTTGTTTCTTCTTCTTCTTCTTCTTTGTTATGTGTTTTTTATCGGCAACGCACCCTCTGTCCCTTCCCAGTTGCTTCTTCTTCTTTTTCTTCTTCGTTATGTGTTTTTTGTCGGCAACGCACTCTTCGTCCCATCCCAGTTGTTTCTTCTTCTTCTTCTTCTTCTTCTTCTTCCTTATGTGTTTTTTGTCGACAAACACACCCTCCGTCCGTTCGTTCCAGATGGCGAACATGTTCGTTCGACATCTACAGTTGCGAGCCAGCGAACGAATCTAGACTTTTTCGTTCGCCCGAACACGAATCGCGAACACCAACCAATCTTGTTCGTCGAACCCGAGCCGAACACGAGTAGCGCCAGAAAATGAACGAAGCGAACACGAACATACTCGCGTTCGCATTCGGTTCGCTTCGTATCCAGCCCTACTATATACTAATATTTACTATTATTATTATACTAATCCTCATTAACTTATGGTAAGGATCCTTATAGTGAAAACTATTGCTAAATCTTTTAATTTTTTTTTAAAATATGCATGTGGAAGCCTTAAATTCACAATAATAGTAATGTTCCGTAGAAAATGATGTACATATGCTGAAAACCACTAAATATCTTATTTTATAAGATATAATGTACATATAGTACATTTAAACTGTATATCTAACATATACATATATAAAACTGTATACATCTACATGGGTAGAAATTATACAAAAGCATGTGAGCCACTAACATGCTAATTACTACTAAGTAGTATCCCAAAATTCCTAGCTTTTTCGTGTCGAGCTCAAACCTAAATATCATTGACCTACAAGGAAGGAAAACAAAGAAATGTGAGTAATAAAATCACTCAATAAGCGTTTTCTATCTCTAATCATAAACATGTTTCTATCTTAATCACTTTTTGTGATTTGTCACGTTATATTTAGTTAAGTATTCTCTTTGTTCACTTTTTTGTAATACTAACATTATTTGTTATAGCTTTATCTATATTTAATGTTGATTCTTGGGAAATGTTGTGCATGATATGATATGAGTATACTAATGTTATGGCAATATTGAAAACTATAAAAGTTTGCCCCTATACTTGCTTTTTTGAAAATACTTTATGAAAATACTAATTGTAATCTGAAGATCTTGAATATATATATATATATATAGTATATACATGAAAGCAATATCTGAAAATACTATGTCTAAAATTAATTTTTATGCTAGTTAGACTGATGAATATAGAAATTCAACATATTGGCCATGTGAGTTCAATCCTACTAAAATCTATTGATGCACAATCAGCACTTTTTCTAGTGAGCTTGGTCAATGACTATGTTTTCTCTAATGGACATTGGTTTCCTTATCTAATGGGTGTGCGAACTGATAAGTGTCATTTTGTATTCACCCCTTAACTGATGTCCAGAATATCATATATTTTGTACTTTTAAAACATGCTTTGGATCATTGGATCTCTTTCTAAAAATATTGGTATGACATGTTATGCTATATAATGCTAATCATGCATGATATATTGTTTTCTCTTGATATTATTAGGTTTTGTAGGCTTAAAATGGTTTGGGAATGCTTTATAGTTTGTTTTATACATTTGCCCTAGGCACATGATCTTGTAATACGTGACACATGGTCGTGCAGGAAGATACATGAGTTATGTGTGAAGTTATGCGATAGGTCATGTTAGCTTCTGAATATTTCTTATAAATCTTTGCCTTATGGCATAAGCATTTCCCACACTTATACAAGCATGTAGCAACTCACTAACACTCGTGTCTTACTTACAGAAGCATGTAGAATTGGAAACGAGCACATTGTCTTGCTTATTACTAGCACGATCATGTCCCTAGGTTTTCTAGATGTGCATGACTGCATACACAGTTGTTGTATTGCAAAAATGAGGTTGCATGGTCATGCATATGTAGGTATATGGTCGTACACTCAACTCTATTTCTATAATATCGCATTTAGAAACCTAAAAATCTCGACTATTCTTACATAAACCATAACAAATCTTAATCCAACAATATTACAAGCTTCTTACAATAGCCATAAGCATGCTTATTTTATCAAACTCAGCTAAACTTATATTTTCACATCAAATCAAGCCTTAGAACATACATACACATATATATACTAAGATTCTCAACCACACTTTATCAATGAGCTTCTAAATCATTATCACCATATATCAAACATGCTAAACAAGCATCAAACATATAACAACCATTTACAAGAACTCAATAACTAAAGAAACATGCTATTAAACAAGGTGAAAGAGGTAAGAAAACACTTACTTCTAGCCATGGCTGCTGAATCTCTCTCTCTAACTAATTCTGGCTCTCTAATATGGTTAATGGCTATTAGTTGATCTATAATAGCTATTCTAGGGTTCACTAGGAAAGGAAAAGAAGAAAAGCTGATGAAATATAATCTAGCAATAATGAAAAATAACTTAATATATATGGCAGTGCACACACAAAGCATGGTTGTGTGCTTAAGGCACACGGTTATGTGTCGAGGAAATCTTAGATTTCTTTTATCTTTTCATACCATATATGGTATGTTCTCTTAGGGATACCTATGCACATGTCACATATAGGTTTAAATAACTATATTACCCTTGAACCCTTTCAACTCAAATTTCTATTATAAAATCTCACTTTTAACCCCAATTGCCAATCTAAAAAAACTATTCTAACTTTGGGATATTATATCTCTCCCTTCTAAAAAAATCATGTTCCCAAAATTACCTAAACAACTCTAGGTATTTCTCTTTAATCTTAGACTCAACCTTCCAAGTAGCCTCATCGAGTTTTTAACTCCTCCATAATATCTTAACTAAAGGTATCTCCTTAATTTATAAGGTTTTCACTCTACGGTCCAAAATCTAAATTGGTCTCTTTTTGTAGCTCAAATCATCTATCAAATATAGATTTTGAATCTCTAATATATTTGAAGAATCCCTTATATATTTCCTCGATTGAGACACATGAAATATATGATGGATTTTGTCTATGCTTGCTAATAAGGCAAATTTATAAGCAACTCTACTCACTCGCTCCAAAGTCTCATAAGAACTAATAAACCTCGGAGCTAGCTTGCCTTTCTTGCTAAACCTCAGGACATGCTTATAAGCAGCTGTCTTTAGAAACACATGATCACGAACCTTAAACTCAATCTCCTAACATCTCTAATCTGTATAACTCTTCTAACGATCCTAGGTCTGTTTCATTTTTTGCCTAATAACTTTTATTTGATCTATCATCATTTGAGTCATCTTTAGTTCTATTTCTTTTTCTAAAAAATATCACTCTCTAATATCATCCTAATGCAATAGAGATCTACACTTTCTACTATATAAATTCTTGAAATGTGTCATCTGAATAGTAGACTGATAGTTGTTATTGTAAATAAACTTCATCAAAGGTAATAACTTAGCCTAACTAATCTGAAAATCCATACAATAAACTCTCAACATATCTTTCAATATCTAATTAACTTTTTCAGTCTGATCATCTATCTGTATAATATGTTAAATTAAAATGAAGTCTAGTTCTCAAGACTCTTTTTAAACTACTCTAGAAAGTTAACAAAAATCTCAAATCTTTATCTAATATAATATTTTTGGGAAAGCTTGACAATTTCTTTGACATATAAACAACTCAACTAATCAGTACTCATACCATCTTTGATAGGAAAGAAATGAGTAGACCTACTCAATCTGTTAACAATAACCTAGATATTGTTGTAACCATGATGAACTCTAAGAAGCCCTGATATAAAATCTATGAAAATACTCTTTTATTTCCACTCAGGAATCCTCAAAGACTATAATAAACTAAAAGGTTTCTGATGTTGTACTTTGACTTGCTGACAAGTCATACATTTGGTTATAAAATTTGTAACATCTCTCTTCATACCAGACTATCAAAAAACTCTCTTGAGATCTTGATACATTTTAGTGCTGTTTGGATGTGTTAAATAAACTATACCATAAGCCTCTGTCAAAATCCTCTACCTCACCTTTGCATCCTCTAGCATACATATTCTATCTCTAAACCTCCCTCTGAACCATCCTCTAAACCCATACATTAGTCATTTAGCAAACCTTGATATCATCTTGTAGCGTAGATACAATTTGAAGCATGAAGAAACCAACTGTCATCACCTTAATCTTCTTTCTAATTATCTCATGCTATAATTCTTTCTGCATGAATAAAGCCATTCTCTAGCTCAAAGCATTAACTACTACATTAGCTCTATCGAGATGATATCTGATCTTATAATCGTAGACATTCACCATCTCTAATCATCTCTTCTGTCTCATATTTAACTCCCTCTAGGTAAAAAAATACTTCAAACTCTTATGATCAAAATATACGTAACATCTCATACCATATTGATAGTGTCTCCAAATCTTCAAAACAAATACTACTGTAGTGAACTCCAAGTCATGGGTAAGGTACCTCAACTCATAATTCTTTAATTGCTTAGAGGAGTAGGTAATTACCCTACCACATTACATCAACACAACTCCAATCCCACGGTCATGCATTCAACTTTATTTCTATAATATCATTTTTGGAAACCCAAAAATCTCAACAATTCTCATCCAAACCATAAAAAATCTCAATCTAGCAATATTACAAGCTTCATATTGTAGTAATAAGCATGCTTATTCTATCAAACTCAGCCAAAATCATACTTCCACATCAAATTAAGCATTAGAACATACATTTATATACATATACCAAAATTCTCAATCATACTTTATTAATACGCTTTTAAATCATCGTCCCAATACATCAAACATGCTAAACAAGCATCAAACATTCAAAATCCGTACTTAAGAACTCAATAACCAAAGAAACATGCTATGAAACAAGGTGAAAGAGGTAAAGAAACATTTACCTCTAGCCACAACTACTGAATCTCTCTCTCTAGATGGTTTTGACTCTTTAATATGGTTAATGGTTACTGGTTGATCACTCAAAGCTGCTCTAGGGTTCACTAGAGAAGGAGAAGAAGAAAAACTGATGAAATAGAATTTAGTAAGAATGAAAAATAACTTAACATATATGGAAGTGAGCACATAACACACGGTCATGCATATAAGGCACACGGTTGTATGTCAAGGAAATCTTGAATTTCCTTTCTCTTTTCATGTTATATGTGAAATATTCTCCCAAAAATACCCATGTACATGCTACATACAGCTTATAAATGACTAGTTTACCCATAAACCCTCTCAACTCAAAATTTTATTATAAAATCTCACTTTCAACCTTGATTTTTAGCTTAAAAAAAACCATTTTAACCTTGATATATTACAAAGGTCACTCACAATGGAGATGCCAACCCATAATCTACTTGGCAACTAAGACAATAGAGTACTTAAAATCAAATTCATGCCCTCATTTCCTTTATTTATGACTATTTATTTATTTCTTTATGTATATATCTATCTATATATATACACACAGACACACCTCCATTCCATCAAGAAGTCTAAGCAATGTATATTTTCAACCATAGGTCAAATAATCATCAAGTCTATCTAGTGAAATTTAAGTTGTCACTTGCACTTATGAACATCATACACAAACAATCCTTCAAGTCAAGTTATCTATCATACATACATCAAAACTAAGAATTTCAATTTTGTAATGTGTGTCTCTACTTCTAAATACATTATAGTTAAATATAATTATCAACATATAAGCTAACAAATATACTGTTATACCTCTATGGATTTTGATGTGATAAACAACTATATTAAAATATCTAACTTGTCTTTGTATATATTAATCTATGACAAAAAGAACACAAAATCGATATTTTATAGGTTTGGTAAAACATATGATTGTGTGTGTAATATCCCAAAAATTTAAATAATAGGACATATGAACTCAACATTCAGATTGTTTTAATTGAGTAATTAATGTCGAAGAGGAATTTTTGTTTAGAGGGAGAGTTGTAGCACCCGTATCCCAAAAATTAAATTTGTTTTGAATATTACGACTTAGCATGCAGATATTTGTAACTTGATTCCCAAGCAAGAGTAAATTAATGGAAATGTGAAATTTTCAAAAATTTTATATATAAATGAATAAATAAAAGGAAAAAAAAGGAGTGGTAAAGAGAGTGAGAACACACACTTATTATAGATTTGGCCACATAAGATTATATGTATATATATATATATACTTTCCCTTTTTCTTTTACCCAGCAGGCCTCCGTTTTCAATCCCACCCATTCGTATCATGAAAAAGTAAAAGAAAGAAGAAAAGAAAAGGAAAAGAAAAGAAAAATATTAATTAAAGAAATTTCAAGAATTTAAGAATTAAAGTTTAGAACCCTAAATTTTGATAATTTGAGAAAAATAATATTTAAGATATAATCAAGTTAAATTGAGGCTTAATTGATGCTAACGAGACGTTTTTTAATCCAAATGAATATTCAATTGAATTATTTGATGAAGCATTGAATGAGTTGCATATCAATGTAGATTATATAACTATGGAAATGTCATGTGCTTTGGGAAAATTTCTAGTAAATGAATATTACACCATTCAAGAAAGGAAATGTCAAGGAGTTGAGAAAGCTTGATAACACTGCCCCAAACAACGTTTTTGGTAACCAGCTAGAAACCTCTTTGGCAATCACTTTCCTCTTGCTTGCCCTAAACAACCTAAAATGAAGATAGTACAATAGTGTTATCTTAAATACGTGCATGTCATCATCACCCCTTGTTTTCTTCTTGAATACACACCAGACATACACATATGTAACATATCACATCCTCATAAAGTAAGTTTCTAGAATCTGATGTAATGTGTTAGATTTAAAACTAACTTTCTAACAAATGTACTAATCTCAAGTAATAAAGGGAAAGTACACAAGGTTATCATGTTCAAGATATTGTATAAGCAAGTGCCAAAATAATACTATTTCTACCTTTATCTAGATGATCAAATTGTATATGGAAAGCTTATTTAATACTAAAATAATTTTTATTGAAACCAATTAAGACTAATACTAGAGTGCAATTAAATCAACGAGATAAAGACAATAAGAGAAAACACTAAGACTTTGGATTCGCTAATTCACTTCAAAGTAAATTTTTTATATGACTAAATAAACTATGTTATTCATATGACAACAAAATTGATTAATTAAACCAATACGCTCTCTCAAGCAATATTGATTCTACTTTGCAATCTAAGAGTCTACTATATCTCTATGTAAATTTGATTAGATGAAAGTACATTATCATTCTATGGAATCTACTAGCATTCAACATAAATTAGTTATGCCTATAACTATTGCATATATCAATTTATATATTTCTATATTAAGTTAATTCATGATATGTATTATTTAAACTCTTATACAATAGCACATCTCGATTTCAATCGCACAACATAAATTTTATTAAAAATTAGTCAGAGTTCTAATAGACATTAAGATTATAATACATACTCATCATGAAATAACATGTTCTTCAATCACAATTAAAGATATTACCAATCCATGAATTAGTTAGCTCTAGTCTTAACTTAGTAGAATTAGCTCATCATGAGAAAAAAAATTATCACACAAATTCAAGAAAAACATAATAGAGATCAAAGATAAAATTAGGTATGAAAATCATAAACTATATTACAAACTCCTTGAACTCTCCAAAGTACGCATCTGAATTTGATCTAATTGTCTTATGTAACACATATGAGAATAACCAAAAAGATGAGAAAAAATCTCTACAATTTGTGTCTAAGGCAGTTCCTCTTTATTAGAAGAGTTTACATTGTATTTATAGGCTAGGGTTAGGAAACACAAGTAAAAATCACGTTATGCCTTAGATTGTCATCGCACTATGGTGTTGTGCTGTAGTACGTTGTCTCTACCTTGTTACATACACGTGTTCGCTCTTCCTTGCTGCCAAGCACGCTATGACTAGGTGTCGTAGTACTTGGATTCTATAATTTCCATATGTATGGCATTATAATGCAATGCTATAGTGCCAAGACTTTATCTTCACTTCGTTAATCTTGTCCTCGTCTCCTCGGATTGGCCATGAATCATCGTCTCAGGCATCGTGCTTTTCATCAAATACCTATAAAAATCATTGACCACCCTACAAAACTTCACAAACACATCGTGATCTTAAATTTGTTTAAATCAAGGGATAAAATCATAAAATTTCATATGAAATGATATATAAATGGCCACAAACCATTGGTTAGAATGTGATGTTGCATCTCTATCCATCGAGCAAATCACAACCTTGTAATCATGGTAAACTTGTGTGGACTTAATCAAACATCATTGTCATTGATCCAAAACCAAAAACGATTAACAATAGTCGTCACCTCTAAAATCTCCCTTAACATTATTGAGTGGAATAAAACTCCACTAAAACAAGAATCGTTTAGCCTAAACAACTATCTTAAACACATCTCCTTAAACAACTCTCATGCCCTTTTCTTATAGTGTCTTCCTAACCAACGAAATAACATCCCAGGTATCTTATGTCATTACCTATTCCTAAAGGTGATACTCTGGCAAAAATCTAAATATTCTGGGGAGGTGCTTTACTCTACACCACTTTATCTCTTATTCATTGCCATTATATGCACCAAACAAATAAATCATTAAGTTGGTCTTGAAAATAAATGTTTATTTCAAAAAATACATACCAATGCATCGAATAACCCTAAACTTTTTCGTAAGGTCAATATAAAAAAACTCCATAACATATAAAATATCAAAATACCCCATAATATGGAAAATTTTAGAAAGCCCCCAATCACCTATACTACTACTACCTGCGTTATGTGCGTTCAAATAAACATGGGTAGAGGACAAAAATTATATATATAAAAAAAAAAAAAAAACTTTGTTCAACTTGTGCAATAGGTTTCTAACTAGCCCTACTATTTATAGAATGAAATTTAAAAAATAATGCATCCAATAACCTTGAACTCTCTTGAAGGGTCAATATTAGAAAACCCCCTAACATAGAAAATATCTGGAAAATCCCCAATCACTGTACCACTACTTACCTCGTGCGTATTTGAATAAAACATAGGCAAAGGGTAAAAATAAAAAACCCGTTCCACCCAAGCTACGAGTTTTCGATTGCCCCCATTATTTTGAAACCTAACTAAACCCCCCTTAAACCTCAACCATCATGCATGATGTGGGTGATGATTGAAAGTCACAAGTGGTGGTTGAACCACCCTATTTCCAAGTCTTTCATGCACAAGTTCATCCCTAACATGTTCTTCTCATACTTTAACAATTATGTATCAACAAATTTTCATCAAAAGTTATAAAAAAAAATCATGTTTATTAAAAAAATTTAGATATTCTAACACTAAAAAACGTCTTAAATCAATACAATATAAATTAAATTCCTACTTTATAATGTTTAAAGTCGATTTATTAATCTTTTACCTTATTTTTGTCACCGTGAATCATCAAAAAGTTGCAAAAAATTTGTCCAATTTTTGTCAGATTTTGGGTTCACATTCATCTCTCATGTGCACAGGTGGTAACAAACTATTGACCACTTGTGCAACGCACCCTTTATATAGTAAGGACATTTTCGTTATTTTCAAACAATTTTAATTTAAAGCGATGTCAACAAGTGTGTGTGACATGCATGACGTAAGTGGTTGGATACACATGAAAAAAAAAAGAAAAAGGCAAGTTTCGTTTAACTTAGAAAACCAAAAACCAATTGTGTTCGAGAAATTTAAGAAAAGTTTATTTAAATATAACATCTCTTTTTTTAATCCTATTTGCTACCGTTAAATATTTTTCACCAAGCCAAGTATGTTACCTATTTTAACTACTTTAAATTGCTCTAAAAGACGAGGGCTATGAATCATTTTCAAATCACATGATGCCTTTCTAAAATAAAATTGAGAGACAATTTTCTCCAATATTACACTATTGGGACCCAAAATGAACGGCCAAGATGCACTTTAATATCTTAGTACGGAGGCAGGTTAGCTATTTTGGGTTTTTGTCGTCTACCTTTTGTTAATTTTCTATTATCCATAATTAACTTCATTATTCTAATTAATTTTGTATTCTGCAACTAAATTGGAGCACCGAAAACTCTTTTCTTAGCAAGAAAAATGCAAGCAAACACGTCAAACACCTTCAATAAAGTCAAGTTAAAATTCAGATTCTCATCATTGATAAGACTTCTGCTGTGATTATAACATGTGTTTAAATTCTTGACCTAATTTCACTTAGAACAATTTTTGTAATTATTTTAATAGTAAAATTCATGCAAAGTAAAGTATTTTAATGTTATAAATAACTAGATTAATTCTCAAAATTAGTATGTCTTATAAATTTGTCAAAATCATACATACATATATATATATATATATATATATATATATATATATATATATATATATATAAAATTCTAATTATAAAAAATATTATTTTAATCCTGTAAAATAATTATAACAATTTATAAGTATAATTTTAATAAAACTTAAGACCTAGGGCTGAATTTTAGTCAAATTGAATGTAAATATATATATATATTCGTATTTGGATTCGTTCATTATGATTTGGTTTGTATTCATTGAATTTTTTATAATAAAGTTTGGATTTATGTTTAAGTTCGACAATGATTTCGTATTTTATTTATATTGGCGTTTGGTTTATATAATTCGTATTTATATTTTATTAAAAATTATAATTAATAAAAATAATTAAAAAAATTTTAATTTAAATTTGAATTTATATTCGTATTCGATTTATATAGTTTATATCGATTCGTATTTATAAATTTTTAAAACTATATTTTGAATTCATATTTATAATTACATTTAAATAATTTATTATAAATTTATTTATATTAAATTTAAAAATAAATCTAAATATATTTAATTTGAGTTTAGTTAAAACCTTTCTTCTTCTTCTTTTTCTGATGATGATGATGAAGGTGAAAGAATCAACTGTCCATAGAGGCAAAGTGAGAAATAAAAACAAAGAAAGAAAAGTTGAGTTTAGTTGAATTGAGTTGAGTTAGGGTCTGCCGTTTATGGAAAAGTAGAGTAAACGCAAACTCTCTTTTGGATCTTTCTGACTTTTAACTCTCTCTCAGTTGATGTGAAACTTTTCCTTACTCCACTCTCTGTCCAGCTTGTATTATTTTCTCAATTTACTTTCTTTCTCAGGATACTAGTAAACCTTTTTCTCTTTCTCTCTCTATCTATACAGACTGTACAAAAGTTTATAGTAACTCCACTGCTCCTCATAAAAGCAGATCCTTTAAAAATCTAACTTGTACACTGTCAGAGGAGCAAAAGCTGAGCAATCAAAACTGAGATATAGAGAGGGATACACTCTTAATAAGGTAAAGGTTAAAGCTTTAAACATTTCTCATAAACCCTAATCAGTCCTTTTCTGCGTTTCCCTTTCTTGTTTTCAGTGTCGTAATCGACCTCGAGATTTGCGCAAATTGTTTTCTGCTTGATTTAGATTTATTTCTGGCTTGTGGGTTTGCTATCGGATTCTTATATGGGTTGTATTGGGATTTGGGTTTTTGTTGCATTGGATATATGTGTCCATACATAATTTTTTTCTGTTATTTGTTTTGGAGGGCTTTTTTGATGTTTTTGGAAAGATCTGAAGCGAGCTTTGGGTTAGGTTGGCTTTTTTATTCCTTCTGGGGTGTTAAACTTTGATGAGTTGTATTTGATCTTTATGGATGCTGTGATTGTTATTGTATCTGATGTGCTAAATGAATTTGAGTAAGCCCCTTTGGTTGTTTATTCATGTGCTTCAGGAGTAAATATGTTTACATACTGTTAAATGATCAAAGACTTCGAGTTTTAACTTGTGTGAAGTGATATTGATCGTTTAATTTATCTTATTTCGTCCACGAAGAAGTACATAATTTGCCATTTTGCGAAAGGAGAAATTACTCTTTTCTTTACCAGCGAACTTATCTAAACCCTTTAATCAGGTTTACACGTCCAAGGTGGGGTTCAAGGAGGAATCAGCTTGACTTACTGAAGATTGTATACTGGATTCAATTGCAAGTATCTTTTATAGAAGTTTAGATGAATTGCATGAATCTTCTGGTATGGAGGCAAGATAAAAAGAAAATTTGTGGAGGTGATAAAATCACTTTGTTGTGGCATTTTAGTGGATTTGTCTGCAAAATTTAGGTTGTTATCGGATAATCTGAGGTAGTGTTGGAACTCAGTTAAGTTGTAGTCACCTTTGCAGTGATTGTGCCTACTAAGAGAAGCTTACAAAATATATATGTGTCCTGCATTGTTGGAATGCTACTTTATGCGTGTACTTCCATAAATAAAGTGCTTTGGGCTTTACGTTGGTTAATTGTGTTTAATTGAAGAAGTTACTGATATACTGGTGACTGCTCCCACAGTTGTCCTTCTGCTGGCTTGCCATAGGGTAAGCCGGCCTTAGGGTAAGCCGAGCTTAGGTTGTTTCAAGCAGCTTGCTTGTTGTTTTTTGTTTCTTATAATTTTTTTAGTTATAAAAAACAAGAAGATATACCAGTGATCGCCTTCTGTAAGGGTGGCATCCTCCTGCTGTTGGTGGTAATAAGCAGCCATGTAATTTATTTAGTTTGGTGCACATAGTGTGGCTCTTGAATTGATTGGAAGTGTAGTATAACTGTTATACAGCACTGGGATTTGGAATTTGTTTGACATACATTGTAATAACATGGAAGTTGAGACAACAAATACTAACCAAAAGCCGGGTCTTTTTAATTTGCTACCTCCTGCCATCTTACCTGTGCTTCTCATTTCTATTGGATATATTGACCCTGGGAAGTGGGCAGCAATTGTTGAAGGTGGTGCCCATTATGGGACTGATCTGGTAGCACTAATGCTGCTCTTCAATTTTGCTGCCATTCTGTGTCAGTATCTTTCAGCTCGTATTGGTGTTGTCACAGGAAGCGATCTTGCTCAGGTATCATTCCATTCCTCTATGAGGCTGCTTATGCTGTAGCAATTGTTACCATTGATTAATGATTGTATTATCTTTCTGTCTCTTCAAAATTTGTTTGTCTGTAAGTTTAAAAAATTGTATCATTTTCTTTGTGACAACAATAGATCTGTAGCAGGGAGTATGACAAGTACACATGCGTGCTCGTAGGAGTTCAAACAGAGCTTTCTGTGATTTTGTTAGATCTTACTATGGTAGTTTTCTCATCTTGATTGTGATGGAACTAAGACATATATCATGATTTTTGTTTTCCATTCACAAACTCCTTATTGTATTTCTAACATCTGATTGTGCATATTTTTTCTCTAGGTTTTGGGGATTGCACATGGACTTAATCTTTTGTTGGGGGTGCACTTGTCCACCAGTGTTTTTTTAGCAGCGGCTGATGCTGTTTTTTATCCACTTTTTGCTAGACTCCTGGTAAGATTGTCATTGTCCACTGTCAAATTCTCACCCAAACAATTTGATAGGTAAGCTAATCAGTGTTGCATTTTCAGAAGAGCAAGGCAAATTTCCTGTGCATAAGCATGGCAGGTGTCCTGTTGCTTTCTTATGTCCTTGGAGTGCTAATCAGTCAATCAGAAACTCCACTTTCTGTGAATGGGACGCTAACAAAGTTGAGTGGGGAGACTGCTTTCACTGTAATGAGTCTTCTAGGAGCAAATGTTATGCCTCACAATTTCTACCTCCATTCTTCTATCATTCAGGTACTTCTCTCTGCCTCCTGCACATGAATCCTCATGTGTCTATGTTTTAGAACATGCATTTTTGTACCTTCCTGTCTGTGTTTGGGGTCAGATTATTTCAGACTTAGAGGAACACCATATGATACTTGAACTGATTTAGGATTGAATTTTGAAATTCAGTCTGGAAGGGATTGCCTTTTGGATATCCTGCTGCTAATGACATGTGACACTAATTGCTATTCATAATGGTGTTTGTTATTTCATGTTATAAACTATATGATCTAAGTTAGTAGTGTAGATTTTATTTAGGTAATCCTAGTAGCTGAATTAAAATTTTGATAAGATGTTTGGTGGCTACACATGGTTGTGTCAGCACATCTAATTATGTGTGCTTGAAGACACTGTGTGACAGGGGGTATACATGGAAGTTTGGACATTTGGAGACTCCAGATATTTAATGGTTTCAAAATTTTTCTCCGTATAAAAGTAACCTGAAATTTTATTGAGCCCGTATTGCTTTTCAGTGGGCAAACTATTTTGGATCTATAATGTGGTTTAGATTTCTACACCCATATTTCTTGCTTCTTCACAGATGTGTTTGTGATTATTGCTTGGGGGTGTAAATTATTTTATTACGTTGTTACATATATGTCAACATCTTTTGGTGAGTTTTGAGCCAACAAGTGTCATATGATTTTTTTTTTTTTTATTTGTGGGAATTTGTTGAATACAAGCATCTGAATTTCAAATGACCTTGTTGGTTGGTCCTGTCATGTCAATTAGTGCTGAACTTGTTTTTTGTTCTGGATTGTGAGCATTCCTGAATCATTAATAGTACTAGCATTTTCTTCTGCAGATTTTACTTTTTGCTTGGTAGGAATGATCTTGAATTAGTGTCCCTTGTAGATTTGTAGCTGCAAGTGTTTAATTAATCATTCTGTAATGAAATTTTGGAAATAATCTTCCTTCATTTGAAATTTCCTTCCAACCATTGCTCAGATTCAGATGGTTATGCCTTGTGTGCTCACATTTAGGAACTAATATAGTTCCCTTGCATTTTTTTATCATTTCTTTAGATTCAATATAATTATTGTTGTCTTTGTCAACTTTCTAAAAGTTTCAATTCTCTTATTCCTGCAGCCAAATCAAGGGTGGCTAAAGATCTCCAAGGACACTCTGTGTCATTATCATTTTTTTGCCATCTCATGCGTCTTTTGTGGCATTTATCTGGTGAATTTTGTGATGATGAGCTCAGCAGTAAATGTTTTCCATGGTACTGGACTTGTTATGATTACCTTTCAGGATGCGATGGATCAGGTTTTATTCTTTCATCCTCATCTCTTTTGAAAAATGTTTCAAATTCCATTCATTGCAGTATTATTATGTTGATGCATCCTGAGAAAATGTCTTGTTTCTGCATTGATGAAAGCAGGCATTTAAGAACCCAGTAGCCCCCATTATATTTCTACTGGTTCTATTTCTTTCAAGTCAAATCACTGCACTGACCTGGAATCTCAGCGGACAAGTAGTTGTACATGACTTCCTCAAACTGGACATACCCAATTGGCTTCATCGTGCCACAGTAAGAATCATCAGCATGGTCCCAGCACTTTTTTGCATTTGGACTTCAGGAGCTGAAGGAATATATCAGTTGCTTATATTCACACAGGTGATGGTAGCTCTGTTGCTTCCATCTTCTGTGATTCCACTATTCCGGGTTGCTTCATCGAGGTCAATAATGGGTGTCCATAAAATTTCTCAGTTTCTGGAGTTCTTAGTTCTGATAACATTTGGTGGGATGTTAGTCTTGAAGCTCATGTTTGTGGTTGAAATGATATTTGGTAACAGTGACTGGGCTAGTAATTTGAGGTGCAATATAGGGAGTAATGCATCTGTCCCTTTTGTTGTCCTTCTGATCACTGCTTGTGCATCACTTTGTTTGATGCTTTGGCTATTGGCTACTCCTTTAAAATCAGCAAGTTCCCTTATTGAGAGAGAGGAAAATGATAGAAGTGAAACTATATATCATGGAGAAGAACCTGTCCATAATCAGGTATTGGTTCCAGCTGTGGAAAAGTCCACGAAAAGTCAATCAGATACCTCTGTTGCAAATTTTGATCCTGATGTGCCCAAGATAATCATGGAATCTGATCAGGAAGTTCTTTCAGGTAGTGTTCACAAAAACAGTTCTAATGTTACATTTCATAGCCCTGCAATATGTTATCAAGAGGAATCAGCATCTACAGATGGTTCATCGGCTGTCTCAAATGCATCTACAGAAGTTACTGGTAATGATCTCTTGGGCACCAAGACTTTGACTATGGAAGGAGATTTACCCACTGAAAAGAATGACGATGGAGATAGCTGGGATGGTGAAGAATCGTCCAAAGATGTTCCTGAGAGTACCTCATCTTTGACGTCTGATGGTCCAGGTTCATTTAGGAGTTCCAGTGGGAAAAGTGATGAGAGTGGGAATGGTCCTGGAAGTCTTTCAAGGTTAGTGGGGTTGGGGCGTGCTGCACGGCTACAATTAGCCTCAGCTCTTGATGAGTTCTGGGAGCAGTTATATGACTTACATGGGCGAGTAACACAAGAAGCTAAGGCTAATAAGTTGGACATATTGCTAGGGGTAGGGGTTGATTCAAAGCCCACCCCTTCATTGAAAGTGGACCCTACCATAAAAGAGTTAAGTAGTTTTTTCCCATCTGTAGGAGGAAGGGGGTCTGATTCTATGTTAACTTCAAGTTTATATAACTCTCCAAAGCAGCATAGGGTAAAAAATAGTGTTGATTCAGTTTATGGAGTTGAAAAAGGATCTTCTCTATTATGGTCCAATCACATGCAGTTGTTAGATGCATATGTTCAGAATTCCAGCCATGGTGTTCATGATGATGGTGAGAGAAGGTACTCAGGTGTGCGCATTCCATCACAAGATTCTGGTGAGAGGAGGTACTCTAGTTTGCACATTCCATCGGAGCATTCTGGTGAGAGGAAGTACTCTAGTTTGCACATTCCATCAGAGGATTCTGGTGAAAGGAGGTACTCTAGTTTGCACATTCCATCAGAAGACCCTGGTGAGAGGAGGTACTCTAGTTTGCACATTCCATCAGAAGACCCTGGTGAGAGGAGGTACTCTAGTTTGCACATTCCATCAGAAGACCCTGGTGAGAGGAGGGACTCTAGTTTGTACATTCCATTGGAAGACGCTAGTGAGAGACGGTACTCTAGTTTGTGCATTTCATCAGAAGACGCTGGTGAGAGACGGTACTCTAGTTTGGGCATTTCATCAGAAGACGCTGGTGAGAGACGGTACTCTAGTTTGCGCATTTCATCAGAAGACTCTGGTGAAAGACGCTACTCTAGTTTGCGCATTCCATCAGAAGAATCTGGTGAAAGAAGGTACTCCAGTTTGCGGACTACATCTTCTGATGCCTGGAGTTATCAACCAACTAGAGTACATGGTTATGACATTTCACATGTCAGTCGAATTGCTAGGGAAAGAAATTCTGATTACTTGAATGGTCAAATGGAGTCACCAGCCCCAAAATGCCCTTCTCTAGTGCCTACAACCTATGTAGAGGCACTTGCTTTTGCCATGGGGCAGAAATTGCAAACTGATACAAGCTCTGTTCAGGTGTCTGGATACCAGAACTTTACAGTATCTAGAAATAGTCCACTACAGCCTGAAAGATCATATTATGGTGCTTCCTCTTCTGGACCCTTTGATAGTATAGTGATGTCTGCAAATGCAAAGAAATACCATAGCTTGCCTGACATATCAGGTCTTTCTGTTCCCCTGCGGGACTCTATGGCCAGTAAGAATATTCAGTGGGATGGTTCAAGTGGATACAAGTCATCTGTTGGGCGGGCAAGTTATGAGCCATCTCCGTACTCAAATCCTAGATCCAGGGCAGGAGCTCCATTGGCTTTTGATGAGCTCTTTCCATCAAATTTATATAGGGACACTTATCCCTTACAGTTAAATTCAAGTTCAGATACTGGATCCCTTTGGTCCAGACAACCTTTTGAGCAGTTTGGTGTAGCTGATAAAAGTCGGACTGTTGGTGAAGGACTTGGAATTAGGTCAAATACGAATTCTCAAGAAGCTACATCTGTTTTAAATTCAGAGGCCAAGCTCCTTCAATCTTTTAGGCTTTGTATTCTGAAGCTTTTGAAATTGGAAGGATCTGAGTGGTTATTTAGACCAAATGATGGAGCAGACGAGGATTTAATCGAGCGAGTGGCTGCTAGGGAGAAGTTTCTTTGTGAAGCTGAAGCCAAAACCAGAGAGGTTCAAATGGCAGAATCTCAATATCTGTCTCCTGATAGGAGGGTTCCTTACATAGTGAAGAATGATGATGCATTTCTGATTTCCTCAGTTCCAAACTGTGGGGATGACTGTGTATGGAAAGTGGATTTGATTGTGAGCTTTGGGGTCTGGTGCATTCACCGAATTCTTGGTCTAGCACTCAAGGAAAGCCGGCCTAAGCTGTGGGGAATGTACACTTATGTACTAAATCGCCTTCAGGTACATTTTGCAAACCTTTTCTCATCTATTTAAGTCAAGTAGCACTGGCATTAAGTGGCCAATGTTTCCGTTGTAAGATGATTTGTCTTGGTTGCTAGTTGACCAATTAGAAAAAACAGTCATATTCTGTTTAGATTTAGGGGGTTAATAATATATCCATGCTTCCACATGGGAAGATCTGCCATGATGAAATTCGCTGTCCAATGTTATGGAAAATTTCAGCAAGTTATTGTAGCTTTTAGAGATCTTTTAAATGTTTTCATTTGACATTGATGTTTCTTTATTTTCAGGGTGTTCTAGATCTGGCATTCTCAAGGCCTCGCTCGCCAATGACCCCTTGCTTTTGCCTTCAAGTTCCTGACGGGCTTCAGCAAAGGTCAAGCCCACCTATTTCAAATGGTATGTTGTCCCCTACTGTCAAACCAGGAAGAGGAAAATGCATAACTGCAGTGATGCTTCTTGACGTCATTAAGGAAGTTGAGACTGCTCTATCTCGTCAAAAGGGACGATCAGGCACTACTGCTGGTGATGTAGCTTTCCGAAAGGGAAAAGAGAATCTTGCATCTGTTCTCAAACGCTACAAACGTCGACTGTCCAACAAACCTGCTGGCAATAATGACACTGCTGGGTCAAGGAAGGTATCATCATCAGCTCCTTATGGCTCATAACTTAACGCCCACAGCCTCAACTGGATCAGTGACTTCTGAGCTTCTAGATTTTCAAAAGTAGCTCAAACTGTATATGAGGGTCGCTCAATTTTTACAAGACATTCTCACTTGCAGTCGCGTCTTAAAAGTTCATGCTGCAAGTTTTATCGCCATGTATGCTATGTATACATAGGATCACGTGTACTGGATATGTAATTGCAGCAGTATTAATGGAAATGGTTAGAAGAAATATGGAAATTGAATTGCGGCGCAGATTTTGCATTCTCATAATCTGAGTGTTTTGGGGTGCTTTTTTATGTCATTAAAACAATATTTCGAAATATTTAAAACCGTTTGGTGTTTATAAACTTACTAGAGAAGCAAAATGTGTGCTTAAAAGGTATTTTTTAGGCTCTTTGATGAAGCAATTTTCGTAGACAATTCTCGAAAATGTTCCCATTTAAAACGTTTCTGCTTGAATACTTTCTATAAGACCCAAAAAAGATTAATATTGTTGATTGTCCATTACTTAAAAAATTTTCCCTATTTCGAAGGGTTGGATTCGATATCAATATATTCACATTCTTATTTATATTCGGTTTGAATAAACATTATTCAAATAGGTAGTCCACAAATTTGAATGTAAATTTGATTGCAAATACGAACTTTAGATTTTCAAGTAAATGAATATAAATTCGTATTTTAAAAAACATAAATAAAACGGTAAAAACGAGTAAAAATGAACATTTAAGTTCTACAATTAATATATTGAAAAGAGAGATTTCCCTCTTTTTGTAAAAATAAACATGTTCGTATTTGGTAAAAACGAATGTGTTTGTGTTCTTTTATATAGTAACAAATACGAACTGAACTGAATGTGAACACAAATCTAAATGTCTCTCATTCATGTATGGTGAACATGCGAACATAAACATGTATCCTAAACGAATTAATTAAACACAAATATATATATATATATATATTTGATTCAATTTGAATTTAACTCTACTATTTCTAATTGTATTATACTTAAAAATTTTGCTTATTATAAGTTTAATTTTATCTTTTCTTAATGCTATTACTTGGATTTAGTGATACTTAACAACCATTTATTGTCAAGTCAACTTCTTGTCTTAACATTATCTGTAGGCTTTTTTGCTACAAGAGCCCACATACTTGATACCATCTTTCCTTTTGTTTGACAGTCCCGTACCTCCTTATTCAAATTTCTTTATTTCTTTCATAGACTAGTGCTTTCTTCTACTCAAACTCTAACCGTCTACCATGATCCTTTGACCCTGTACCACTTAGGCCAACATTAAGATTAATAACCTTTTTTTAAACTAGCAATATATTTTTAACCTACATAATTTTATTCATACAATTTTAGCTAATTAATAACATCTTATCGAAAATGCCCTACGATATAAAAAGGAAAAGAAAACGGCACATTTACCCTTACTTTCCAAACAAACCCTAATGTATATTTACTCAAACTTCGACGACCCTCGCCATAGGTCACTATAGACTACTATTTATAATTATAAAATAATTATAATATTACTTACAATGGGAATCTCTATAATAAAAGCTGCTGTTGAATGAAAATTTTGGATGCAGAAGCTATGAATGTAAATCACTATTAATAATAATAAGAAGAAGCTGATGATACATGGATAAAATCCCATGTTTCTCATTAATAAAACATGCTATTTATACAGAGCATATTAATAGTATAATATACATATATACTTGATCAAACTATACAAAAGCATGCAAGCAATGAACATGCTATATGCTGTCAAGTCGTATCCCCAAAATCTAATACCTTTTTTGCCCCTACTTAGCCCAAGAATCACTAACCTGCAAATAGAAAACAAGAAAGAGGGGTTAATGATAAAATCACTAAGCTAGTATTTCTCATCTCTAACATAAGCATGTTTCAAGCTCTCATTAATTTCGTGACTTGTCATGTTATTTTCTGCTTTAATGTTTTCTTTATTCTTTACTTCTGAAATATCTCTATCTTCTATAGTGTTTTTTGTTTTTATCTGTTCTGTTTCTCATGAAATGTTTTAGATGACATGATAAGCATGCTCTAATGTCATGTCAATGTTGAAAAATGTAAAGATCTACCCTTGGGCCTATTTCCTGAAAATTCTGTCTGAAATAAAAGCTGTGATTCGAAGATTCTGAATATATATATATATATATATATATAAAATATATGCTAAAAAAATCAAATTAAAAAATATCAAACTATTTATATCCACTTTGAAGGATAGAGAGTTAACTGAGAGGTTTGAGAAATTAGAGAAAACTATAAAGAAGTAAGAAACACCCTCATCCTCACTAGCCTTATTAAACATGGATGATTTAGGCATACTAAAAGAAAAAAAAAGTCACTATCAAAGTTCAAAATGCTTAATTCACCCAAAGTTGATGGCATTAGGGGTCTGAGAATGCACCTAAGGTATTATACAACTACGATGATGATAACTAAGTTGTCTAGAGAATAAATTATGGAATTATTTCCCTTGTTGTTAGAAGGGGTTGTCAATCCTTGGTATTATAATCTGAATAAATCTAACAAGGTTTATTAGGGTGAAATAGTGAACAAGTTCTTACTAAAAACTCCTATAACATTGCCCTAGATATAATAATCAAAGATTTGGAGGCAACTTAGCAAAAGCACAGTGAGTCATATATTGAATTTCTAACAAGATGGAGAAAAAAGGCCTCCAAGATGACAAAGAAGCCTCTTAAAAAGGATCAGGTGAAGATAATGATAACGAACCTTTTCCCCACCTTTTATGAGAAAATCTGTTATTTCCTAATGACTATCATTGATCAACTATATGATATTGGGGTACAAATTAAAGATACCTTGACTGTATAAGGAAGGAAAATTTATGCTTTCATGAAAAATAAAATCAAGGAAAAGGTGGGATAATTTGAAAGGGCAAGGATGTGAATACTATGACATCTAGACCAAGATGATTTTCTAATCTTAGTATGCCACTTTCAAGAGCATTGAAATAAGTGATTAAAAAAAGCTTATTGTAATTAATGACACCTCGCCCATCATTGAACTTATTGCTAATAAATTACAATCTAGAAACATATTGTTGCTTTCATCGATGTTGAAACCATCCAACTAATAAATGTAAAAAGCTAAGATATGAGATTCAAAACTACATTGATATAGAAAGTTAGTTAATCCTAATCAATATCCTAGGCATAAGATCTTATAAAGTTTGGGGCATTTGTTTTTTGGTTACATTTGTTCATTTTCTTTAGTATTTTGAAACTTGATATTTTTAATTAAATAAAAACTTGGGCTGGATGTGAGCTTGTGTTTAATTTGACTTAAGCTTTGAATTTCAAAAAAAAAAAAATAAGTAAACTAATTTGGTAGACTTGACCACCGAACATAAGATTTTAAGCCTATGGTCATATATACCCATATGACCTCTAATTTCTTTGTTAAACGTGTTCATCCATGATAGATGTCTTTAAAAATTTCTTCAAATATTGGTCAAGATCGTGATAGGTCACAAACATGTAGGAATATGAAGATGACATTAGAAATTTAGCCACTTTGACCAAATAGCCAACCATAACATATATTAGCTTTAGGAAACCTTTTTTTGAGCTTGATGTTATCCTTGTCGCACCTTACAATAAGGTCATAAACCTTTTCCTTTGCCTACCTAATTGTATAGGCTAGCAAAGTATTCAAGACTATAATGATAGGACATCTCTCAAGTGGGAAACTAATGATCTTTGAGAAAGGAAACGAAAAGCAAGTGGAAGGTAACGGTGTTTGTGCCTTTTGCTTAATAATATGAATATGCATAGAAAAGAACACAAATATAAAAAAAAAAAAAAAGAACAAAAGCATTCATGTACACATAATCTATATAAGGCATAATTAACCGGGAAATTGAAGAAAAACGACATATGTAGCTAAAGGGCATCAATATCCTAATTATTTCTAAAGATAAGTTATAAATGCTCTATTGGTCACTTCAGTTCAAATAGTTGTTGGCCAAATTGACCCACTTGCACTATAACCCTTTTACAACCTTAACAAAGGCCATCAAACTTGTGCTATGCATGTAACCTAAATGATAGAGATTAGATAAACACCTTTTGTGAATATAATTTGAGCACCAAAAAAAAAAAAAAAAGCCTCACCCTTTTCAAACACTTGAGTGAATTGAGTGACAAGTGAATGTCTATAAGGTTGGTTAACTCCTTTTTGGAAAGAAAATCTCTTGTCTTGATAGAGCCAAGCTGATATGTGAATGGTTGAATCCTTTTATGGTCATCAAAAAATATAGAAGAAAAAAGAAAAGGAAAGCAAAAAAAAAAAATCAATGAGCAAATGTTTTCTTGGTTTAGGCCTCTTATCTTCCATTGATGGAGGCATCAAGTTAGACAAGTATCATCAACATACATGCATAGGTGATACACTCATACTTAGGCAACAATCTATTTCTTTGTGCTTGCCCAACAGTGAGCATCTTATGTCTTATCTACCTCGAAAGGGTAATCTTGTATTTGTTCACCCATCAAGCGAAATCTTGTCTTTCTTCACCCCACTAGCAACAAGTTCACCATGTCAGGTGCAATCTTGTCTTTGTATGCCTACTTTAGGCAAATTAGTCTTTGTTCAACCACTAAGGGCAATCTTGTGTTTGTTTAACCACTAGGGGTAGTCATGTTTTTATTAGACCACTATAGGCAATTTTGCCTTTTTTCGCCCAGGAAAGGCATTTAAGGTTGATCTCGCCCACTAAGAACATTTTATCGAATTCGTCTACCAAGGGCATCTAATCTTGATTTTGCCCACTAAAAGTAATTATAATCTTGAATCTTATCCAATTCACCCAACAAGGGTATCTTTTATCTAGTTCATTTAAAAAAGACTTGGTCGTTACGAGGTTTTAGACTCTCCATAGACTAAATTGTCCATCACATTGAGATAGGACAATATTTATAGATTCTCCTACTTTGTTATAGACTAGATCGTCCACTCGTATCTTAGAAAGGACTTAGTTGTTATGAAATTTTCAACTCTATCATGGACTAGATCGTCCACTCTTATTTTAAAAAGAATTTAGTCATTATGAAGTCTTCAACTCTACCATAAACTAGATCATCAATCCTATTGACCTATATTTGGCCTTTGAGTTGAGATCATATGTGGTGAAAGTGACAAGGATGCTATGAAACTCATTGTCTTGTATTTCTTGCATCATGGTATGATGGGCGTAAACAATCAAAAGCGAGTCCAAATCATATCTTATATTTGGCAGATGATTTGAATGCATTTAATTGTTGTCAATTATATAGAACCAAATAACAAAATTTGGTATTAGTCAGTCAAATATAATAGAATCATATAACTACCATTTTTTTTTTGTATAAAAAGAGTGCAATAATTTATATTTTAATTAATTTTTCTTTCAAAAATAACAATTATGTAAATACAAATAATTATATGTTTGAAAATAAATTATAAATTTTAAAAATTTTAAGGATACTAATAAAATTTTTAAGAGAATTTTTTAAAATTTATTTTTAAATATATCTCCAATAATATAAAAAATTATAATTACATCACTATAAAATTCAACTAATTAAATATATAAATAATATCTTACAAATTAGTCAAGATTATTAGTCTTAACTAATATGATACTGATAACTAATAAATTTAAAAAAATTATAAATAAAATATTTTTTAATATTTTTAATATAATTTAAATATAATAATTATTTTTATATATTAATTTATTAAATATACGTTTAATGAGTTAAAAAAATTGTTTAAGTCGAAAACCTGACTCACTCGTAACCAAATAGCTTTCACCTCACAAAGATTCCCATGTCTACATGGGCCTCAATAACTCTTACCATCCCGATCGTAACTTCAATTTCATCGATCAATGGGCCACATCTTTAATTTTGATACCTATCTCAAATCTTGACACGCCAGTTAATTTCACAACTTGCTCGTCATCTTAAATAGCCTCCACCTATTGTTTGTGGGGTCATTCAATCGAATCCTTGAAAACCCAGTTCCTCTATTTCTGTGTTCCTTTCTTTTCTTCTAAAACCCAAAATTTTCTACTCCGTAGTTCTGTCCTTTGCTTTAAACCGCCTCGGACATCCCACTTCACAACCAATTAAACACTGATTGCCAAAGGATTTATTTCCGTCCATAGTTTGAGACGGAAATAAAATTATAAAATAATAAAATAAATTTTATATAAATATAAAATATTAAAAATTTTTAAAAAATAAAATAGTTATGATAATAATGATTACAATTAATAGAGTTAAATAATCATTTTCGATCATCTAATTTTAAGGGAAGTCAAATCTGATCTCTTTGTTGAATAGAAACGATCAGATTTAATCATTTCTATTAAAAGAAACAATCGAAAATGATCGATATTTGTTTCATCGACTGTTTCTAATTTTTATTTTTGACGAAGGCAATTAAATCTGACCATCTTTATCGTCAGTATCGGTGATAATAACTATTTTATTTTTTTAATTTTTAATATATTTTTAAAATTTTTTAAATATTTTTAAAATTATTTATTTTTAAAAATTATTATAAATTTTTATTTTTTAAAAAGATATTTTAATAATTTTATTATAAAAATTATAAAAAATAATTTTAAAAGTAAAAAATTTAGCTCTTAAAACTTGGAAGATAAGATTCTATCCCGGCCTAAAACCGTGGGTGGGAGTAAGTCCTTTGGCCAACCTTAATCTTTCTACCACCACGGTTACGAACCATTGCTCACCGAAGAATCAACTAGCCCACCCACGGAAATGTGCCCTATCGACCACTTCCTCAAAGGGCCGTCATACCAAGGTCAACGGCCGAGGCCGCCGTGTATGGATGCCGGCCCTTTGTGCCGTCTGGATCTTCTAGCTTACCCGATAACTCGGCCACCGTTTCGATGGAGAGACCATCGAATGGCTCGTATGCCAGGCGGAACCGTCCGTCATCGCTGCGACAGGCCCCGGCATCGTTCCTACTATCGCCGTGTCGTCATCCACAGTGGGACCAGCTCCTATTTCATCGTCGCTGTCGTGTAGGGTCCAACGTTTGCAGTGGGGCCCAGGGGATGTTCGTGGCGGCCCCTCTGCCGAGCTGTCGGCTGGACTTGTGTCAGTCATTACGATTACAGCATGCGGAAAATGGGTATCGGCACATGCCGTTTACGGCCCTTCTGTTGCAGCCTGCTGTAGGGGAGGAAGCGGAGGAGAGGAGACGATCAGGGAACCTCGATAAATAGACATTAGAGAGAAGTAGGTGTAATTTACAGAAACATTAACATCTTGACCTCAGCTCCGTTGCCTTCTTCCCTTACTGTTCAGTCTCTCTTGCTATCCTCTTTGTGCTCCTCTTATTGGGTTTCTCGTTTATTATGGTCTGTAGATGAAGGCTCTAGTAAGAAGAAATATGTGAATTTTAGTAGCAATGAGATGGATTCCTTTTTAAAGCAAGAGTTGAGATAGAGGAGAAATCGGAAGCCATCATAGATTGGAGAGGTATGTCGATGATTGAAATTGGCAATGATGCTTTTACCGATGATAGCGATGTGGTGTCGTTACACCTTGAGATAAAAAAGAGATAAATTTCATATAGAATATCCCCGGAGAGATGTTACTAAATGCCGTGTACAAGAGCCCCAATAGGCCCCGAAAAGACATCTCGCTTAAAATGAACTAAAAATACTGGAAAATTCCATCACGCGATCCCAACGAGGAAGAAAATGAAAAACTCACTCGACAAACATAATTAAAATTTCATATTAGAATATGTGATAATATTTGGCTTTTCAGATTATGGGTATACGTGCAAAACAGGGGGCAAAGAAAGAGGAATTTATAATGTGCTTTTGAAACAATACATAGAGATGTAGAGCAGTAAAAAATAAACATGAAAAGGTGAATTCCTTCTCCAAGTAGTAGACCCACGCAGAAATGTCGAGCAGCAATGGCGGCAGCATTCAACAGAATGACAAGTAGGCCACAATCTACCTGGACATTCTACAAGCTAATTCCCAAAGTTCCACCATCTTTTCTTCCGACTACACTCCCGCGAGGGTACATCTGAAATGATGAACAGCAGACATCAAGCACCCAATTATAAAATTTATTAATGATCTAAGTTATAAATATAGCCTTCTCAATTCACAAAATTTATCATCTAAACTTTTGGTTCTGTAGTTCAATTAGATCAACCGAAGCCTTTTCCTAATGACACGTAAATCAAATCTTAAAAAAAAAACACCTTTAGCATATATATTGTTACATTGAAAGTGAGCATGAAGGTAATTACCTTGTTGAGAATAGATTGAGTTGTAGTGGACCTCTGCCCAAAAACTCAGGAAAATGACTGCACAACACGCTCAAATTGATTATAATAAGCCCAGAAGATCATGATGTAGCAAATAATTAAACTCCTGTTTAATCTTTTCTAATCTAACCAATATGCATATTAAAAATCAAGGAAATGTGTTTTTCATGTTACATGCAAAAATATTAAGTAAAGCGTGCAGGGTGGCATCTGGGTGATATTATATCATAATGAGCTAGAAAAAAGCAATCAATTAGCTTGGGATTATTTTACGTCATTTTTCCAATCTTAGTCTAAACAAATTCAAAAATAAAAATAGAAAATGCCTTTTGGAATACTAAAAAAGGGGTTGCATAAGCAAGAGTCAAGTAGTACAAATGCATAAAATAGGCTCAAATAATTGATTCCAAGGTTCATAAGATGAAAAAACCTGAGTAACAAAGAATGTTTGTTGGCTCAATAATACAATAGCACAAAAAAGAATTACATGCCTGACTCAGCAAGAAGTTCAGCAGAAAAGTATAGAAGCCACCACCAAATCAGAAAATAGAAAAAAATAAAAAAGAGACAAATTCAACATAAACAAATTTGAAATTTACCTCCTTTTGAATTCTTGGCGTTAGGAAGAATTTCAATGTAACAGGTGTCCTTAAAAGAAGTAATAACAATTATTCTTACACCGAACTGCCATAAAGATACCCACAAGAATTATTAATCGATGAAACAGGCACATATATATGTAAACTGCAAGATAAAATATTGTTTGTTTAGCAACAACATGAATATAGCATTACCCTCCCTCTTTTTTTTTTTTTTGGATAAGAAAACGAATAGCATTTAGGATAACTTGAATCTATGTAATAAAATTTACTGCAATGGAGAAATAAGCAGTATCCTAACTTGTATTATTATAAAAAAAATAAAAAATGAAAGTGAAATCAAATCATAATAAGCTTGAAAGAGAGAAGAAATATCGGCCCAATTCCATACCGAATCAGCAGCTGCCTGCAGTGTGACATGATCACCCCACTCACCACTCCTAAATTCATTAAAAAAATGGTATTAGGATGGCCATCCTTAGTCCATAAACATTTCTGTTTGATAATGGGAAGAGTCTGGCTAATACCTGGACATCTTCTTTAAATATTCACCATATTCCATGGGAACATATCCTTCATAGATCTCTCGATGAGACTTCAACTGTTGACAACAAGCCATTCGAGAAAGAGATGCATCAAGATCCATATAGTAAAAATCATGGTTGACGAAGCAAAGTCAAAATTTAGACTTGCAAACTAGTAGCTAACTTCCAGAACAACAAACCTGATTCACAACTTGTCGTCTCACATATTTGTGATGCTCAGGTGTGTCATAAAGTTGATCTGACAAAGCACGAAACTGGCAAATGAAAGGAAAAACAGTAAATATTATTTGTTATATGCAACAAAAAGATATGATAAGGAGATAGAAAGATAAGCCTTTATGCTTGAGATTAGGATTTAAAAAACAAGGGGAAAAAAAACGTGAAAAAGGAGACTAAATCAACATACCTGACAGTTTCCATCTCCTTGAACTTTAAGCTCAACAAAGCCATTTGAACGCAATCTAGATTTAAAAAAATATATACAACATCAACTTCAATAAAAAAACCAATGCCAATAAGAACAAAAAGAAAGGCTAACAATAGTTTCATTACATCAAATTCTACAAATTATAGGTGAACTACAATTTCAATTGTAATCCTTCTACATATACTACCAGTGGTTAACAAAACCTGAAATATGCTTCTGGTTTATGATTCATCTAGTTCAAATCCCAAGGATACAGATAATACCTGCTCAGTAGTCTTTCATGATCTGTAGTTGCTTCATCAATCGATGGTATTTCCCCATTTATTCTAGGAACATGCTAAACATACAAAAAGAAAATTTTGGACAGGGATCAGGCATCAATACATATTCAGAAATCGCTGGTAACATATAACATTCAATGATTTTAGCTTTGTGACAATTTATGTTTGAGCATAATTATGCATGCACTCAACACATGAAAAAGAAGCAGCTTGTATACTATATATATATAAGCAATAAAATTTGAGTACAATAGTCCACACATAAAAATCAGTATACTCATTCTCTGCTGAAAATTTGCATCAATTCGATAACTTATCATATTTCCATATGATAGAGAACATGGGTTTCAACAAACTAAGCTATAGAGAATATTGAACCACTTGTTCAATGTAAATCCCCAGAGGAAATAAAAGGAAATTTTGCAGAAAACCAATCACAGCACACGATTCAAATGAAAAGGTACCCCCACAAGCTGAGGCACATGGTTGAATAAACGCAAGTAAGAGCCAAAAGAATTCCAAGTCCTCAATAACTCATTTGTACCATATATCAACTAAAAGCCGAAAACAGAAAATCAAAGCCACGGGACAGAGAAAAATATTGAAAGTAATGTCATCATATAACTTGGATAGATATCTAAAACGGAAAATCAAAGATTGAGATGGTAGATTTAACAAGCTCTCTTACAGGAATAGGAATCATTTGATTCAACCTCTTTCCCACTTCCTCATCTAGCGTATATTCACCAGATAACTCCAAGGAATTGGAAACCGCCTCTCCATCTCCAGGGCTAGAACATGAACAGGATGGCCCTGTATCATCAGATTCATCTTGGCCACACTCATGTCCTGCTCATAATATAATATTTTATCAAAACTTTTTTAATTGGTAATCACTACCACATAAATTAAATTGACGTACAACCAGAAACTTTCATGGATACCTGAACTATAATCCCTAGTTGACAGGTTATGCCAATTATAATCATGAATGGAATCTTGCAAGTGGTCTTCTCCTGTATGTGAATATTGAGAGTCTTCTGCAAGTGCTAATTGTGAAAATTCTTGAGAAAATTCTTCTTGAAGGGTACGAGCAATAATCTCATCATTTTCTACCTGATCACATTCATCACTATGATCTCTGAAATACTGACCATTATAGATGTCATTAGCATCATCCTGAACCATCTGACCATGATATCCAGAATGCAAGTAAGGATCACATTCAAAAAAATGAAGACCCCATTGAAGTAAACCTGAATCTTGCTCCTCCGTAATCATCCCCCTAAGAACAATCTATCCAGCAATAAACCCAAAACAGTTTCGCGATCCCTCACCAATTAACCAGCTATCTGTACAAGAGACCCAAAATAAATACTGATATTTTTCTTTAAAAAAAATAAATTTTCAACAGCATTACACAGCTGACCTTCAAGTTAAAACTTTTTTTCTTACAAAAAAAGCTCTGCACTGTATAAATGCAGAAACACTAATTCAAACACAATTATAGCATCTGCTACTGTGCCAGTAACACCAGTGTAAGTACTTATTCACATGCTATGCACTGATACTAACAGTAATCTATTAAATATCATTTTGTTTAATATTTTGCACTGAGATCCACAGCTGCCTTCAATTCTCTGCCATGACTTTAATCAATTTCAACACTCTTCGCTTCATTATTCATTAATTATACAATAACACGAACAACTAACTAAATCTAAATTCGAATTTAAAAAAGGATTATTGGAACTCAAAGTATAAAAAAAAAAAAAGTAAACTTAATCAGTAAGAAATCAACAAATTACATTAAAACTCACCTGATTACTGTTCGATTAAAAAGCAAATTAATTTTGTTTCAATAATTGATATTTGTTGCCTTGTCCGCAACGCTCTGTGAATGCTACCAAATAAATGGAAGGAATACACCAGTAAATAAGATAACAATGGAGAAAATTTTGCAAAAAAAATTGAAACAAAATGTTTTGAAGAAATTGAAGAGAGAAGCGCGTTTTATTTCCTCGCCCTTATATACTACATGCGACGTTCAATGTCGAGCAAGTTTCAGAGCAGTATAAATTGTCTTCATAACCGTCGGATTTTGATTGTGTGGACATGATTTGGGAGGCTATTTTAAGTTATATTTTTGCTTTTTTGTTTTAATTTTTTAAAAGTAATCGGTTTCTTGGCCAGGAATGGTGGATCCTGCGGCGAAGATTGCGTGAAATTTAGTAACGAAATGGCTATTACTAAACTCGAATTGACCATTTTGCCTTTTGGTTATCAAGAATTCGGTGCGCGAAATTGCCTTCAAAAGCAAATGACGAGAACAGCGTGGAAGGGGTGATAAAGTAATTGAAAACTACAATTCTGAATAAAGATAGCACGTGTAGTGCACGAGTGGTAGTTATAATTTAAAAATTAATAATTATTTATTTAGGAAAATCCGAGTCACGAAACATTTTTTTAAATAAACGCCAAACGCATTTGTCCCACCCAAGGTTCCCCTAAATGCCAAGGCCACCCCTGAAGTTTTAAAATGCCAATTACCTACCCTTGACCAAAGGCAAAGGAATATTTTAATCTTTTTAAATAAAAATATAAAAATAAATTTTATAAAATTAGTTATAATTTAAAATAATAATAAAATTAATAAAAATTAAAAAAATAAAATAAAAATTTTAATAAATAGCCACCATTATCAACAACGTAGTCGATGACAGTAGTCACGGTTAACATAACCAAGTGACCGAAAACAGTTACTTGGTGTTTCGATGGCAAAGACAACCAGATCTAACCGTCTTTGTCATCTAAAATAGCTGAAAACAGTTTGTGTCAAGCATATTATCGTTTTTCGGTCTTCTCTAATGGCAAAGATAGTCAGTTCTTGTCTTTTCTATTACCGAAGCGGCCAGATCCGATCATTAATAAAATCAGGTAGTTGTTTTTGATCATTTAGTTATATTAATAATGGTCATTGTAGTCGACAACGATTACTACTTTTTAAAAATTTAAAATTTAAAATTTATTATTATTTTAATATTATTTTATTAAATTTTATTTTAATATTAATATTATTTATTTGTATGGAGGATATTTTGATCTTTTCAAAAATAAAAGCAGGTGCTTGGCTTTTTAAAACTTCAAGGTAGGACCGTCATTTAAGAAAACTTTGGGTGGAAATTAGTAGTTCAGCCTTAAATAAATATTTGTATTTACGGTTAAGTATACATCGATACTTATTACATAGAATCAGGGATGTATATGTTAGGGAAATTAGAGTTGCTTGCTGCTTTCTTACGGAAATCCTGTAGTGTTTCTTTTTATCAAACACTTTATGGGCGGCACCATTTCTTTTCCATTTAATGTATTTCTCTTTTTTGGATCAGTTGCCATCATAGTAATAGAAATTACTTTTTAGAATTTGTTACTTCTTTAGAAAAGGTATTTCTTTCTATTTTTAATCCAAAACTTTGCATCCTATAAATATTTTATTAAAGTACTTAAAAAATGAAGCTATCCAACTTGGGTGTGGGTCTTTTGTTGAAATGGAGTACCCTTTTTTAATTTACCTTTCTTTTTTGAAAGTATAATATGCACAACACAATCAACATTTCTTTTTTGTTTTATGCTTTGTAACTCATTCTCTATCGGATAGTATTATTAATATAGCAAAAATACAAACTCATCCTTTGTCGGGTTTGAGCGATATAAATTCAAATCTCAACTCATTTGGAAATAATTTTGATCACTATCGTCCAGTTCATTCTCTCATGTGTTGTTTCAACGGGAGTTTGCAAATGTAAGAAGCATGATTTTTGTGCAAGCAACAAAAGACAAGGTGGAATTCATGGCAAGCCAAGTATGTTCAAGCATTCCATTCTTTGTGAATGGCAGTCCAAATTTATCAAGTGGTTGCATAATAATTTCAAAGAAGAAAGGGGAAGCCAAGCCAACCAAGGAAAAAAGCCTAAGAAGGAAACAATGCAATTCTTGCCCTACTGCAAATCGATATAGCTCCAAGTTTGGCCCTCATAGCAACTACCTTCTACCTAAATTGGGCTACTTAGCGCTATAGCACCCAAGCTTGGCTTGCTCTAAAGTTGCCTAATTTGAAACGTGTTATTTTGATCCTAAGTCTTCTCCAATTCATTGAGAATAAAGCCTATAAGTATCTAAGATTCTAATACATGTTTTGAATGTAAATAATCTCCAAATCAAGGGCAATTAATCAAAGGAAGATCAAGCTCAAGGGCATTCTAATTCAAGGGGAGATAATGTAAAGATCAAGGAAGCATGCATGCACCTTTTAATATTTTGTATATGTTTATGTTTTAATCTTGTTGTAAAAACCCTAAATAGCTAAAATAATCCTAGGGGAGTGACTAGGATTTATCAAAACTTTTTCACTTAAAACCAATTTGATACTTAAATCAATTTTAATGCAAAGTGTGATCAAATATGATTATGCAAGTAATCAACATAAACAATTATAAAGGAATTAAAGCATATAAAAGTAAGAGAGAGAGATAGAGATTGCTCAACCAATTTTTTGAGTGATTTGAAGCTTTGACCACAAGCTTCCTATGTTTACTTCTTTAACTAAACTAGTTTGGTGTTTTACTAGTTTTATGAGATTTTACCTAAACTAGTTGAATCAACATTATATTTTTTACAATATTTGACTCGAGATTTTGTCATTTCCACTAATTGATATGGGATTGTACCTAAAGGGTTTGAAAAGTAATTACAAGAAGAGATAATGCCTCTTAAAGGCAAATAAATAATTGAGTACAAATGGTTTCTCTCAACGATATAAAATAAAAACTTAGAGAGAAGAAAGCGAGAAAATGGGAGCAAGAGAATATTAGATCATTTGCATCACTTCAAATGAGCTTTAATTTATAGTTTCTATCTTGCTAGAAAAGGAATATATCAATTGGAGATGGAATATAGCCATTAAGATCAACAAAATTAGAATTTTGCTCTTATGTACAAACGTGACCATGTCATTTAATATCTCAAACTACTCTTTTAATGGTCGAATTTTTTTTTGGCACTAGCAAATGTACGAACATGACTTCTTGAACTTTTCAACTTCCAGAGCTAGGTACGGAGCAATGTACAATATCATGTATGAGGATATGTACATTTCAAATTTGGCTTCATCACAATATATAAAAACTTCTCACAAGCATACATGAAATGTTGACCTAAAGTTTTGATACTTCATGAGCAATGTTAATCATGACCTTAAGGGCGTGGCTCTTCTTTAGAGTTGTCACAAGCATACATCACTTAAGCTCATAGGTATAACTTATATTGACTTCATCCTTTGACTATGCACAAGAGCAATTAAGTATGATCCTTTTATCATGACTTTCAATTACTTAGTCATAAATGTGACTCATTAAGTGTCACGAGGATATATGAATATTAACTATCAACTTTTTATTGACTTTTCTTGACCTATGTATAAGGCTTTTTTACAAGATGACCTTGCTTGTGACTAACTTGTAATCAATAACTCATGGGCATACACATATGATATATAAGCATACATGACCACATTTAAAAAACTTGAAATCATGAAGCCATGTACAAGCATGCTTATGGTACTATGAAAAGTTATATACGAGACTAAAATTAACTAAATACGGTTGTACATAATCCAATCACGATCATACATCTGCCTTATGAAGAATAAAATAGTTTTTTGACCAATTTTTGTCATGATTTCATTTCATGTCAAGGACAAATAATTAATTTTAACATAGATTTTGTCATAATCAAAAAACCTAGAGGTCCAACAATTTCTCCTTTTTTGATCGATGACAAAAACATGTTAAAATGCATCAAAGCACAAATACTCAAACATATAAAAAAAAAAAAACATTCAAAGGTTCACTTGAGTGTTTAAAAACTTCCCTCTTCAACATATAATACTACTAATACTATATATATATATCACATATCTTTTTTCTTCATTGATGACAAAAACATAATAAAATATATCAAAGCACAAATGCTCAAACATATAAAAAAAAACATGTTATTTAATTAATTATGCATACATACATGCACATATACATACATACATATATATATATATATATATATATATATATATATATATATATAATAGTAAAATTTTAAATATTCATTCATAATCATAATGCAAAAATAATAACTTAATTGAAAACGTAATATAAATTCATTTTTGAACAATACCTCTTTATTAAAATTTCATATAATACTGAACATGAAATTTTACAACTGTAAATTATATTAATTGTTTTGAAAACATGAAAACTAGACATATACAAATTTTCAAACTTATTTACATTACCCTTAACCTTGAATTCTTATCTTAATTTATTTAATACGTGATTATTAACTTATTAACTTTTTTAATATCCTTTAAATCTGATCTTGGTTCCTTTTAAATCTTGTTTTAATTTCTTTTCTCTTGGTCATGAATGTTATGACATATATGTCATGCTTTAAACATACTAAAAACCATAACTTAGCTCGAGGGCTTTTCTTTTCTTAAAACTTGCTTAAAATCATAATCTTGAAAAATTTATCATAATCGATCTAAAGATCTTATCATAAAACTTAAAATAGTCAATCCGAAGATTTCAACATAAACATGTCATAAAACTTGTCATAAAATATCATAAAAACTCATATGCTAATTAGACTAACGAAACACAAGAATTTAACACTCTAACCATGTGAGTCTTATCTAATGCATAACTAGCACTCAATTTCTAACAAGCTTAGCTAATGACATTGTCCAATTTCCAAAATACATTGGTTTTTTAATTTCTAATAGACATGCAAACTTACAGATATTCCCTTGAGTCCACCCATAAAAGATGCTTGAATAATTGTTTTTCTAATTTCATAAAACATGCATATTTAACCTAAAGGTCTGGAAAACATATAACATTTGGCTTAGTTACAAGCGTATTGAAACTTCTTACAAGCTCACATGAAATGTTAACCTGAAGCTTTGACCCTTTACGACAATACTGATCATGACCTTGATGGTGTGACTCTTCTTTGATGCTATCACAAGCATGCATCACTTAAGCCCACAGACGTGACTCATGTTGACTTCATCCTTTGATTATGCATGATAGCAACTGAACAAGATCCTTTTATCGTGACTTTCAACTACTTGGTCACAGGTTTGACTCCTCAACTGTCTTAAGCATACATTGGTTCCTTTTTTTCTTTCTTTTTTTTCTTATCTATTGCTGGTCTTTATTTTTAAGGTGGTCAAATAATCACATCATTCATAGGCAACAAAACCATGATTACTTATGAGTGTCGTAAGAATGATGAAAACCTATCAATAGAACAGAGATAAAGTGATCAATGAGAAAGAGTCCTTGCTTGTTGGATCCCTGTGGGTTTTGAATTGATATAAAACATATGTTAAAATATCTAACTGGTTCATACATGTATTGAACATGACAAATAAGATTAAAAGTTTTTATTTTTGCAGAATTTGTATGACACACGACCGTGTGTCAATGAAGCACGATCGTGTATAAGCTATGAATAGAACACACGCCTTGGTTAAGTCATGCAAAGCGTCCGTGTACGGAGAATATAGAATGCACGATCGTGTGTTGTTTGAGCACATGACCATGTGTCAAGTTATGAGGACACACATTCCCGTGTAGATCTAACTGTGCTCGTGTAAGAAAGACCTTGTTGGACACATGCCCGTGCAGTTATAACACACGTCTATGCTACCTAGAAAATATTGATCGTGTGGGTATTGTGCATGCAACTGTGTGGCCTTCTGGAATCTTGAAGAGCTGAAACTTCAAGGACACACGATCGTGTGTATGGGACACATGTCTGTGTGTGTATGCGCGATAGAAAAAATATGACCGTTGGAAAGTGTAGAACAAAGGAAGCACGATCGTGTAACTTTCAGAAAGTCTCCAACGGCTCTTAAATTATCCCAACAGCTATCTTTTTCCAATTCATATAAATTGGAGATGATTTAAAGATTGAAGGGTCAGAGAATCAGACCAAAATACTCTTATACTTCCATTCTCTAATTCTTCTCCACTTTTTTTCACAAAATCCCATTTGTAAATTCATGAGAGAGAAAACTTAAGAGTTTATTGTTGTATTAGCCTTGTGAGGCATTTCTTTGTTAAATTTTCACAAACCCTTGGGCGTAATCCCGTGAAACTAGTGTGGGGTGTAATCCCTGTTAAAACTAAGTTAAAGGCATAATCCTTTGTATCAAAACGAGTGTATGAAGGGCGAAATCTCTTAGATCAAAACTATTGTAACTTCGGGGTTGAAGTTAATAGAAGAAAAATTTTCAAGCAGGGTTGTTTGAAGTAGTGGACGTAGGAGGCATGAAGAAGCTTCAAACCATTCTAAATCGGCTGAGCATTTCTTTTCCATTACTCTCTTTAATTTGTGTTATTTGCTTATCTTTGTGTTTAATTATAAATTATATGCATAATTGTATGTTTGTGTTGGTAGAATAGGAAAAGTTTTTCAATTCTAAAAGATTTGTTAAATAACCTATTAACACTAAGTTAAAGGCGTAATCCTTTGTATCAAAACTAGTGTATGAAGGGCGAAATCTCTTAGATCAAAACTATTGTAACTTCGGGGTTGAAGTTCATAGAAGAAAAATTTTCAAGCAGGGTTGTTTGAAGTAGTGGACGTAGGAGGTATGAAGAAGCTTCAAACCACTTTAAATCGGCTGAGCATTTCTTTTCCATTACTCTCTTTAATTTGTGTTATTTGCTTAGCTTTGTGTTTAATTATAAGTTATATGCATAATTGTATGTTTGTGTTGGTAAAATAGGAAAAGTTTTTCAATTCTAAAAGATTTTTTAAATAACCTATTCCCCCCCAGCCCCCCTTTTCCTTTTTCCCCCCTCTCTAGGTTATTTTTCATTTAGTTTTTGGGGTTTAACATTACTTACTACAAATAAGTATACCATAAAATCAATCAAATATGTAATTCACTTGTGACCATGAGAGAATCGACTAATACTTCCCTAAAGTTATCAAAATCCATCTAAAAAAATCATAAAAGTCTTTAAAAGAATGTTACAAATATTAAAAACTATAATATATATATAAATTAAAGAAATTGTTTTAATACGTTTCAAAAATCACTACAATGCTTAAAATTTAAAAAGTTTTAACGATTTGGAATAAAATAAACCCTATTTATTTCAATTGTAGGCTAATATTATACATATCACTAGTTTGTTAATATATTTTGAGCCTGAAAAGTGCTTTTGTTTAAAATATAAAGAAATGCCAAAAGATTATTTCCTAACAGAGGTTGGAGGAAAAATTAAAATTTTATCTATCTATAAAAAATAATTGTTAGTTTTAATCATCAAAAAATATTTATGTTATTTTATTTAAATATTATAATAAAGATATATTTAGAGTATAATCATTATTTTTTTAAACTCATTAAAAGTAAATGAACAATTTTCTTTCTTATTTTAAAAATTATCATAATTTGTAAAATAATATTTATATTCCAAATTTGTGTTTTTTCGAAGTGTAATTGTCATTTTTGGAACTATTAAAAGACATATTAAAATTTTAAAATTTTTAAAAACACGTCAAACTTTTTTTAAATTTTAGAGAAACCCTTTAATTACAAAAAAAACCCTAAACTTTTGTAAATTTTAAAAACCCTCTAAAGTTTTCTAAAAATTGTAAGAATCTTAAACATATAGTATTTTATTTAACTATTATAATACAAATGTATAAATGTAATTTTTTAAAATTTACTAAGGATAAATTGATAATTTTCCCATCTTGTTTTAAAAATAATCATATTTATTTATATATTTTGAAAATATATTATAGTTTCAATAGTTTATAAAAATATATTTACACCTTAACTTATTATGTTTTTTAATATAATTATCATTTTTGAAACTATTAAAAGATATATTAAAATTTAAAATATTAAGAAAATCCAAAATCTTTTTTAAATACAAAAAACCCTTAAATTTTCAAAAAACACTTAAATTTTTTCAAATTTCAAAAATTCTTTAAAATTTTTATATATAATTGTTTATCATTGACACTCTACTCTATATTTATACTAATAAAATTTTGTGTTGTTTGTAATTATAATTAATATAAATTAGAATATATAAATATTTAAGGATAAAATATTATTTAATTTTAAATATTTCTATTTTTTAAAAATTTTAATAAAACTTTTTAATAAATTTAGCATATGAATAATAAGTCTTTTGACTAGGGCTGAATTCGAACCGAATATGTTCAGGTTCGTTTTTGAATTCAATTCGAACAAGCCTGAAACGAGTCGAACAAACCCGAACACAAACATGAACAGCAATTTTAAAATCCAACGAACACGAACCCGAACTTAAAATAATAATTTTTTAATTAAATTTTATTAATTATTTGTATTAATTATAATTTTTAATAAATATAAAAACGAATTATACAAACCGAATACGAATATAAACACGAACCGAATACGAACCAAATACGAATACGAACTTTATAAAAAATGTTCGACGAACACGAATACGAACCCAAACCCGAATCCAAACAGTACAAAACGAGCCCGAACACGAATATATTACTGTTTATATTTGATTCGACTCGAATCTAACCCTACTTTTGACCATAGGAAAATTCTTATAAAGATATATTCCTTGCGAGAAAGAAATTTTATCTACTATGACTATACATCGTACACAAAAACAAGTGTACTTCGAAACTCACTATAAAATAATCCTTAAAAGGGTAAATTAAATATCAACAAAATTATGATGCATGAGATCATCAGAAATTACAGTGCTCTCTATACATAAAGATATAAAGTTAATATATAACTCCATTTGTTCTTTTCATTTTCTATAAAATTATACAAATTCCACAGACAACAACAATACATAATTTTCTTAATAAACGTTACATTAATTACTACAGGTTTCACCAAAACTCAACTGCAATTTGCACCTCCCTACAATAATTGAATTTTATAGTCTGTGCTAATCACCAAGTGGGAATTTAAGTTACTTTCTTCTTGTTAGTTCAGAAGTTCAATTGCTTTAGCACATCAAAGCTCTTGCATTAGCAAGTCCTTATGAGTTTCGTTTTCCACTTCCAAGTCAACCTATTACTTTCTCCAGCTTTTGTTTCCATTATGGTTCTCTTATTGTTTGTTTTACTGTCTCGGGAAGCTTCCATAGATACAGAATTCCTCACAGGTAGTTGAGGACTTCCCGTTTCTGTCAATCCTTCGATAATTTTAGTCAACATTTCCAATACCTCACTCATCTTTGGACGTGCCTTAGGGTTTTGGACCAAGCATCGGTTGGCTATAGTTGCTAGTTTGAGGACAGACTTGAGAGAGTACTTACCTTCAAGCCTGGGGTCCAATATTAGTCGAAATTTTTTGGGGTCAGACAAGTATGGCTTTACCCATTCCAGTAGTTTCTGCTCACTCTTGGGACGGTTTCGGTCTACGGGGCGTCTTCCCGTGATTAGTTCATAAAGGAAGACACCATAACTCCATACATCACTCCTAGCTGCCAGACGACCAGTTCGGACATATTCAGGAGCTGCATATCCCATCGTACCTACAACCTGTTTAGATCAAAACTTGAGCAAATTCAGCCAGAAGAAACAGAAACGCAGGTGATACTCTGTTAGACAGTAGGGCATTTGGACAACATAAAATAGATGAAATTTAATAAGAATATAGTAATAACGCAACCAATGGTTTGTTTCTCATATTACATGATTTGAACCTATTTTGTTTTGTAAAGTACCACCTTTGCTAGTTTATCTCTGCAAATGACGATTGAAAGACATAATTCTAAAATGTTTATGCTCAAACCTCAATAAGCATAGTGTTTCAGCTACCCATATTTTCTGTTCTCTATTTTCATCATCAAAAACATCAGAATCTTCTTTTTCTTATTCATTAATTTCACCAAGGGTAGCTAAAAGATGTAACTATATTTTGCATTGAGATATCATAATCACAGAGTCAAATGAATTTCTCAAAGTTCTACATGGTACATGCAATTACAAATTTACAATAAACAAGCAACAAGAAGCCATACGCTTTTTCAGTTTAAAAGACTTTTTCTGCAGCAAAAGAAGAGCAAATGCAAGAAGGAAGATCTATTATTTGAGCATTATGGCAGCTAATATAAAAAAAAATGTAGAGAAGTTTCTTTTGATAATTAAGTCATTATAGTTGCATGAGTTTTGGGAGATTTTGTGGGAAAAATTTGAAGATATGCCAATTTAGGTTCAGTTCTGAGCTAGTCTTATTTCACAAAAACATATTGCCAAAGTTCAATATTAAAGGGATAAATATCAAATAATGGACGGATCATGTATTATGAACATACCGCTGTTGAAACATGAGTCAATCCTTCTGAAGGACCTAATCTTGCCAATCCAAAATCTGATAGCTTTGCATTCCAACTCTCATCAAGAAGGATATTTGAAGACTTGAAATCTCTGACAATGATCTGTAGTAGATAACACAATAAAAAGACAATAAGTTGCAAAATAGCCAGCTCATGGATAAGCTGCACTTGGATCACAGTTTTAACTTTTCATTAACACCAAGGAAACATCCAATGCAGTACTATGAATCTGTCCAAAAAACCTTAACATATTGAAATATCAAAAGCCTAAAATACCTGAAAATCCATTTCCTCATGTAGGTACGTTAAACCACGAGCAGCATCTTGGGCAATTTTCAATCTCATCGTCCACGGAAGAGTTGTCTGTGATCGAGGGGATAAATGTTGATCCACACTTCCATTAGGCATAAATTCATACACTAGAAGCCGCTGGGTTCCCCTCTCATCATCTTCAGCACAGTACCCCACCAATTTTACAAGGTTTCGGTGCTCAACAACCCCAAGAAAATTCACTTCTGTTACCCATTCTTTATGTCCCTGTCAATCAATAGTAGAAACCCTTAGCTCATAAACAAAGAAAAAAATAGATTCTCAACTAAAAAAGAGCACCTCATTCTCAATGCCCAGAAATCTGCCATAGGCTTAAAATAATGTTTTCCAGCATTAAATGCTGTATCCTGCACTTTATAACGAATTGTCTAATAATAATTTCTAGCAGCACAAGTGGAAATAGGGATAATTCCAAGTCATTATCAGAATAAAGCCATAGAAGAGAAAAGTGGGGGCAAAATTTTTTGGGTTGTAATAACATGGTCATTTTGTCGAAATGCTAAAGCCTTTGCTAGATTTCTAGAGTACTGAACAGAATCATACCTTAATCTAGTAGTATTTATGTGAGACTAATGAATTTATTCTTTTACATGCCTACAAATTGAAACACCATTTATTTTTAGCAGCCCTTGCACTGAAACTCCAAAAAGCTATTAGCTTTATAATAATTTCTCAAATTATTGTGATAATGTACCCTCGTTGAATGAGATCAAGTGGGATAATCCTACTTGCCAACAGCCTTCAAACTTCTGAACTTGAAGTAAATAATGACAACTAACACCTTAAAATAATAAATCCGTAAGTGCTACACCAGTGAACATCTAAATCATTGGCTATAACAATAAAAAAAAATAAGACAAAATGTTACAATAGCAAAGAACTCTTGCCTGCATCCCTCTTCTACCAAGCTGTTTCACTGCAACTTCAACTCTTTGACATGGATCCTCCAAATTCTTTATCAACCCCTTATAAACACAACCAAACCCACCTTCTCCAATCATACCAGAACGACTAAAATTCTTGGTGGCTGACTTCAGCTCGGCTATGGTGAACACTTGAAGATTACTGGGTATTTGACACATCGGAAACGAGGGCCTTCTGGCGGACTCTGTGCTGATGGCTGATACATTTTGTGAATTTAATTCAGCTCCATTATCAGTAAAAGCAGAACATGAGGAACGCATCGAAACTACTGATTTTGGGGTCCTCGGAGAGATGGGTTCATCTCTCTTTTCTCTATTACCGAATTGGAAACACTTCATATCCCTCGATAGATCAAAACACAGAAATTTCCTGACTTCAGCAGATCCAAATTCAAATAAGAAACAAACTCAAGCAAACAAACCAATCTAAAACTTCAGTATCAAATCAGAAACATAGTCAATAAATGCATAAATGATGAGAATTGACAACAGTAACTCAACAATAAGAAAGCAAAACCCAATTCTAACTATTAGTTTCATGGATAAACTCCAAATTTAATTTCCCAGCTAAACAAAACTTACATTCTTCAATCATTTCTTTTAACATAGCTATACTTTTTTCAGTCAAAAGTCAAGCATATAAGAAACCAACAAACTGCGCTGTTGAGTTATTTATATATCTTTGCTCTGACAAAATTTAGAAACTTTCTGCAAATAATCATCACTAAAAGAGGAACTTACAATTTTCAATCTTGAAAGATGGGTTTGCAAAAACCTGATTCCTTAACAAAGTTCGAAGTTTGATGAATGTAAAGAGAAAACAAATAGTTTTTAAAAAGGAATCAAGTTATATAAAAGCAACTTGTGATACTGGGAGAGAAGTCCATACACGGCAACTGCAATACCGAAAGGAGTCAGCTCGTCAACCGCAGCAAGCAAAGGCCCACAATCTCTTATAAATTATATAATTTCCATTTTTATTACGTAAATTTCCTAAAATACTCGTTATTTTAAGAGCAATGTTATTTATTACGTTAAAGTAGAACTTTCCCAATTTTAGGTGGGTCAAAAGGCCTAATCCTGAGTAAGGTTTTTCTAAATAATAAATTTTTACTCTTATTTTAAAAAGTTAAATACTTGTTTATAAGACATTTTTTATTCAATATAATTGATATTTTTTATGCAATCAAAATACCTTTAATTAATAAAAAATAAAATATTAAATAATATTAAATATTAAAACAAAATAAAATTTAAAATTTAATAAAAATATTAAAAATAAAAAATTTGAAAAATGGTCACCATTATCGAAAGTGATGGCAGGCAAAAACCAAATCAAGTGATTAAAAAATATCATCTAATTTTGTTAATAGTTAAATCTGATCGTCTCTGTCATCAACGATGATAAAAAACAACCACCAAGCACAATGCTAGTAACTTTCAATCATTTCCAATGAAGATCACCATAGTGTTTAGAATTTGGTTTGGTTTTTGGCAACTACCGTGACTTATTTTTTAAAATTTTTATTATATTTTAAGAACTTATTTTGTTATTATTTTATTTATTTTAATATTATCTTATTATTTTTATAAATTTTTATTATTTTAATTTTTATTTAAAAAATAAGAATATTATTATAATTATTAGTATTTAATGATCGATAATTAAATTTAATAGTTAATTTTATTAATAAATAAATTTTAATTTAAAAAAATTAAAGAATGACGTTATCATTTCGGTAAATGCCTTAGCCTATTAGGTGTGAACATAAATATCTAAAATAGACCTGTGATTTGACTACATTAGAATGATTGATTTGGATAATTTTTTTATATAATTATATTATAAACAAATAAAACGTATATTTCATTTTAAGTTTAAAATTATTTTATTTATTAATAAAATAAATTAATTTTTATAAAATAAATGAAAAATAAAAATATTTATTTTTAATCAACGGAATAACACCCCAAAATTTAAAAAATTTTTATTTACCCCAATCATCAAAATTCAGTTTCATTGGCTTCTCTGCGGCTAAAGCCACTTAGTCCAACAGCTAGAGGCGATTGAATTGGCTGATAATAGTGGGCCAAATGTTATGTCCACCCTAAGGTTTCTGTACATAACAAGTCTCACATATTAATTTTTTAAAATTTAAACAGTATCATTAATTAAAATCAATAATTAATTTTAATAATTAACCATTAAATATTAATAATCAAAAGAAGTATTTTTATGCTTCTAAATAAAATAATAAAATTAATTTTATAAAAATAAATAATATTCAAATATTAACATAATAATAAAATAAATTTTAAAAATTAATAAAATTAAAAAAAAACAACTCTTGTCACTTGTAATAATAGCCATCAAAAACTTAATTAGAAGGTCGAAAAAGATTTTCTATTTCAGTTGGGGCTACATTTGATTAACGATGATAACCGTGAATTTTTTTTTTCAATTTTTCAATTTTAATTTTTAAAATTTATTTTTTTATTTTTATTAATATTATTTTAATATTAATTTATATTTTAATTATAAGTTTTTAGTTTTTGGTTAAAGATATTTTAATCATTTGATCAAAAATATTGACAAAATATCAAAAAAAATGTTTTTATGAATAAATGTTTAAATTTTCAAAAATTAATAAGTGAAAAATTATCATTTAAAAAAAACCTTACATGAGATTAAATCCTTTTACCTATTTGTGCCATCAGGGTGATTGATCATAATTCTTGAGTTTTTCGACTAACAAAACAACCTCATTGAGGTGTTACATAAAGTGGAAAAAATAATATTTAACTGTTAAAAGTTATTAAGATTATTTGGTCAAAACTCTTTGAAAAAAATATTATTTGGGCTTTTTTTTTTACTATAGAAATTATATATTTTTCATATTATTTGGGCACGTTAATATGAAAAATATATGATTTTTATGTATCAATTTGAAGTGCCCATATTATTATGGTGTCACAAAAGATCGGAAACCAACCTTTAAAAGAAAAGTATAATCTTGGAAATGGGTGAATACAATGAAAAAAATTAAAAAATATCATATATCAGAAGAATATTATATTGCCCACCTTATGCCTTATTATTATTTTCTAATAAAAAAAGAAAGCTGAAAATCCGGGCGTGACTGAGGGCCATGTGGAGCGTGTAAACGTGGCGAGAACGGAGAGTTGAAAAGTCTTGATTCGAGAAAATTATAAGGGGTGCGTCAGGATGGTCTTTGTCAAAGAATTTTTGGACCATTAAATTAAATTAAACAGGCCTTGACCCTTTCCTTGTGGAGGCGTCATCGACTGACTCATTGACTGTCTTCTTAATTATTAGTCCTTGTCTTTTGATCTACAGAACGCCCACCTGTAATTATGGTTGGTTCATACAGGAGGCCGCCACCCACATTAAGGGAGTGACCCGTCTGAATTTTTCGCTTTCAAAGGTTTTTTTCGCTGCAAAAAGAAGATCAATTGCAGGGAAGATCCATTATTTAAGTCAGATGATGGTAACTATCACGAAGAAAAGTTCCCTTTGGGAATAATTAAGTCACTATACCTGCATGATTTTCGAAGATTTTGTAGCTAAAACGATGCAGATCTGTTCTGATAGCTTTGCCTTCCAATTATCATCGACAAGGATATAGATTCGAAGATTTGAAATCTTTGACGATGACCTGTAACAGATGCAAAAGAATAAAAAGGAAATTAAAGTCATAATGCAGACATTGTTTTACTTCTCAGTAAAAGAGCCCGGAAGCATCCAACCCCCCTCCTACCTGCAAAACCTTAGGTCAAAGGACTTATTCCCATTTCCTTAATTAAAAACCTAAACTTTCGTTCTTTGACCAAATTTTCTTAATTTTTTACAAAATAATTTAATTATTTTTTTAAAAAATAAAAAAATATAATAAAATTATAAAATAATATTTAAATATAAAAATTTTTAAAAAATATATTTTAAAAAATTCTAATCATAGATTATAGTGGAGGAGACCAGATCTGACCGTCTCTAAGAGGTGGTTGAATCCCGTCTCCCCTGGAACTTTAGCTTAATTTTTTAAAATTTAAATGTTTTTAAATATTTTAATAATATTTTATATTTTATGTAAAATTTATTTTATTATTTTATAAATTTTAACTTTAGAATGATAAAAATATATTTTAACTATAAAAAATTTAACTGTTAATCGTTATATTTAACCACTAGTTTTAATAAAGAAGTCAAAATTTTGGGTTTTACGAATTTAAAAGATGAGACTTTAAGATAGGATTAAACTATATGCGGGAATAAGACAAGATCAAACTATACGGGGAAATAAGTATTTTAGCCCAAAACCTTAACATTGTTGAATTATCAAAAGCACTAAGTATCTCAAAATCCGTTTATTCATAAGCCATAAGTTCATATAATAGAAGCGGCTGGATGCAAATGATTATATTTAATACTGGATATGCGTATTAATAACTATATATATATATGTATATATATATATATATATATTATTGTATACTGTCAACAGTTTTGGGTAATATTATTGGAGCTTGTTATGTTATAATGAAATAATATAATCTATACACATCCCAATAATATTATTTTGAATCGACTTCGTAATATATATGTATTAAATTTTAATATTTATGATAGTTTAATGTAAAAATATAATAAAGATAGTATAAATAATTACACATTCCCGGGATCGTTTTTTCTTCTGTCGCACTAACAGGAGCCGATTGAAGAAAGTTCAAAGGGCAGTTCCAATCCAGCGCTTGAAGACAAAACTCAACCATTTTCATTCTCCTATTTGTTTGTGGACCTCCTCATCACTGTTTGCCATCATCTAAATCTAACTAGAAGAAGATTAGTCTTCCGTTTAGGTTTAATTGAAATTATTGTCATATTTGGTAAATTAATAAAATCCAACCGGTTAAAGAACTGATTTATATACCATATTGAAGTGTTTTTAAGACTTCCATGATTTTGTGTGAATGTCTATCTCTTGCAAACCCATGTGGCCTGAGGTGTAATTGGCGCTCTAGCACGCTTGTCACATGCACACGCGAGCAGGAGGGGGCCTCCTGCAACTGCGTTTCTGTATGCTTATCTCTTTAGCGTCGACCTTCCTTCCTTTCTTTGTAAGTCAGATTGCTTGCCTTCTTCAGCACTGCGCCAGCTCCTACTTCGAGGATTTTTTATTTTTGGTGTGCCAGCTTGGTCCCTGATGATGGCCTGATCAAGGAAAATAAATGCCTTGATCAGGGGCATTAAAACGGGCAGATAACTCCCTATAAAAGGGAGGGCTTTTATTAAACAGGGGAAAGGGTTGAAAATTTTCTGAAAAACACGGTGGATTTTTGGACTTTAGGTGGGGGACTTTTTTTTTATCAGACCTGAGCTTTTGAGGGGGCCTTTTCGCAAACTCTTCGGCACGCTTTTGCAGTTTTATTAAGATCAATTTTAGCCAAACACATCAAGCCAAAAATAAACCTCAAACAGAACCAAACTCCTACTACCAGTCTCTGAATTCTGTTTCGGTAACTCTGTCCCAAGTTGCTTGTTAATTTGGATTTCTCAGCCTCGACGCCAGTAAAGCTCCCTAGTTTTATCTCATATTATCGGCATAGCTCAGATTTGACTAACATTGAATTAAACTCATATATATATATATATATTTGATACAAGTCATTTTGCATGTTTTGATTGCAGCACTATGTTGTATTGTTAAATTAATTTGAGTCTGGGGCAAATTTGGTTTGCAATTTATTAGAGCATGTTATAAAAATGGGTTCATGAGGGCGGGCATTCATCAACGAAAACACTTGTCAATTTTTTTTTCTTCTTCTGTTTATAAAATTAACCCGTATTAATGAAATCCCTAGAATATTCATACTAGTAACATGCAACAATTATTGTGTTATTGCGTGGGAATAGTCATATTCTTTATCCTGTTCCGTTTTATGTACTTTTTTTTTTTTCCGTTTGATTGAAATATGCTTTGGGCGAGTGTACATAGATAGGACGTGGATGTAATGTTTACTATAAATCTACGGAATTGTCTTGCCAAACGAATCCCATAGGCAACATCTAAACACGAATGAGGATCATTTTTTTTTTTTTTATTTACCTGTTATAACAATTTGTTTTGTAAGATTTAACTTTTTAGGTTTATTTTAGTTAGATCTAATGTATAGGAGTGAATGTGATAAATGGGAATAACTTAATTTTAGTTTCTTTATTGTTTTATGTTTTGTGGATGTTTGTTTTGTTGCCTCGAATGAGACTTAATTAAATTGGGTAATATGTCTAATGAATAAACTACTATAGTGGAGGTTGATCTTCAAACTGGATGACATGAGTGTTTAATACATTTTCATTATCGTATCGACTCTTTGAATCTAACCCATTGAGTAGGTAAGGAATGTTGGGTTCAGAAATTCACAAATCATTTGTCCTCACCGATGTGTATTTTCTTGAGATAATCTTCTGGTGATGATTCTATAAACTTTATAACATGTCGTAAACTTGTTACGCGCTTCTCCTTACTATATTTAAGGTGTTTAAATAAGAGTGATATGTCTATCATGACTTAGCATGATAAAAATTGATGCCACACAAAGTTTGGATAAATGAATGCAAATTGAAGAAAAAACCTCTAGAGAACAAATGATGTGATATAACTTGGGAGAGGTTTGGGGCAAGCTTTGAATGATTTGTTACACCTTTCATAGTGGCCAATTATGAGGGCAAGAGTTAAAAGTTTCAAGGAAGCATTACATGGATTTGTTTGTGCCTTATTGAAGGAGTCATTAAGGGAGGTTGATCAAATTTTTTTTTAAACTCAAAGAGATGGAAAGAATCAACTTACATCAACCTTATTCAACCCTAAGAAAGCCCAAGTTCAGAAAGAGTTGTTCCGGGAGTGTCTGCGCAAAAACAAGCCAAGTGCACATGAAAGACTACACTAATGTTGTAACGAGGATTCCTATTACCGTAGCGCTATAACGCAAAGGAAAGCAAGCAAATTTCGGAAACTTTTTATTACCACAAACCCAAACTGTGCTACAACACTCTCAAGACAACTTTAATGCATTCCTTGTTATAAGTTTTGGTGAGCATTCTCCCCGCTACGATGCGACGAAAGACCTAGGAGCATTGATACGTTTAGTTTCAATTACAATCCTAATGTCTTTAAGATTAACTTTGACTTTCGTGTAAATCATAAAAAAAAATTAGAAATTTCTTGTGCTTGTTCCTAGCCACCATAGTCATAGTGTTAAACTTGAAGTTTTAGTTGAAGAAAATGTTCATTGAAATTACTTGTTATTTGTGATTCTAAAAAAAAAAAAAAACAGAAGAAAAAAACATAGAAAAAATCAAAGTTACGTTACAGCAAGTTTCTAAAAGAAAATTAAAAACATTATATTTTGGCTAGTTAGACTTTGTTGTGATTTGCTAGCTTGATCTTTCTTTCTATTTCAATTTCATTTTTTTCAAAAATTGTTTGTTTCCATTCTTATAGTTTTTCGCTGAATTTTCTTTGGACTCCATGTGTGTATTTGTTTTAGCCTCAGAATTTGTTTTTCTTCAAGCTTATCAATTATTTGTCTTAGTTACCTTAATTTTTTGGTTGTGCTATAAGTGACTTGTTCTTGTGTGAGTCTAAATGTTTGAGTTTGTCAAGAGCTTATTTGCATTGTGAGTGTGAGTGAAACACTTGTAAGACATCTTTTAGTACTTGAGTGAAACACTAGTGAGGCATCTTTTATGTGCATGTGCATGCAATTTTTGTTTATGTTAATCATGACAAGAAACAACTCTAGTGGTACTATTAATATAGTCACCCCTAGCGAAACAGAGACCAGAGTAATCTCTTCTTTAGGGAATATTCAACAATAATTAGAAAGGATGAATAAAAAGATATAGGTGTTATAGACACAAAGTAGTTAAACATTTAGAGAAGAAAAGAGAGGTCTAACAAAAAGGGTAAGTAGAGATGCTCATAAGAGACCAACCATTAGAGAATAAAATAGAGGACCTAATAGGGTTGCACCTAGAGGGAATGAGGATATGTTTGAGAATAACAAGGATGATTACTATTTTAAGTTTGGTGGTGTAAGAGATAAAGCTAATAGGGGAGGTAGGCATGGTAAAAGTCGTGGACACTACTTAAGAGAGCAACTTAGGGATGAAGTAAATCAGGATGTGAGAAGTATTAGGATGAAAATCCATTCATGCTAAGGTAGATTTGACCCTAAGACTTACCTAGAATGGGAAATAAATATAGAACTTATTTGTTACTATCATAATTACTCAGAGGATAAAAAGGTAAAATTGGCAATCATCAAGTTTACTGATTATGCATTAGTTTGGTGCGATCAACTAATAACCTTTAGGAAGAGAACTGGGAAACAACTTGTAAGTACTTAGAAAGAATTGAAAACTATAATGAGGAAGCAATGTATCCCTAGTTACTATTATGGGGAATTTTACCAAAGATTACAAAGCCTTACTAAAGGGTCAAAAAGTTGAGCTCCCCTCAAGAAATGTACCTGGTTTTGGCTCTAACAATACTTTGTTATCGGTACACTTCAATTTATTCAGACTACAAATGGCGATTAGACTTTATTTTGGTAGTTAAAGATTCCCTTCAAGGTTTATCTATGGATTACTCTCCATTAGTATACTAGGAAGGTGTGTGTTTATAGTTTTGGTAGAGTTTTAGAGTTATGTGTTTAGGGCTACTTTAGCTAAGAAAATCTCTCTCCCTAAATCTCTTTCTCTTGAAAACTTAAAAGTGTTTGCTTGCTCTTCCACCCAAAAGGAACCACTCTGGTGGTAAAAGTGTTTCTCTTCATCACATTGATCCCCTTCTCTAAAGATTTTGTAAACTCGACCCTAAGGCTATCTTGAAAAGAATAAAGCTCAAAGGGTGTTTTAGGGGTCCTAATATAAGTTTAGATAGACTTATTAAGTCTAATCCTTCGTCCACATTCTTTGAGCCTAAGTTCATCGACTTGGAAGTCCTATATGGAAACCTATAGGCTATCATCATCGAGAAAAAACCCTGTAGGGTCAAAATGGAGTGCCTACAAATGTACTTTCAAGTGTTACACACCACTACCTTTTTCTTCTTCTTCTTCCCTTGCCATCTATCACCTATTTGATGCCTTTTTTCGTTGATTTCAAATGGGTGTTCAATTGATTTTGTGCAAGCTTTGATGGCCTTCTAGCAACTTTCAATGGACATTCTATAGGCTTCAACTAGATCTTAGTGGCTATGAAAGTTAGATGGCAACTACTAGTTTCAAAATGATAGGAACCGAATTTAATTTTTTAAACATGTTAAAAAATCAAAATATCATGTTTAAAATGTTTACGTGAGACATGTAAAGGTTTTTTTTTTTTTAAAATTTTTCAAAATATAAAATTACTATTTTCCCTTTATAACATTTTTTTTTTTTTAAGAAAAAGATTGATTTTAGATCGGAAAATATGATTTATGTTATTAAAAGGCAGAAAGGGTTTATGGACCAAACCTTCGATGGAAAATGGAATTAGTGTTAGTCAAGGAAATATAGTTTTTGAGCTAGGTCTTTATTTCTGTTTACACAGTAAAATAAAGGGGTGAAATGATAAAATTGTAAGAAACCAAAAGGACAATTCTTTTGGAAAAATTGGCAGTCGAATTATTAGCCACATATAATCATTTTCCAAGCATCGCCTGTCCAAGGTGCCAACGTGGGCGGCTAAACGCACAATAAAGGCATAATTTATAAACCATTTTAGTCCCGTCTCGTAAAATGGAAAACCCAAGCCCAAACAAGCCAAACAGAACAGCGTTTTTGGTCCTTTCCGTGTGCCTTCTAGCTTTTCGATTTCCAACATTTCCACATTTTTTTCCACATTTTTTCTTACACACTCCCTGTCTGCAAGGGGGGATATTCCTTTTTCCTTTTTTTTTTTTTGGCAATCTGTTTTTAGATGTTTTGAAGTTTTTTTTATTTATATATTTATTTTAGGAGCTATAAGTTTCAGGTTTGGTAGATCGGAGAATCTGAGCTAGTTGAGTTTAACAACTGATAAATGAGGTAATTTTTGGTTAAATTTATTTTTTTTAAGTGGCTGTTTGTTTGCGTAGAAAACAAAGGAAAATTAAACTCTGTGATTAATTGTTTTGTTTTGTCTGTTTCTCTTTTGCTTCTTCAAAGTGGATAAGCTTTATGCAAAGCTGTTTTTAGCGCAAAATTTAAGAAAAAAAAAGCACGGAGTGCGATAAACAGATGTATTAGGCCCACTTTAGCTTTTTTTTTTTAATTTTTTTTTTTTTTATAAATATTTTATACTGATTGATATTTTTGTGAAATTCTTGCTTACGTTTTATCTCCTCAAAAGAGAAAGTATCTGTTGTTTTATGTGACGTTCTTGGTATGCTGTCAAGTGAGTTGCTTTGTTTGTGCTCAAAAGGCCGTTGTGCTTGCTTTCACTTCATGTTTGTGTTTTCTTTGTTGTTTTGATTATGTATGAGCAAGGTCACTTGGGGCATGTTTGAATATTCGTTTCAATGCGTTTTTTAAGGCAAGTGAGTTACTTTGTTAACCGGATGTGGCTTCACGAAACTTTATGATTCTTGATTTCAATGTATTAGGAGTTGGTTTAATGATCTGGTTTTGACTTAAGAAGAGCTAGTGTTAAAAGTATTATAAGTGAAAAATGAAGGGATAGGAGCTGCATTATGGTTATAGAGACGTTGATATCTCAATAATAAAAAAAAAGAGAATTTCTCTGCATTTGCAACATGATATACAAATATGATAATTAAGCAAAGTAAATTATCAGGTAAGAGACTGAGGAGAATTTGTCAAACTCTGGTTAAGGCCATTTCTTTGCTAAACAAGTTGGCAAGTGCCATTGAGCTGCAAACACATAAAAAATTTCCCATTGCTTCTGTTGTTTAGTATGTAATTTCAAAATTTTTTCATGATTGTTTTTGTCATCTTGTCACGGTCAGATCTAGTCTGTATAATTTGTTACCCTGGGCTTATTGCTTTTAACAATTTTGAACAGTAATTTTATCAATTTTCCTTTTTTGCTCTATGATAGGGAACATGAACAAGTTGGTCTATTGCTGGTATACAAGTTAGGAACATAGCATGAAATGGATAAAGGACCCAATGTGCATGAGAAGTTTTCCAACATGAAGAGCCAAAGGGTGAGAATTTCATTTTTATTGCAAATTGTTTCCACTGTCTATCTTTCACTTAATTTCAAATGCTTTAGATTGTATTTTCATTCTATGATTTAGCAACATATTTTCATGCTACTTTTAGAAGTGGAATTCAGGGATGCATTACATTGTTTCATTGTCTTCCTTAATATTACTATGGGAAAAAGGGGTGAACCATTATAAGTTAAATGTTGTAGCAAAGTCCTTATTCTGCATTCTTATTGAATATTCACACTGAGAGTGCACAGTGTTATTTTATTTTTTAATTTGTGTATTGCTTGCCTGGTATACAATGCATATGCCAGCCTGGGTCTCTTCTCTGCAAAAATGATGTTCTCTTTTTCTTGCCTTTTCATAAATTCTTGTTATTGCGCACAGAGCTAAAGCCAACCTCTTATGGACTTGTCGACTATTAGTGCCCTTTGTTCTTTAATTAAATTCGTTTTACTTGGGTAAAATGAATATGGTGATAGATTTTTTGCTTTTTGACTTGAAGAGAAATGTTTAGTTCCTTTTCTAGTTTTTGGATGAAGCTTCATGATTTGTGTTGATAATATACTGCTGATTGAATATAAAGCATGATCCATGCCTTGTAGCAAAAGACATGGCTAAGCTTGATTATGTCCGACCTTAACAAAAGATTACTTCTCTCAACATGCCTTGTAGCATTTCGTATACGGTTCATGAAATTACCTGTCATGAAGTTTAAAACTTGCCTACATCAGTTGTTCTCCTTAACTGAACCCAAAGTATAATCATCCGGTGTTATGACATAGGAATTGTTAGGATTTTCTTCAATTGTTTGTTTTATAATTTTTCTCAATTGTTTGCCTTAGGAGAATTGTATTCCTGAATCTTTTTTGGGCTTTTTCCTTATTGTTTTTGTACTTAATTACTATATGCACGCCATTCATCCGCAACATTCCACCAAATTTTCAATTATAATTTTTTCAGTTAAGTTTGTCTCCAATTATTCTTTATTTTGTTTTAGCTCCCTTAACTTGTAGAATCAAGTTGTTACTAGAGCAATATTTATTATCCTACCCGTCTGATTCAGGAGGTGTAAATTCTTGTTGTTTAAGTTGTAAGCTAGAAATAATAAAAGGCCTTGCAAACCCCAGTGATCTAAGTGACATAAGTGCTTTGCCTCTGTGAAACTACCTGCAAATACTATCTGCTTAGCTACCCGTAATGTGATTATGGTTGTTGTTACATTTTTTACATTTTTTATCACTAGTTATATGTATTCCCCTTTTTGCTAGCACATGTTAGGTTTGGAACATTCAAGTTTGTCATACTTTTCTTCTTGACTTTGAATGGGATGATTTGTTGTGTATGATATTTCTTTTTCTGTTCTTTTAATTTTTTGTAGTTTCTAGTTCTATATGTATGTTGATCTAGTTCCTTATGATTTTAGTAGTGCACTATAGGCATGTGCCTTGGGGCTGTTTGATGCTGTTTACCATGAATTCTGCTCTAGTATAAGTATATTCTGTTTTGTAGGTTTCTTGGGAATTAGTTTTTCTCATGGCTTTTTGTTTCATAGTGTGGTTGAGTTTTCTTTGTTTTTTGATTTTGATTGTTCTAACAAACATCTTTTCTACTTTGAACTTATGTTTTCACTTGCTAATTTTCCTTGAACACTGTTGTAGTTTTTGGGAGTTTTTTATAAAAATAACCGGCGTTGTATTTTCTCAGGTAAAGGTACAAGAACCTTTTGCTCCTGCATTTGAAGATGAAGCAGCTGAGGTTTCTGGTTTGTTTGCTGAACCTAAAATAGACCATGTTTCAGTTGATGGTGTCTTATGTTTAGGTAAGGAGGATCCAGGAAAATGCTTGGACATGGAGGATTTTTCCTATGGATTTGAGTATGGCTTTGGAACAAATTATGGTAATGCACAATTGGTTTTTGATTTGTTTTTTTTAGTTGGTGTAGTTCAAATGTATAACAGATCCATTTTTGGACTAGAACAGTGGCTTTTGTTTTAAGTGTAGATGATTAACTACTGTGGTTGTGGATGAAATTCAACATTGAAAGAATGTTGAGATGGTGTTTTTAGTTTTCTTTGCATTGGACAGACTGATAGTATGAGCACTCTCTGCCCGAAGGGAGAAAAAAATAACATAATTAAAAAGGATGGAGAGATGTAGAACATGCATCTTCGCATGTTTTGGAACGGGCCAGTGGTACCCCAAGTAAAACTACTTAAACTCATATTGAGTGAGGAAGTATAAATCTTTTGTTACCCAACCATCTTTGTGGTGGTATATAGTTATAATGAATACATTATTGTGTGCAAATCTGTTGAATTAATGTCTTAGGGTGCTATGGTTTGTAATTAATATGTTAAAAGTGTTTGCCCTTATTAGCTATAATTAACCAAGGGTTGTTGGGAAATTTTGAAAATTTTGATAGATGTTGGGTAGATGCAGATAATCACATATCAAATTCAAGTTCTTCTTTCTCTTGACAGTCCTATGTAATTTAGGGATGTGTACCAAGTTCGAACCGGAGGACTAATCCATTATTGATAATCTCTAGTAGTTAGGGAGAATCTGAAGGAAAGAAGATAGCCCTGTGGAGAACAAGCAAGAAAAATGAATTCAATGGTTTGTTTGACAGAAAGCCAAGGACACTCTGGACTTTAACATCATTAGTCATTACTCTTTACATTGCCTTGGGAAAAGCTTTAAAAACATGGTCTATCATGCCTTTTCGCCATCTCTGCCATCTTATCCTCATTTTATATAATGTTCTAGGTAAATGGTCCCATAATTTTTAAACCTTGGACTGCTTGGTAATATCATATCTCCACATCTTACTCATCTTATGGTTATTAAAATAGAGTATTGAAACATTGGCTCATATGTTTAGTGGACACTCATATGTAGATGTCAGACGGATCATATGGGGTGATATGAAAATATAAACATTGGTTGATGTTATCTTTGACATAAAGTGATGTTTTGTGGTTTGTGGTTATATCTTGTTTTCTCTATTTGTTTTTCCTATCTATAATACTGGTTTATTTTTGTGACCCTTGTAAAGGTGGGCTGGATTCTTTTAGTACTCCCGGAGAAGATGATTTAAAGCTCGAAGTATGTATATCTTCCTAAATTTGAGTTTTAAAATCATTCATAATTGATATGATAAACATTTTTATTAAATTATTATTATTATTATTATTATTATTATTATTCTGTATTCTTTTCTCTTTGCATAAGTCACTATCTCTAAGTAGTCATTGATGATCAAATAAAGGTTACATCCTTGCCGACAGCCATTTTTTTCATCTGCACTCTGCATCACTCATTTGGTTTTTGCTGCTAACATGTCCTTCTCATTTCAGGATTGATAAATTTTTTATGCTGCATATATATTTTTTCCAGTCTATGGTGATCTTATCAGATGATTATCTACTAGGGTCTTGATGGATTGCTGGATGATGTAGAAGAGGTGGATGATATTCATGCAGCACATGATCTCTCTAGTGCATGTGAAGATTTTGTTTTGGGTAAATCTCACAGTTGTCTTGTGTGGTTGCCAATTATGATATTTCGACTGAGTACAGATGATGCATTTCCTCCTTTTTTTCTAGTACAGATATTGAATTGACCGAACAAGTTACCAAATTGGATTGTGGTCCAATAAAAGGATCACATTTTGGTAACTCAAGTTCAGAAAGCCACTCTCCAGGTCTTAGTGGAAGTGGTAATGTTGCAGTTGGGATATCTGAATTGTCAGCAACTATCGTTCCAGAATATGAATGCAAGAATTGTTCACTTGCCAAGATCATCACCTGTGAGCTACATAATACTGTTAAAAGTGAATGTGAGTGTGAAGTTCCCATTGAGGACAACAAGAGGCCTAGTTCTCTTGATGTGCTTAAATTTGATGAGTTGGATAATGATGACAATTGTTTATTAAGTAGCATATTGTCTAAGTGTAAGCGGAGGGCAAAGAGCTCTGCTTTAGGAACCCAAGTTAAACGACTGTGTAAACCTACTCGGAGATACATTGAAGAATTTTCAGATCAGAAGTCAAGATCTCTTATAGGTGGACAAAATATTTCAGCTGCTGCATTGAAGGATAAACGCTTGAAAGTTATATCATGTAATCAGTCTTCTAATCAATGTAACACTCCAGTACCATCAGCGTCACGGCAAAGAGGACGATGTCTAAGAAAATGTGCACCCATAATGGTATTTAAAGTTCTTATCCATTTTTTTGGGAAAAAGTTCTGCTTTCTTTCATTGAAACAGTGTTTTTGGGAAATACTTAAATAATTTTTCTGCTGGCTGTCCAAAGATGTGTGTTCCTTTGTGCATGTTAGTATGTTTCCTTAGATTAATTGGATTTATATATTTCTTCAGTTGAAATTGTCTGGCAGTGATCCTAAAAAAAGGACTAAAGAATAATTCTACTGTGCTTCTAATTTTTAGACGGATGCCATTTCAATAAAAAAGGGGGTTAGAAATATCAAGTATACTGCACCCTACTGTGACAAGATCCTTTCTTTTCCCTGCATGTTGGTCAGTTGTTAGTCTCCTTTTAATCCTTGTTTATGAATGTTCTGTTTCCCGGGCATGCGATGCTTCACTATTGCTTAAGCTGTAACTTGTTTGTTTGTTTATCTATTGCTTTATATGAGAATATCAGATGTCTGCATTTAGTGGTAGAAAAAAGTTGATGAAGAATTTGGATCGATGACATATCAAATTTAGTTAATAAATCATATGTCTCCTGTGGTTCCTTCAAATATTTGAGAATTTTCTTTGCTTTTGCTGTTCAGGGATTTGAATCTGATGATGATCGTGGTGCACCTGAGTCTTATGATGATCATGTGAGAAAGAGAAAAACTATAGTAGATGTTGACCGGAGGAAGCATCAAAGGATGTGGACTCTTTCTGAGGTGATGAAGCTGATTGATGGCATAGCTCATTATGGTGTTGGAAGATGGACTGACATAAAAAGGCTCTTGTTTCCATCATCTGCTCACCGCACACCGATAGATCTGAGGGTACTTTCACTTTGCTTTATTCAATTGAACAATTCCTCATATTTCAATTTATCACTGGTTAACTCTGCAGGACAAATGGCGAAATCTTCTGAGAGCTAGCTGTGCACAAAAGAACAGGAAAGAGGTCAGATTTCTGTTATATGTTCATGGGTACTTGGATATTTGCTTTCTATGGATGGATTCATGTTCAACTTGTTATACACATTCTTTCTAATAATTTTATTCTCTGAGATTATTTTTTGCTAGCAAACAAAAAAATTGTATTAGAACTATGGAAGATACAAATAAATGGACAAGCTAACCACAAAAAATAGGTGTAGCTTTCTGCATAGACCTAAGATAGGTCATTAACTATACAAAAATTATTAAATCAAACAAGAACCTACAAGGGACCCCAAGCAAAATAACGAAAGCTGTCTAGCTATAACATTGAAGCTTCCAAAATATGATGAATAAAGAAAAAAGATGCTTGAATTATTTAGAGATCAGTGTTTTTACTTTGCAATGCAATTTTGAATTTTTACTCTACAATGAAGATGTCAATTTATTTTACACTGAAAGCATGGATATTATGTATTTATGTCATGGGTACTGTTTATGATTTTGTTCCAACCGTTTAAAATGTACCTGATTTACCAGTCCAGCAGTAGCTGATCAAATGTGTTCATAGTTTAAAAACAACATTTACCGTTTGTTTCTTGAATTTCATTGAGTGTAAATGTCAACAATTCTTATCTCAAGTGGTGGGCAGTATATCCTTTGCTTTAGTATATGATAGGGTGCTTGGTGATACAACTATTCTTGTCACTTGTGGTCCTCAAGTTTAGGGGCTCAACTAAGCCAATAGTTACATTCACCCATACCTTTCATCTGCCTATGTATAATTACAGTGACACCATTTCTATAGGTTTTTATGGATAGAATTGTCAATAATACTTCACGCATTAGCGATAGGTACAAACACGGGTGTAAGAGCTGATATGTCAACATGTGATTAGATGATTTTAAATTAGGATTTAAAGTGATTTTAAATTAAAGATAAAATAACTCTCAATCACATAATGATACGTTAGCATTTGTATCTGTGTTTATACCAATTGTTAGTGCATATGTAGTGTTACTCCAGAAATGTTTTAGAAGTATATATATTAGCTGAAATGTTATAGTATAAATAAATATTTGTTTGGTACATGTACGAACCATCTTGAATGTGTTGTCCAGGGCACTCATCTAAAATATGGATCTTTTGCATTTTGAAGTGTATCATCATCATCATTAAATAATGTACAATAGCCTTGTTACTTTCTTGTTTTTTTTTTCATAAGAAGTGGCAAAGATAGTTTGCAGCATAATGGTCCCAAGGATAACATCTGTGGTGTCTTCTGTATGTTAAAAATTTTTGTTGTTTATTTATTTATACATGTGATAGTTTATAACAACTTACAAACTTTAGATTGGTTGACAAAATGTCCCGTGCTGACAATGATGAATTTAAAATGTCTGGAACAGGTTGAGCCAAAGCATGTCATACGAACCTTACCAATGTCTGTCTTATGCCGAATTCGTGAACTGGCAATCATTCATCCATATCCAAGAGTGTGCAACTCAAAGATCTCATGCGATAACAATATTGCTCCATCCAAACTTTCTGTCAAAACTAAAGGTGCTCGACCTAACTCCTGTGGGAGAAATGTTCGTAGGAAGAGGTATACTTGAACTCTATTCAATTCATGGTGGTAAATCATTCAGGAATTTTACAAAATTTAGTTGTAAAGAAACTGTTTTGTTGCTTACAGTCTTTTTTATCTTACTCCCTTTTTTTGGTGAATTGCACTTACATATGTTTTCATATCTGTACTTTACATATGTTAGGTTACAGAATCTGGAAATGTTGCACAAGTGGGTCTAAAATTGTTAATTGTAAGTACCAGAGAAATGGCCAATTGATGTTGAAAGAGAAGTAGATTTTCACTGACATCAATTATTTTCTTTTGGCATAATGTTTTTCTGCGTTGTCATGAAACCAGCAGAGATGTCGATTTGGATGATCTTATTAATAAAAGTTGCATTATGAGAGTTAGCGAGGAATCTCATCATGTTGGAATTTTTAGGCAAGGAGAATTAGAAGTTTGTGGTATTGGTAATTCATGGCAAAATAATTCATTGCTGGGTCAAAGAATACTTGACTGGTTTCATTTCTAGTGACTTTAGAGATAAGAGAGCAGCAGGGCGGTGATCCATGTTATGCTATGAATTAGAATCAAGTATATCAAACTGAATTCATAAAATCATTCCAAAAGTCAATGATTAATTGGCATCTAATATGTTTTTAACTCTTCTAAGAGACACTTGCGATGCTAACAAAATATGTAGACACCCTGGGAAAATCTTCTCAATTAGTTTGACGGATGGCATAAGAGTGGTATAAAAAGAAGGGAACTAGATCAAACTCAGAACTCATCTACCTCTAGTCTTTCTCCTTTATTGTTATTATTTTTGTTAGTAACAAAGTCTGATATAATAATGGTATCACATCAACTCACCATGAGGTAACGCACATTTTGGAATATAAGTCTTTAGTTTATTGAACACTAATCATATCAATGGTGAAAATAGATAAGAGGAGAAAAAAATTAGGGCTTTATTGCCTTACCATGTATTTGATTGCAGTGATGCTACACATAGGAAAAAACAGATTAGGGCTTCATTGCATTGCCATATATAGAATTGCAGTGATGGAATATATGCATACATATACCATAAAGGAATGAACCCCAGTAATGTAAGATACACATACATATATCATAAAAGAAAGAACTCAGAAGAATTGAGATAAGAACGAAAGAATACCAAGGGCTCGTCCGGGTTACTTGGTTTCAAATTATGTCTAAGAGTTTCTAAGACTACATTCTAAGCTAATTTTGTTATATGATTAATCAAACCCTAGGAAAATCTGGAGACAAGTAACAAAATCCTATTAGATAAAACCTTTCATCATTTAACTAGATAGCTCAATACTAACTTCTTATGAATCCTAGTATTACCTTAAATTTTCTGATGTGTAGGATCCTAAGATTTAGACAAACATAAAACATACTCTTGTTAGGGTAAATGGTGGTGAGATAGTAATAGTAGTGGATAAGTATTTTGGAGAAGATGGAAACCAATATCAAGACTTAGGAACATTCTACCGTTTTTCCAGTGAAGAGGTTTACTTAAAAAAGATTAGAGTGGATATTTTATAAGGATTTTATTGCTTCTTTTCGCATGGCCTAAAAACAAAAAAAAGGGAAACGTTACTTATAGAGGCAAATAAAAGAATATTGTGACCTTATCTCTCATCATTCTTTAGATAACAAGGACGCTAGAATATGTGGAAGCCATAGGCTTTGTACAATAATATAAAAATAAAGACTGAAAAAGATGAGCACGCAGCTGGCTTATACAATAATACACACTAAAGATAATACACACATGACATGTGGTACAACGATGGAGATGCTGTTGACATAATAAAACTACATTAGTGATGATGCGTTGGATTCACTGTCTCTTCAAGATTTATGCCATGCTTTTATCATTGCCTGCTAAAATAATTCTTATGCTTTCAAGTACTATTTTTCTACAGATGGGTCTTAAGAATATAGGAATAATTGTTGAAGGATAGGTGGAGATGGCGGTTCTGTGCAGTAGATATGATAGATAAATTCTTTTCTATAGGTTATAAAGGATGTTTCAACCCAAGATGATAAAGATAAACTATCCTGTTAAGTGTATTGGGCTATTATTATGTCACAATCCTCATTAATTCCAAAACTTGGAGTCTAGGGCACTCGGCTTTAGAATTAAGCCTATTATAAAACTTAATTTTTGCTTGATTGATTTAGTGGGAATAATGAATAGGGGTATTTCTCCTATGCTGTGTCGTTTGTTAGGGATGGTTATACTTGTTGTAGGATAATAATGTTGACCTTAGAGATTCTTCTTTCCAATCTCGATATTCTTGTGAGTAGGTTATCTTGTGCTTTTGGACATTGTATGCCAGATAAACATATTTTTGTATGTTGGTATCAAACAGGATTTTCGGGTTTTTGGTAAAAAGTATAACTTTGAATCTTAAATCACGAGGATGCCTGAGAGATTAATGTTTTAAATCACATTACATTTTTGTAATGATCTACCAAGGAAGACTATAGAACCGTTATAGGAAAACTTGAAATGGGATAACCTCTGAAGAGTATGGTCCAAATTTCATTTTATTGAGGCATTTGATTATTTATGGGATTGAGAATTCTATGGCAATGATATATTTTGCTAGGAGATACTAAAGAAACCATAGAATATTCCACCTAAAGTCTTTAGCAATATCTATGATAGAGAAAAGAGTAAGATAGGGGAATTGAGGACAAATACCTAATTCACCTAATGTATATAGTCAAGTCTCTTCAATCGCTTGGATTTGGCATTTGAGCATAAAATAGGAGAAGGTCTTGGTCTCATCATTTGTGAAGTGATGGTAAAGAGTAAGGAACTTTGGTGGAGGCTTTAATATGTTTGGTGGCAATGGTGGTTCTAATAGAGAGAAGATCATTAAGTGAGTAGAGGATATGTCGATGGCAAGAGGAGAATGTTTTTGTGTAGAGGTCTGGCAAAGAAATTGGGGAAGACATTATTGCTCCCTTTTATATGTTTTACATTGAAAGAATATTGGGAAATCCATTGACTTCATCTACCAAGCAGAGGGTTAGGAAGTCTTTTTGCGTTGGGCTCGAGTAACTTAGGAAAAGACATCATGTCCATTTCTACCACAAAATGATGACTTATTAGATGAAATTCAAATTTGATCCTTCTTTTTACTATTAAAATTTCCTTAAATGTTAGTGGCAGTTTTGTTTAAGGGGTTTAAAGTGTCAATTCTTATATCCACATATTTTTCTAATGCTTATCAATTCTTCAATTAGTATGGCATACCAAAACTCTTGGCTAGCGTCTATTTAAAGGATACATTTTCCATTGGAAAGAATCTGAAGTGGTGGTAGTGTGAGGACCAAAGCTTTTAAATTTTAGATAATTTGTGTATGAAGTTTTGACCAAATCAAGGGGTCTTTTTCGAGCATTTGGTATAGAGGTAGGTAATCTCAATGAGATGTGACACAAATTCAAATACATAATTCACAATTCTCAAGAATTGTTGACTTGTTTGTAAGATAAGGATTCATCAGGATATTTAGCTAGGCAGACTACAATGTGTGACTGTGGAATGTAAGTTCCATTAGATATCTTTATTCTCAAGAATTCTATTTCTTTTACTTCAAGAATCATTCTTCATTCGAAGAGCATTATGCCATGGTCCTAAACAATTTGATGAAATTGTTGAAGTGACTGAAGATGCTTTTTTTGTCTTTGAAAAGAGTAAAATATCATTTATATAGACTAATACATTACCCAAAATTGGTTGGTAGATCTTTGTTATAGCCTTTTGGAAAGAAAAAAAAAAGGGTCAATCTTAAGGCTAAAGGGTGTAATAATCCACTAGTAGTGATGATCAAGAAGATTGAAAATAGTTTTATATCTATCGTTTAGGTGAAATTCCAATTGCTAAAATGGATTCTGGAGGTCTCGTAGTGGCAGAGGACTAGATAGAGGTAGTAGAGAGTACTATGAGTCTTTTCAGTATGACAGAGAGAGAGAGAGTTTCATATGCCATTTTTATGCTTAGACTTGATGAGAAGATTGGAAGAACTCAGTGAAATGTCAGAAGATTTCTTCCCTAAAAATTCAGTAAAGCCATGCAAAGGGTATTGAGATCAGAAAGAGAGTTTTAAGGTCCAACGAATTTTAAAAAAGCAGCATGTTTTAAGCTCAGTAGAAAGAGAGAGAGATAACAAATTCCAGCAGAGGCAGTGCAAATGTAGCCAGAGATGTCAGAATTTGAGCTAGAGCCTAAGCAGTGAGGCATGAATAGACCAGAGTTATCATATTCAAAGATTTAAGTTAATATCTCCTTCGTGATACTTTATCTCGATGGTCGATAGTGATACCACTCATACTTTACATTTAAAAGAATAACAAAGAGATTTAGGTTGACCTTAGCATAGCAGATAGTAGCACCAATGCTTAGTCAACAAAAGATGACATAATAAAGAATGATCAGGGGTTATTAAAATAAGAGAAAGAGATTTTGGATCGATGTTTGAGGTTAGATTGGTCATTATCAAGTTTTTGTTTTGATATGACCATAGGCGATGATTTCTTGAGTAAGCGTGAAGTAGAGACAAATGGTCAGAGAGAGAGGAAAATGCTATACTCTAACTAGGTAATGATTGCTTCAGAGTTCGAGAAATAGAGCTCAAGATAAGCTAATCAGAGTGCGTAGTAGAAGCAAAAAGGTTACTAGCAGCGAGAGAAAGAAAAGTTTAAAAGAATTTTCAAGATTTCCTTAAGTGAAAGAGAAAATTTAGAGATGATTTTCAGAAAAGGTATCAAGATCGCCTTTAAAGAGGAAAAAATTATGTGATGATTATAACAAGTTTCTAGAGGGCCAGATGATGATTTAATAGATTTAGTAAGATCAAACAAAAGAGAAGATGAGACATGCCTAAGATTATCAGTAGAAATGTTTAGATATAAAGCTCCAAAAGACAAGAGTAACAGGTGTGAGAAGGTACATTTGGTTGATATATGATGGATAAGAGTCAAGGAGACTCTTAGAGTTTTCCTAGGATAGTAGAGTATGAGTTAGAGAGAAATCCCTTTAGAATGGTTTAGAAAGGAATTTCGAGGATAAAATTTTTATTAGAGAGGGAAATTGTAATATCCTGAGGTTAGAAAGGTCTTTTTAAGCCATGATCATGGGTAAAGAAGAGATTTTATAGCCTAAGACTTGGTTCAAGTGAGTTTTGAGGGTAGAATAGTTTTTTAGAAGTTTTATATATAGTTTTGAGACAAGCATGACTGTGCATCTTTGGACACACGCCCATGCGTCCTTGTTACTATGCACACTTATTCATTTTGTTGCACGCCGGTGCATGCTTGTTGATATATAAAGCTAAGTTTCTCTTGCAGCAAATTTCCTTAATTCTTTCCCCTTCCTTTCTTTTTGGCCAACCCTAACCAATTGAGAGAGAGATCAATATGCTTTTAGTAGCTAATCTAGCTAGGATTCTACTAAAGTTAGAGAGATAAAAGCCATTTGCAATTCCAAGTATGTATTTCTTTACCTCTTTCCCTGTTTTTTTGTCTATTTAGCATGTCTTTCCTTACTTTGGATGAGTAGAAAAGATGAAAAACATGTTGAGTTTTAGTAGTAGCATGACATGATAAGATGACAGAAATTTAGAGATTTAGAGTTAGAAACGTGCTTAGTTTCCCTTGATGCATATATATATATATATGTATTTAAGGGTTTAGAAACATGTTAGACTATATTTGACTATGATTGATGGAAAAAATATGTTTATAACAATATATCTTGCATGAATATATGTTAAAATAAGTTTGAGTGAAGATTAATAGAGATTTGGGCTGAGATTGAAGGTGATCTTGTACGTTTCAATCATGGGTGCTAAAACAGAGCAAGACACATGACTATGCACCCAATGGACACATACCTATGCAAACTTGTTTCAGTAGGGTCACGGTCATATATATGGGGTATGCATGACTGAAGTTGTGAAAAGTTATGACTATGCAGGTTAGGGTCATAACTGTGCATGAGCATTAGAGAAGAATAAGTCAGAATTTTCAAAAGCCAGCACAGTTGGGTTATACTACTGGCACATGACCTGTGTATCTTTATGCACGCCCATGCATTTGAGCATGCACACCTGTGCGCTTAGTGAAAATTAGAGCCTATTCCGCAGAATATCAATAATAAAGGAATATATCAAGCATTCCTAATTAGAATAACAAAAGAAACAACAAATTAAAAATAAGAATGAGTTGGAAGAAGAAAAAGACATAGAAAATTATAATAAAGAAACCTTCAGAATAATGAACATAAAGTAGTAAGATAAAATTTTTTTCTAGAATCACACCTTCAACTTATATAAGTAAAAGTAACTTAACAACAACTTAGTACAACGTAATCTAATGATAAATTATTATTAGAAAACAAAGATAGAAATAAGGAAACAGTAACAGAATCATTATAGAAATATACAAAAACAAAAATAAAAACAATTATGAAACATATAATACAGTAAACTCATAGATACATACAGAATACATAACAGCTTACACATAACTTATAAATAAAACTAATAAGTTACAGAAACAGTAATTTCTAATAAAAAAGACACAAAACAGAATCATAAAAGAAAGAATAAGATATCATGCGTGATGAACATTATATAACATAACCTGTCAACTCAGTGTTTTCAAAAAAAGAAATCAAATAATCTATATGCATATGTTTTAAAGTAGAAAGATGATGATCTGAACATCATTTTAGGAGTGAATACAATGAGGCATTTGTGAGTTTTACACACCCGTCAATTAATGGAACCAATATCAAGGTTTATGACAATGCCAGTCATTATATATAAGCATATGTTGGTATGCACTTAGCTAGCAGTTTAGGTTTTAGTGACCAACATTCAACTTTAAATTCAGATTCAGTTGGCACTCGTGTGTTACTCAGTTGCTATCCGTGTGTCAATATAGAAAACTTATACGGTCAAGATGCCGAATCCTTGTATTTATTAGTTTGCGTAACACAGTAGATATTTTTGGATACATAAAGTTTTCAAATACAGATTTTATTTAATATTTTCAATATTTTAAGATCTTCAGATCTCAGTAGTATTTTTAGAAAACTAGTTTTTAGAATGATATTTTTAATAAACTAGCCCAAGTGCCCGAATATGATTTTCAGCATCATTAAACATAATTTCAATATACGTCATATCATGTCATACTTGGTATGAGATTAATCAGAACAATATATAATGTCATACTTATAATGTGTATCAGTAAAACGACAGGGAAACTATCAGACAAATTGATAATTAGTTATACAGTCAAAATATATAATGCCATAAACACTATCAGACAAATTGATAATTAGTTATACAATCAAAATACATAATGCCATAAACATAAGTATCTACAGAATACCATATACATAATAGAATGAGCAAGTTTACAGAATAAACCATGATAGAACAATAGATGAGAAACAAAACAATTATGAATCAAAACACATACAATAAGATGAGAGAAAAAAATTATGAACGATGAATAGAAAATAATAGAAACTAACGACACGATACATGTTGTAAGTAGAAACCTATAGGAACTTAGTCAAGATTTTCAAAGAACTCAAGAGTATTCTAGATATCAGAAATCAGATAAAAGAATAAGATAATGAATATCAAGAAGTGAACCTAGTAAGTTAAGTTGTGTCATTCAAACTCCTTTTCATATTGAGTTATATGCATATACCCATATACGTAATTGCGACAATGTGTGAATCAAAAATTGAATAATAAGCTAAGCTTGAAAGGATATGTTTATAAGACTAGCACTAAACTAAGTTGAGTCTTTCAAATGAGTAGTCAAACTAACTGCAGATAAAGCGGAGTCTACCAAGTTAGAAATCAAATAAGCAGCAAGGTAATAGAGACAAAATAAGGAAAAACTAAAGATAAGTTAAGCAGAGTATAAGTTAAGCTAAGGGAAATGAGATAGAAGATGGTTAGATCACGAGATACTTACAGAGTGACTTGTTACTCATCCCCTTTAATTTTCTTTTTTGCAAGTTAGTTTCTTAAGGAATTGAGTTTGAAGTACGAGATAACTGGAGAGTGGAATACAACTTAAGTGGGTTTCTGCCCCGAATTTTTAGTTTTATATACGTATGTATATATGTATTCAATTTTCAGCAGATAACATGTTGGCTCGCATATTTATATTATTCATGCATATGGGTGTACAATATCAAATATGTTTCAGTGTTATTAAATGTAATATGAAAATATGGATTTTCTTCAGGATATTGTATAATACGTTTTAACATTCCATCATATTTCATTAATGACTATCATACAGTACAAAATTTTTAGTTAGTAATCGTGTAGGATTCCTATCGTATATATCAATAAAGTGTTTTACTAGTACAATAAAATAAAATAAAATAATGATAATTAATAATAATAATGGTATATAATATAATATGTATAGTAACATACAACAGGGGTGTTTACACCACACAAGTCTATATGCAATAATTGAAAAGGTTTAAAGGTAAAAACACAATTTTTGCTTTTAAAATTTGTCCTGTTTACCTAAGGCACATCCATTACAAATTACATTCTTTTTGAAAATTAATTTTGGTAACCCTTTGACCAAATCTTTTTTAGGTAATTTTTTCAAAATATCAAGATTAGCATGACATAATCTTTTATACGAAAGCCACATATCTTCCTCCTTGGTTGATAAAAGACATAAATCATTTGATGCAATATCATGTAAATCAATAATATACACATTAGAATGTCTATTTCCTATGAATACAATGTTGTTTGTGCTAGTATCAATAATTTCATAACACAAAGCATAAAAGTGCACTGTAAAGCCCTTGTCACATAACTAACTAATATTAAGTAAATTATGCTTAAGGTTTTCAACATATAACACATCATTAATAGTTAGAGAGGAGTTATCTATAATGCCAATTCTAGGCACTTTTCCTTTTGAATTGTCTCTAAAATTTATGCTTCTTTCATCCTTTTACTTTAAAGAAGTGAAAAAGTACTTGTTTCTGGTCATATGTCTAAATCAACCACTATCTAAGTACCACTTGTTAGACTTTTTGCTTTTGACATCCACGCATACCTACACAGGAGTGTCATTTATGTTTCTTTGGTACCTAAATAGTTTTGGGTCCATTTAGGTTAGTTTTGATTATCTTCTTAAGAACCCAAACCTTTTGCACTTTTTAAGGTTTACTATTCTTAATTGGACATCCCCTAATAGTGTGTCCAATATAAGAGCAATATTTAAATTTAATTTGTAATGCTTAAGGTTTCTTTAGAGATTTATAATTATTTTGAAGGGGTTATCCCCATTATAGCGTAAACCCTCTTTATTCATACCACTTTTTTGAGATTTAAATATCTTATCCAACTTTTTAGTTCCTATTTTGAATTTTTCTAAAATTTTATTTGAACTAAGTATTTTTGCTTTTAATTCATCATTTATCTTCCTAAATGATTCTAATTCATTTGTTATCTTATCTTTTTCATCTAATACCATTTTTAATTCTAGTTTAGCTAAATCACGTTCATTTGTGACTTTTTCTAAACTTAGTTTTAAATTTACTAAAGTTTTCTTCAAATTCTTTTTTCTAGAGCTAACATTTTAAAATTCTATAAGTAATGAATCAAATACATCTTGTAACTCATCATAACAGAAAGGATTAAAGTCACTTACCTCATCTTCAAAGTCACTATTGGCCATAAAGCACATGTTGGTTCTTTTTTCTTCCTCTTCGCTTTTGTCACTTGAATCATCACTACCACTCCATGTGGTTGTAAATGCCTTTTTATTGAACTTTTCTCATTCTTCTCTTTTTTCTTTTTCTTCAATAATGGGCAATCTTATCTAATATGCGTAGGTCTCTTGTACTTAAACAAAATGACACCCTTGTCATTTTCTTCTTTATCCTTGCCTTTTGATTTAAGGATGTCTTTTCCCTTCATCTTCTTGTTCTTTGACAAGAATTTACTGAATCTTCTTGCCAATAAGCTTATCTTTTCCTCATCCATTAAGGACTTATCTTCTTCCTCTTCTATAGCCTTTAAGGCGACACTTTTAGTATTTTTGCCTTTTGCCTTTTTTGGTTTTCTCTTTATCTTGAAAGTAAAACAAGTTTCCAATCAGCTCATCCATTCTTATCTTGGTTAGATCTTTAGATTCTTTAATAGCAGTAATTGTCATAGTCTAAGATTCAGGCAAGGATCTTAGGACCTTCTTTACTAATGCTATATTCTCAAACTTTTTCTCTAATCCTTTAAGATTATTCACTAAGTTTAAGAATCTTTTGTACATGTCAGTTATGTACTCATCTGTCTTCATTTCAAACAATTCATACTCTCTAAATAGTAACTCTATCTTAGACTCTTTTACTTGACTGGTTTTCTTATGAGTAGTTTAGAGAATTGTCTAAACGTTTTTAGGTGATTTGCATGCTGAAATTCTATTGAATTCTGTAGAGTCCAAAGCACAAAATATAATGTTAATTATTTTAGCATTTAAACTTAATTGTTTTTCATTTTCATCATTATACTCACTTTCATTTTTAGATAGTTGTGTCCTAGGGTCTCTAGACACTAAATCACCATGTTTAATGATCTTTCACAATTTATAATCAATTGACCTAATGTATAGTCTTATTCTAATTTTTCATTGGGTGTAATTAACCTTATAAAACAAAGGTGGTCTTACAATGCATTGTCCTTCACTAAAACTGGTGTTGATTATCCATCACTGAAAACTAATGTTGAAGTACTAGCCATTTAAATTAGGATATATTTACTCTAAAGTTGTTAGATTTATAAAAAATACTAAAGACCAAGCTCTGATACCAATTGAAAGACATTTTGATTAGTAAAATAATCTTAGAGGGGGGTGAATAGGATTATAAAAAATTTATGATTTAAATTCATTTTCTTAATCACAAAATAAGTTATGTAATAAGACAATTAATACAATCAATAAATCACAATAACAAATATAATTTGTAGGACCCGCTGCCACGAGCACCCCTCTAATGCTGAATAGTACTATAGAGAGCTTTTTATTAATCATCCGAAACTCGGGTACCCGCGACGGGAATCCTACGAAAATAATAAAACTCTGAAACTATACACATGCGGAAGCGAACTGAATATACATCATTGAAATATACATATTGTTCTGTACAATGGGCCCAATGGTTTTTCCCACTTATACACATACATACATAGTGTTTCTGTACATTCGGAATACATCTGAAACGTACAAAAGGTGCATATGACCACACAGGTCCAAAACTAATATACATACTGATCGCGGTGTGTGTGCGTGCCCTCTTCGTCAGCCTCGATCCAATCGCTCCTCGAACCCAGTACGAACACCTGAAAACTGGAAGAATGAGGGGGATGAGTGATAAAGATCACCCAGTAAGCGCTCCTTACTTCCCTCAATACCCAAGCAAGCACAAACAATCATATAAAACAAACATACTTGGGCCTCGGCCCTAATCATACATCTATGCGCTTACTGGAATCTGGAAATTGGATACTGAATATCTGATTCATTATTATTTACTGATATCATATTTATTCATGTCATGATGTGTATGTCATGCCATGCTCACTGAAAACTGGATGCATGCATCTGAATACCTCTCTGTACCCTCGGGTACCTACTGTGCTGATTAGACTGAGAAACACAGGGATTCGGCATCCTGACCATGTGGGCTGAACAGTCTAGCTACTGGCTAGAAAGCTGAATCTGAAAACCACTGCTTCGATCTGACTGGTGTCAGAAAGCTAAAACTGAAATGCTGCTGAGTCCTCTGACTGGTGTCAGGAACTGAATCTGTAACACTGCTGAGCGTTCTGACTGGTGTCAGAAGGCTGAATCTCACAGATGCCCCCTCGTGTTCCACCGATACTCTTACCCGTACATCAGGTTCTGAATACTGCTGAATTCAGATCCCCTGATCCTTTCTGAAACTACATGTCATGTCATGATATGCACATGCAGTTTATTATCTGAATACATGCTCATCAAATGCTTATCTGAAGCCATTTAGTCTTTATTCTGAATTCGTATGCTTAATTTCCCATTTAATAGCATTTTTCTGAAAATCTGCTGATGCACGGGCGTGCACCCTGAAGCACGGGACCATGCGCTGGTCGTGCAAGCTACTGGAATTCACTATTCATCTTCACTGAAAATGCCTACGCACAGGCGTGCATATGCGAACACACGGGCGTGCATATACATTTCCTGGCCGTGCACACGTCATGCACACGGGCGTGCGTCTGGAAAAACAAAGACTCACGGCCGTGCCATACTGGCGCACGGTCGTACGTCTGGTTCTTCAACAAAGCACCGCCTGGAAAATGCACACAACGGCCAACCAAAACACATCCAATTGCAATAACACTTCAAATATACATTCCCAGCACATCAAATACCACAATCCAAGCTTCACATGCAACATGCACTCATTCATCACAAATTTACCATGGAAACTTCTCATTTCTCTTTCTAAAGCCATACATACACACATGCAAGCTTCAAGGGTGGAAATCCATCAACCAAATCAACATGCAATCACATATAAGCATTCCACACATTCATCAACATGCAAATAACTCATCCATGACATCAAAACTCATCAGTCAAGCTGGGAAAATGCGAGAAGAAGTGAGGAACACTTACCTCTCTCCATGCTTTGAAAACAAGCTTAATCAACTACTCTCTAGCTTGATCGGGAGCTAATGGTTGCTGAATCTCCTCTCTAGGAACGGGAGACACTGAAATGAAAGAGAGAATATGGCTGAAATGCAAACGGGTGAGTAAAGAAATGAACTTAGCTCACGGTTCCACTTAAATACTAGGCCATGCACGGGCGTGCACCAAGGATGCACGGTCGTGCACCAGGGAAAATAAGCATCACTTATTTCCCGCTCGCTCGCCTGATCGAATCCTTCCGAAAGGATTCAAGCGGAAGCCACATGGCTTCGAAAACTTACCAACTCACCCCTGAACTTATCTAGACTCCCAATCTCTCTCTGAATTTGATTTCTAACCCCGAAACTCTAACCGAAAAGGCTTTCGGAATCTAGGATGCTACATAATTCAAATAAGCACAAGGTAAAAAGAAAAAGGATAAAGTTTGCTCAATCGATTTATAGATGTTTGAAGTTTTAAATACAAGTCTTTTACGTCCTCTTCCTTGATCATTAACTGATTGAAATTTCACTATATTCCAAAACTCAAAGATACAATGGTCTTTTGAACCAAAAGAATTTTGCCTTTTTTACAGTTAATTTTGAACAAGAAAAGAATTGTGGTAATGCCTCTAAATAGATTGATACATAAGTTTAAAAACGAATCTATCAAATGTATGGAAAAGTAGGCTTGAGAGAGAAAAATAAGTGAGCAAACAGTGAAGTAAATAAGCTTGAGTGTGCAATTCATTTCTCTAACTTTGCTCATTTCAAAATGGTCTCCTTTTATACTTAATTTCTTATTGGAAATAGAAATGAGCCGTTTCTATAAATTTTAATTTGTTGCGTAAGTGAAAAAAGATATAGCTGTAATAAATTTTTCAGGTGCACAGTCGTGCTTGTCAAGTGCACAGTTATGCTAGTTGTATTTATGACATCAATTAGACTCCCAACAATCGAATTTAAGATCCATGCCAAGGTTGCACGATTGTGTGCTCATAACACATGGTCGTGCTCCATTTCTTCATGTTTGACGCTTGAAATTCCAAAAGTTTACACGACTTTTATACACTATCATTGCATGGTATTTACACGACTACCAATTTACTTAAGCACGATCATGTGCCTTATACGCATGGTAGTTTGGTGTGGATATGCCCTTAATAAGCCTTCGCAAAGTTAATATTGCATGAGTATATGGTAATGCATTTCTTATTTTTCATAACACGATCGTGTGTGTAATTCTTACACAGTCATGCATTGACTAATGTTGTTTGACCACTTGCATGATGAAGCTACACGACTAAAGGTTTTTTGCTTCTTCTGATGTGTTGTCGCATGATCGTGTCTTACTTTGACACAATCGTGCGTTTGACTTTCTATCTTTGATCCAACACGATACGAACACATAATTAAGGAACCCATGCTTTTCCAGAAAATACTTTAACATGATCCTATGTCATACTTGGACACAGTCGTGTGTTTGACTTAAGCTTGTTAACTTAGCACTCTGAGCTTGCACAATTATGCTGGTAGTGTTGGACTTGTGTAATGCACATACATGGTCATGCGTTACTTAAGCACGATTGTGCTGAACCTAAAAATCAACAAAATCACATATCCTAGCATTGTTAGTAACAGGATCTCATATTTTCATTGCACGAGTTGGAAAACACTACCCACGATTGTGTTAGACCTGTAACCTGTGAAACTTAAGCTATTTCCTTTTCTTTGTCATGATTTCACTCATGCAAGGGTAAATTAGTCGTTTAATCAAGTTTGCTTATTTTACTAAGGACTAGTAAACAACTAGTTAGGGATTTTGATAAATGTTTGTTGCATATACGAATTCGTAGTTGATTTATAGAGTTTTAAGGTATGAATTGATGATTTACCCTTTATATGTGCCTGCTTCGGGATAACATGTTCGTGTGTGTGGCTTTTGTAGGAAATGATGAATTCTAAGTAAATTCGATGGAAAGCAAGCCAAAAGACGTTTACAAACAACCATCAGGAGGTTCAAGGTGAATTTGAAGGAAGATGAGCAAGCAAAGCATAAGAGAGAAGAAAAAGAAAGTTGTGCTGCAATAGGAAACCAAAGCAAATATGTGGTGCCATGGTAGGATGAATTGCATCTATTATAGGGAGTTGATGTTGTGGCATGACGACATGGTGTTACAACAAGATGGGAAATATTAACTTTTTGTCGTTGCAAGATCTTACAATGTTAATGTTGTGTCGTAGCAAGAGTGTAGGAGTGCATCACATGAAAAATCCATAAACTGTCTGTCATGGTTGGATTATGTTGTGTTGTAGCAGGATGATGTGGAATAGTTCTATTCCTAATTAGATTCTAATTGACTTATGCCGGAATATATAAGCTACCTTTCTTATAATTGGATGTTTTTAGCAAGAAAGACCATTAAAGAGTTATCCAAGAAGATCAAGCAAGATTCATCAAAGCCTTTTAAGAATGAACAATATTTGAGCAGAATTTTAAATACATTTTAAGGTCGTTTTTCAAAAGGGGGCTTTTTCATTCTTAATTCTAAAATCTTGTTTTCCTTGAAATTTAGTGTTGAGTTTTCTTGTTCCATGAGCTAAATACTCAGTTGTTGATAATATCAAGTTCAGTTTTCATTCATATGGTTCCAGTGGTTGTTAATTGTGCTAAATGTTTTGAATGTTTGATTACCATTTGATTGATTTTAGAATTTATAATAACAATTGAGAGGTTATAAATTTTGAATTATTACAACTGTCATGCACTAAGCAATAAAACTAGAAATAGATAATGAGGTTTGTGTGGTCTTGATAAATTTCTAAACTTTATGCATCTTTTGTTATTGATGGGTACCTTTAGACTATGTAATTAGTAATGAGAATAGACTAATATCACATAAGAACAGTTATAAATAAGTTAATGAATTTGGCTTTCTATTTGTGAAGAGTAAACTAAATTATGAGAAGTCAATAATTGAGTTAGCAATTAAGTGAAACCTTAACCCTAATGTTTCATATTTTGGAATCTTTGTTTTATGCTTGTTTTTATTTGCTTTTGCTTAATTTTAGATTTAGTTTAAGTAGTTTTCAACCGTTAGTTTTTAACTGTTCAAATAGCATAATAATTAAAAGGTTCAGGAATTGTTAGTCCTCATAGGACAATATTCAAATTTATCCTATACTCAAATGAATTAGTACACTTATTAGTACACTGTGGTTAGTTCTAAAATTTTATAAAAGTATGGATGTTTGAAGTGCATTGTTCTTTTTCACTTTCCTAGATTTTGTATTGTTTTTATGTTGTTCTTGAACAAATCAACCACAAAAAGAGAAGAAGGGGTAGGCGGACTCATCCACGGATACTAGTTGCATCACCCATCTGTGAACTCATCAAGGAGGAACGTTATCCATCCGTAGATACACCAAGGAAAGACACAATTCTATGTGATTAAGACTAAATTTTAATGTTTTTTTATATATGATTTGTTATACTATTTGATCAACTAACAAACTTGTTTTATAGGTAATTTATAGGTTTGTTTATGTTACACTTTTGTATAAGGGTGAATATCAAAAGGATGTAACAATTTATCTTATTAATATTTTTTTTCCCTTTTATTTCAGAGACGCTTGTAATTTACTTTATATTCTTTGTGAATATTTGATAAATTGTTTGAATTCGCATGACTAAAATGGAAATTAAATAACAATTTGATAATAAACTTTCAAACAAACCATAATAGTGAAGATTGGCTTTTAAGTCGGACAACATAAATATTTAACATGTTTTTATCGTCGTACTCGATTTTTCAAACCCTTTAATTTACAAGTAAGAAAAGTTAAGTTTTTTACAAAAAATTTATTAATCGTTCATCCTCACCGATATATATTTTTTCAAAAAATCTCTCGGATGAAGATTTTAAAAAACTATGTAATATGTCAAAAATCTATTTCATGTTCTCTTTACTATGTCTAAAATGACTAAACATGGGTGACAAGAGGTACCTGACGTAACACAACAAAAATTGACACTAGACATTCCAAAGTAAATCTACTTGTAATTGCTTTTACGAGACACCAAACTAGAGAGAAAATACACAAATCGTTAAGCATAAAACAGCAAACAAATTGACAAGTCAAAATACCAGCGTGGCACAAAAGCATCTGTTCTAAGCAAACTTCAGTCCAACATATCCCGAAGTAAAAGTTCAGCCCAACCAGTTGAAAATTTTCTATGGGGAGCTAGTATGCTTCAATTAGAATCAGGTATTTAATAGAAACCTAAAACGATATTATGAGCTCAAAAGATAGCAGCATCCAATTCAAACATCAGCAGATACGATCACTAGAAAAGAAATTCTTAAAAAGGGAGATGCTCAATAATCTTTGAGGGAAACAGGAAGAAAGATAGCTTAAAATATTTAATTCCTAAAACAAGTCCAATCCAACTTGGAAAAAATAAAATCATGTCCCTACAAATTATCAAATGGGCTTCAACATTGAAAAGCAAAGTCCAGTCCTATGTAAGCATCCTCCAATAAACAATCTCCACTATTTCCTCAATTAATATTAAACCCCTCTGAGCCCGATGCACATAACAAAGGAATGTACGACAGGATTCATAAATCTTGTCACATCAAGTAAAAGAAAAAGACTAATTTGAATGGAGGCCGACTGCTAGCTAACATTATCATTGAAGATTTAGGCTGGATTAACTACCAGCATCCATGATTGCTCGTCTTCCGGCCATTTTATGTAATTTAGGTTTCTAAATAGAGGATTTATCTAATGTTCAATTTTTTAATGTTTGATTTTTTTTCTTAAAAAAAAGAGAGATTTAAACCATATCCTAGGCAACATTCCACACCACTGTATGGTTTTATCTGTCTATAGCCTGGACACTAAAGTTTCCTCCCACTTATATTTTCAGGCCACTGACAGCTCAAGGCATTAATCTAAGAAAACAGTCAGCCTAATTAAGATAAGGAAAAAAAATAAAGTATGATCTACTATAATGCATAATATACAGATATCTTGGAAGTACATAATACAACATAAACAAGTTATTTCTAAAGGATAGGATGTTAATGACACCCCAAAATGCGCCTAGCACAAGTAAACTCGTGTGAAACAATCTTCAACTGATCAAAGCAGTATCATAACTGCCCCTTTTAGCATCATCCTAAGAGCGTATTTTCCAGAAGTCACTAAATTACCATAGTAAATTGACTTACTCCCTAGGCTTCTCTAGCCTCAAACTTACAAATTTTAACTGACCGCTGAAGTAACATATAAAGATAATGCCAAAGGAAAAGGAAGACCTGCTTGATAAAAGCTAATACATCTTAAAAAATTTGACAAAGATTACATATACCATCAGAGAAAAGAAAGATTTTTCATAATAATACCGTGATTTATATCCCTACTTGACTGTGTTGATAATGGCATCAGTTCAGTAACAAAGATATATCTCAAGAAATTACTGATCAAGAAAATTTGAAGTGAAAAAGTAAACAATGTTGAAGCTTAGCTGCATATCTGAACAGGGGTAAATCAATTACCCTTCTCAAGTATATTGACATAACCAGAAACATGTACTGCAGTGCATTTGAAACAATGATGCCAACAAAATATTCACAGGAAGCATCCTTGTGGAAAACATACACGAGTAACATATCATCTCATCGTAAAGCACATACAACATTTCTTTGGTGATTAAACCAGACACTGGCATTGCTAACCAATGAGACTGCAAAACAGGAAGGCATAGACTGAAGAAACAACCACTAATTTTAGAGTTCAACTGAAGCCCGCTACCGCAAAGGGCCCTATCCACCCCATTATCTACTAATATCATCTATGCCCATCAATAAAGCCCTCCAATTCCTTCCGCCCAAACCTCCTTCCCTCCATATTAGCATCCCTAGATCTTGCAGCAAAATAAAATATCAGCCAAGCCACCATAAAGTAAACCTCCACAGTTGACTGTAAAATCATAGCAAAAGATTTCCCAAACATATGATCCAAAGCCCACCTTGCAAATGATCCACAAAGTATAGCCTCCAGACATTTAATCTGTATAGCTTGATTCATCATCATCAATAACAAATAACAACCTTCTTTAACTATCTCTCTTACAGTCCTCCTCGAATCAACAATGGTAACCCAGGCATCAACAGCAAATATAAATGACAAAAAAGTATCTGCCAAAGACCATGTAAAAAAGAACCCTGAGATCTCTTTCTCAAACCCTCGTATCCACGGTGATATAACAGAAAAAGGCATCAATTTCAACCTCACAAAAAGCTTAAAAAACGTGTACTGATCCTCAATTTCCCGAAAAAACCACAAGGCCAGAAGCTGTGTCAATGCATCTCTAACAGCCCATCTCATCAAAATGAAACCGGTAAGCCTTTTTATCCCTAATCTTGACCCATCCCACACAACACCAACGAATGAACTAAACCTTCCAACAAAATCATTTACTACTGTAACAAACACAATCCCCAGAACCCATGAATAAATTGCGGTAAACCCTAAAATTACCCAACCATAAGCAGCTGACAAGAAACTCACGAGGAAAAACAAGGCTGTCACATCATGCCGACCCAGCTTTATTCCCTTTATAAGCATTTGAAAATCTACAATTCTCTCCATTTCTTGACCATTTCGAGTACCTTCTTGTTCACTATCATCATCATCATAACTTAACTCTTCGTTATTAAATGATTTTTCTAAGCTACCACTCGTCTTAAATGTAACACCATGACGAAACATTTCCGAAATTCCAATTCCACTATTAACGACTTCATTTGAAAATCCTAAACTAGGATCGAGGTCAGAGAAAATTACCAAAGTGCCATTGACAGGTCTTTTGAGAAGAGGATTGAACATGGGGCGATCAAAGTCGTCATCTCCGGAGAAGAAATCATCGCCCAAAGTGCCAACACGTATGAGGTGTAAAAAGGGGCGTCGACGGCGGTGATGACGACGGGGATGGTGAAGATGGAGACCGCGCGTGGAGGAGTGTAGATCGGAGAAGTCGAGACGTGAGAGGAGAGACTTGAGAGAAGCGTCGCGGTCGATGAAGGAGGTAAGGAGGTGGGAGCCACTCTCGACGAGGGAACGGAAGGAGAATAATAGGAGAGAGAGAAAGAGGAATGTGTGGAGATTGGCTATGAAGGTGGCGGTAGTTTGTTTGATTAATTGGCTGGTGCTGCGAATGTGGTAAAGCCGTGGCGGATCGGTCATCGCGCGTCGCGGTGGAGGAGACTTCTTTCTGTGTTTTCGTTTTTTATGCTTTTGGAGGGTTTAGTTTGATGGAAGCTTCAAACGGGGTTGAAATTTCGAATCTTCTATCACGCGCTTTAGAACGCGTGTTTTGTACGCGCAAATATGTTTTGTCGGTTGTTTTATCTAGGTCACCCAATTACGCTGCACAAACCCCAGACCCAATTTTTTTTAGTTTCGGATGGAATAAAATTTACGTCTCAATAAGTTTGGACAATTATGAACAAAAGTTATTTAAATTTATTATGTCTAAAAAAATTGTAGTATATATTAATTTATATTAATTTTTAAATATTAATCATATAAATATATATTAAAATTAAATTTTTGAAATTTTAATTTATATATATTTAATTATGAAATTCTTCTGAGTGTATATCTTTAAATTATTTATTTTATGATTTAATTATTTTAAATAATAATTTTTTTCTTTTTTTATTTTTTATTATGTACATTTCAAGGAAGATATATAGATTCAAAATAAGTTTAAAATCATATACAATTCAATGAAATATATCTGAATCAAAATTTCAAGATTCGAATAACATAGGCCTGAATCTCTTTTTTTGCAACTCGTACTTAGTAAGTCAAAGTAATTCAATCGATCCAATTACCCTCCACTTGATCTTGTCTCCACCCTTGTATCATGGCCAAGATCTTCTCCATTCCCATCGACTCATCGACTTTGGTTGCTAGTACTCAATTTCATTGCTCCCACTTATGTTAGTCATGACCTCACCAAATTTTAAGTCAACACCATGAGACCCTTCTATATTGATCACTTGACAAGTTTTACTTTATATCATTCTGTGTCATTATGTCATTTTGTGTGTCAAACAAGCAGAGCATGGTAATTTGATGATTTTTTCACTGAAGTTTTCGAGCAAGCATACAAAATTTCTTGTAGTGATAGAATTAAAGAAGTACTGAGTATAAGTAATTTTCATAGCTATTCAGTCGTTTCTTGGATTGGATAGCTTGTATACATAAAGGGGTTCAACCAAATATGGATTATAGTCCAAGGTCGTTGAACTTCTTTATTGTCAAAGGTGATGTTATAATATTTCTTTTATCAGAATTATAGTAAATTATTAAGCACAATAATGTCAGGTGCTTTAATTCAAAAAACTCATATCATGAATTCACATAAAGATGCAAACTATTATCTATTTCTTTATATGTATCAAATCAATATATATATTCAATTATGTATAATTTTTTTAAAAAAATTTTGTTTACATTAAATTTGCCCAAATAACGGTCCCAAGTTATTAGAACTCACAATTATTGTAAATTAATTTAATTTAAGCGTATTTGACTCTATTGGTAATTTGATGCAAATTGTTAATGTGATTGTTGAAAACCAGTGTAAGACCTCCTACTAGATATCATAGTGCTACTAGTGTTTATCTATTATATAAGAAACTATATTATATTATTTTATTTTCTGACTACTCGAAAATCATTATCAGTCACATCCAACAGGAACCCCTACACACCTACTTATTGAAAACATATGCAGTGCGCAAGTTTATAAAAGAAATGTGGTGGAATGCTAAAACCCACTGTACATTTGTCAGAATAAAATTCATATTTTATTACTAATAACTAGTATCCGAAAATATAAATGATACTGTACATCTCATATGCATGAGCAACATAAGCATGCGAGCCAATATGCTGTTTGCTAAAAACTAAATACATATATACATACTTATACAAACTGAAAACATTAGGTGAAGACCTGTTTGAGCTATATCCCACTCTCTCCAGCCATCTCGCTCTTCAGGCTCAACTCCCCAACTCAACCTAAAAGAAAAGGAAACTATAGGAGATGAGTGACAAATTACTCAGTAAGCATCTCCTACGTCTACCCTATTGAGGCTCTAAGTTGAAATACCACTGGCTAGCTGCTAAGCTGATGAACTTAACTAAGTCCTCTGCTAACCTAATAGCTTCTTCTCTTATCTTATTCTCTGCTTTCTTTCTTTAATGTTTTCTTACTCTATTTCTATTTCATTACTGCTCGTCTGATTACTAGCTGAATGGACTCTACTTTGTCTATAGTTAGTCTAACTGCTTATCTGATAACCTTAACTGAGTTTATTATCTGATCTTACAAAGTATTCATTTCTATCTTGACTTACTGTTCGAGTATAACCTTATGTTATATCATAAATACGTATATAAGTATACGTAAACAACCCAGAATGAAGAGGAATCCTGAGCGATATAACTTAACTCACTAAATTCTCTTCTAATATTCATTATCATGTTTTTTAGGGATCTTGACTAAATTCTAGTAGGCTTAAGCTTACGACGTATATCGTGCAGCTAGTTGCTGTTATTCTCTGTTTATGAAACATGATTTACTTCTCTTTTATCTAACTGACTGTGTTCTAATGTATAACTATTCTATTTCTCATTTACTGATTAATCATATTGAATCATGTTCTGTTGTGTATGTCATGTGAAAATGACATGTTATAAAATATGTTGAAACAATGTCTAGGCCTTAGTCTGTTTATTGAAAATAGTTGTCTGAAAACTGTTTACTAGAAACTACTGTTGGATCTGAAGATCTTAAAATCATCTGAAAAGTTGATATAATACTAAAAATTTGTATCTAAAAACTATGTATCCGAAGATACCTGTTGTGCTACGCAGACTGATGAATATAGGGATTCAGCACCCTGACCTTGTAAGTTTCCTATACAACCACGTGTTAGAAATTATCTAAAACACGTGCTGCCACTGAATCTGAAATCTGAATACTGATCTATACACAGAAAACTGATAACTAAATTTGAGTGTATTGCACTGTACTGATCACATCATCCTAAGCTGCTAACTGAGCACACCAACATATACATGGATATATAGTGGCTAGTATGGTCATATAGACCCTAATGTTAGCTCTTATATTGGTTGTGCTGAAACTCACAAGTGCCCCCTCGTATTCACCCCTAAAATCAATGTTCAAATCATCGTGTTTTTTTACTGAAAACATGTATCTGGATCATTGGATCCCTTTCTGAAAACACTGTATGACATGTCATATCATGTAATGCATATCATGCATGATAATTTATCATCTCTTTTCTGTTATACAAGCATGTTTCTATCATTGTAGCTTCATGGAACTTTAGTTCACACATAACTCATCATATTTCTAAGTTATACAATTACAAAACATGTTGTAAACTTTATCACATATCCATAAAATAGGAACTCATGCTATGAAAACAAAGGGAAAAGGGGTAAGAAACACTTGCCTCTAACTATGAATGTTTTCTTTCTCTCTAACTTTTGCTCAGTCTTGGCTCAACTGGTTGCTCTTGGTTGTTTTCCCTCTATTCTTGGATTAGGGTTCTCTGAGAAAAAAAAGATGAAGGAATTTTGGGTAAAGTTTATCTGATAAAGATGAAAAAGTTGTTTTATATATGGATGCATAAAATTGAAAGGGAGCATGATTGTCTCCTAAGGATGCATGGTCGTGCTCCAAGGAAATCACATATTTTCCACTTTCTTGTATTGTGTATAAAAAAGTTTCCCAATGAGCCACATACACATGTCACATATAACTTCTAAATGACTATTTTATCACTGAACCCTCTCAACTATATTTTTCATCATAAATTCATTTTAGACTTTGGTTTTTAACCTAAAAAGACTATTCTAATATTGGATCATTACAATTACCTTACTAGGAAACATATGTAATATATATATATAGTGGTTTTTAATGCATATATCCACAATGATAAGAGTAAAGATAAATTATTCATACTCTTGTTAGACCCCTATGAGTTTTGAATTAATGCAAAACTTAGGTTAAAATATCTAACCAAATTCTTGCATGAAAAGATAGGATAGAGGGTTTTGTTTTGTAAAAATTGCCTTGTGCATGACTGTGCATAATCAAGTCGCATGACCGTGTGTATCCCATAAGGGGAACTCATAACTTGGTTGAGTCATGTAAAGCATCTATGCATAAAAAAACAAATATGAGGATGCACCACTAGGGTATCCCATGCATGTCCAGTCGTGTAGAAGTTTTAAGTCAATATCTGGACACACACTTGTGTAACAACAACACACGCTCATGCAAGTTTGATATACTTGATCATATAGTGATCATGCATGTGTTGTGCAAAAGATCATGTAAGCGTCTAGATTTAAAGACATGAAAACATATAATCGTGTGTGTGGAGCACATACTCTTGTGATAGGAGAATTCAACCATTAGGCTACACATATCAAAGAGTGCATGACCATGTAGGTAAAGGACACGACCGTGTGATTGCCTAGAAACTTTCCAATGGCTTTTAAATCAGCTCAAACGATTACTTCTTCTCATCCTCTATAAATTAAAGATGATTTAAGTTAAAGTGGGTTAGAGAATTAGAATTAGAATTTCTATTCTTCTATCCTCTAATTCTTCTTCACTTTCTTTCTCTAAATATTCATTATAAATCTTTGATTGAATGATTATGAGCTGATTGTGTATTAGCCTTATGAGGTAAATCTCTATTCTTGTATTTTCCATACACTTTTTGGGTGTAATCCCGTGAAACTTATGTAAAACATAATCTCTATAAAAACTAAGCTAATAGAGCAATCTCTTATTATCAAAAGTAATGTATAAAGGCGAAATCTTTTGGTAAAAAACAATTATAATTTTTGGATATTAAAATTATTAAAGGAAAATCTTTAAACAGAGTTGCTTAGAGTAATGGATATAGGAAGCGTGGAGAAACTTCAAACCACTCTAAATCAATTGAGCATTTCTTTTCCTTTCTCTCTTTATTTACGACTCTTTATATTATTTTTGTTTGGTTGATTGCTTTGCTTATATTGCTAGATTTGATTGATTAAATAAATTATGTTTGGTTGATTGGTTTGAGAATAGGAAAAGTTTAAATTTGCTAAAGTTTTTCATAAACCTATTCACCTCCCTTCCTTTAGGTTTGTTTTTCCATATTGGGGTTTTACAACTTCTAATCATATCCATCAAGATACAATTACATCTTTTTGTAACTCCATTTTATTGCAATGTACCAAACATTGTCTATGGAACATATATGTTATGTTCATCAAGAAACTTAGCAAATAGACCATGATTTTGTCCTAACTCATTATATTTTCCATAATACTCTCTCAACCTCACTTACAAATACCTTAAAGGCATCTACTGATTAAGATTTTTCACACAATAAATAGACATAGTTATAACGTGAAAAATTATCAATAAAAGTGATGAAATATTTTTCTTTACTAAAAGATGGAACATCGAAAGGTCTACAAACATTAGTGTGTATTATTTTAAGGAACTTTGTGCTTCTTGTGGTTGTTTTCTTAGTTGTGCTTCACTAATCTTTGTATTCACCCTTATTAATATATCTAACCAAGCATGGTTATAAGGTATTTCACATGTACCATATTTTCGACCATGCAACAGCCTTGTCCATTGTCAAATACCTTTATCCCCATTATTTAAATTTCGTTGCATATTATCCCAATTGATATATCATCAAATTATGTGCATATTACTTAAATTTGAATGAAAATTTTTAATTGCAAATCCTAATTTTTTTTAAACCCAAATATGCACTAAATATTCAATTTTCTTATATTATAACGTGTTAAACTTTAAATACAACCATCTACACATTTTTTTTGGGGTCATTTTGGTTATCAAAATTGCTAGAAATCTTTGATAATATTGAAATTCATCATCGCATGTGATTTTTGACATCCAAGCTTGTCTTCTACACGTGTATCAATTAGAAAATTGGCAATTCAAAGAATATGTGTGATGTATGTAAAGTGCGTGCCTAGGTACACGAATAAATTAGAGTTGTTTCATAGAAATGAAAAAAAAGTTATTAAAATTGTTTTTTTATTATTTTTTTCTTTAAATTAATTTCTCTAAATAATGTGTTTGGTTGACAGTAATAAAAAAATTGAAATATTATTTTACTTAAATATTCTTTAAAGGTTAGTAGTTATAAATAAGGTCAATAGTTTCAATAGTTTGTAAAATAATATTTATATTTTTAATATGTTATATTTTTTAGGTGTAATTATTATTTTTTAAACCATTAAAAATATACTAAAATTTTAAAAATTCAAAAACTTCTTCAAACTTTGTTAAATTTAAAAGATCTTAAAAATTTCATTAATACTCTTAAAAATTTTAAAATTTATAATTTATCTTCAAACATATGATTATATAATATTTATAACTTTAATTTAATTTTTTTAATTGTTATTTTTTAAACTATTAAAGATATATTGTAATTTGAACATTTTTAAAAGCACCTTCAAAATTTTTAAAATTTTAAAGAACCTCCTAAAATTGCATTATCACCTCTAAAATTTTCAAAATTTGTAATTTATCTTCAAATATATAAATATGTGACATTTACACTATTAATTTAATTTGTTTTGTTTTTTTGAAAATGTAGTTGTCATTTTTAAGATTATGGGGGCATACTTAAATTTCAAAAATTTTAAAAACATTCCAAACTTTTTTAAATTATAAAAAACCCTTACACCTCTAAAATTTCTAAAATTTATAATTTATTCTCAATAAATGGTTTTATGACATTTATACCCCTAATTCGTTTTTTTATGGTATAATTATTATTTTTAAAAGTACTAGAGACATATTAGAAATGAAATTGATTCTATCCAAAAATTTTAATAGCAAAGATAAATTTGTAAAAAAATTAAGATTATCTTAATAATCCTTTTCACCTAAGATGAAGGTAATAATGCTATATCACTCAAGGAGAAGGCCAAATTAATCTCCTTTTTTGGCGAAGACTATCAAGTCTGACTATCTCCACTATTAAACATGGTCGAAAATGGTTAGAAATGACCAATTTTAGCCTCAAAAACTATTTTTTGCCATGATAGTAAATGTGACCAGATCTGACTATTTCAACCAAAAATAGAGAGTATCGATTTGACCTTCTCTACCAAGTAACAACCAAATCTAACTTTTTCGCGAACCAAGAGACTGTTTTTTACCTTTTGGTTTTTTTTATCGACGACAATGGTTGTTTTTTATTTTATTTTTTAATTTTCTTTAAATCTTTAATTGTTTAATTTTTTTTATTTATTTTTTGTATTAAGGGCCAAAAAAGTCAAAAAAAAAAAAGATGAAAATAATCAACAAATGGGTGTTTGGGTTATTAAAAGTTAGAGGATGAAATTTTATCTTTACAGCAAACCTTGAGTGGGAATAAGTCCTTTGGCCCCTTATTCTACTCAACCAAACATTACCTTAATGTCAGAGAGTTGCCTGGAACTAAGCTGAAAGATACATATGATTGTTTACACTTCTGTTCTCACTTGGTAATAGTTGACGTTAAGGATTCTTTAAACAAAAGTAAATACCTGGTAGAAAATTAAAAAACTCCTCATTTATATATTCACAATCCAATGTGATAAAAAGATAAAAATCAATTTACTTACACATTCATTTCTCACATTTCATCCTTTCAATACTATGTTGGTATGTCCCCCGCATTCTTATTCTATTAATAAAATTTTCTTTTTATTTCAAAAAAAAATAAATTTGCTCACCCCAATGAATTTCTGGCTCTCTGGTAACCTTGGTTATTTGAAATCAGGATCTTCAGGGAAAGTGCAGCCAGACCTTTGGATGATTACATTGGATGCATAAGAGCCAGCTCTCACACATTCTTCAATAGGCTTCTCTTGAACCAACTGTGACAAAAATCCTCCCACAAATGCATCCCCTGCAACACTTTCAACAAGAATTTCATGCTATAGATTCTGCTTGTCCTATAAGGAACCATTTAGCATCTGTTAAGATGCATACCTGCTCCATTTGTATCAACCAGATTTTCTTTTGGCAACAATACCACAGGGAACTTTCTCACTTTCCCATCCTCAGCAACAACAATGGGATCAGCACCCTGAGTAATAACAGTAATCCTTTTGTATGTTCCTGATGCCTTGGGCCATTGCGAGATCTTCAAAGCTATCTCCTCAACATCATCAGTCTGCACAATGGAAATGATCTGAACTGGTTACCAATTAAAATAAAAGCTTGATTTCACACTACTTGGTATCACGCGGCATTACCTCCCAGCCATGAACTCTCGAAAAGGTTTTTGCTTCTGTCTCATTTCCAAAGACAAAATCTGTGTATCTGAACCCAAAATCAACAACTTAAAGTCCAAATGTATACATTACCTTGTAATGCAGAAAATTTTGAGGTAAATTCTTACGGCATAAATTTATCCTGATAATCCTTGAAGAACTCACAGAGAAATGGAGCAGAAAGGTTTGTTATGAAGATCTGCAGATGGATAAATTTGTCATATCAGTTTCATTTGAAATCTACCATATGCAGCATGAGGGAGGAGATTTTCTGTCACATGATATACCTTGTCATTTGCAGCTGCATGTTCAGCTACAAGTTGTACGGACTCTGAAGATACAGGGAAAAAGAATCCAGCAATATAGAAGAATCTGGCCTTCTCAACTGCCACAAAAGAATTAGTTTAAAGAACGTAGAATAGCATTAATAGAGATGCAAACAAAAAGGCAGGAGCAGACAGGGTACCTAGTGCCCAATTTTCTGGTTTTTTCAGATGATCAGATTTGTAACAATATGCAGCTGATAAATTTGCAACTAGGGACCTATTTACCAACATAGAATGTTGTTAATACAGGTAGATGAATATTAAGAACATCTCTCATGACAGAATCATAGAAACACTAACAGACTACAGTAGCTACTGAATTATTTTTTTTAACCCCTTGTACTACTATAGCAAATGATGCAAAGTGAAAAATCACGAAGGAAGCTTGGTATCAAACTAACCTTTCACCACCCAAAATACAGACAGCACAAGTTCCAGTAGGTGCAGTCTCATCCTCATAATAGTGAACCTGAATTTTAACATCACTGATGATTATGTCAATATAAATGTTGAAATTGCATTTAAAAAAATAACAGGAAAATAATTAACTGAGACAAAAATAAAGAAACTTACATTAACCCCAGCTAGATTTGAGCTTTTCTTCATCTCCTCACCAAACTTGTCCTTTCCGATGCAACCAATGAAGCTTGTTGCACCAGGAATTTGAAGCATCCACTGGAAGACAAAAAAGAAATTTCAATCCACTTTAGTAATCAGATAAAACCTAATTGGCTTCCTCCAGTGCCATCATAATGAATCCACAATAATACCTGGGCAACTCTAATTGAATTTTGAGTAGCACCTGCACATGATAAAATCACAAAGAATTCATAACAAATGGTTAGATGCTAACCCAAAGGTACATAGCACAATATTTTTAGTTTTTCAAACCTATTACAATTTCAACACACATTACCTCCAGCAATATACTCCACAGTGTATTTTGAAGACATTTCATCATACCTGAGACCAAATACATGTAAGCTTGGCCCATATTTTATGTGGTCCAGAAGGATAATTAACAGAAGATGTGTCACAACCATATTTTGTCTGAAAAGCGAGAAATAATATGTTTTTGGACCTTTGGATGATTTGGGATACTAAGTTCAGCTTCCTCAACTATTACCATAATAAGCTAATCTGAGCAAATTTCCAAAATAAATAAGCAAGAAGGCATTTTAACACATGGTATCAACATGCTTATTTATAGACGAATAGATTGTAATGTAGCAAACCATTTAGATTTTTACTTTCTGCTTTCAAGTTAAGGATATTTTCTGACCTCACACCTCTTTTCAATGTTTTCTACCTCAAAAAGTCACCATTAAACTTTCATAATTTATAAACCTATGTTCAAACAAGAGAATAACTAACCACAAATGTCGGTTTGAGCTTGATAAGACAATAGAGACTTCTATTCATGACTTACCAAGATGTACTTGGGTCAGTTGGGTGGTTTATAGCCACCATCTTTGGCTGGCCACACAGGTTTAATCTGCCGGATGGCAGCTAGGGGCAAAAAACTGTTGGAGCAATGAGCACCACCCCCCTCCCATCCTTGCAAAAAAACCCCTATCCTTATAAAAAGAAAAAGACTTGGGTTATGTCAAATAGTACAATCATTTTCAATTTTCAGGTCAGATCATGGGTATGAAAACAAGTAGTAGTATTATTGTAACTTAAATAAAACGTTACGAATCAGTACTAATACATCCCATACAGCACTATCTATCTTCAACAAATGTCAAGTGAAAGGAATATAAAAGTGCTGCCAACAAACGCATATTTGATCAGTGTAAAAACATCCATAACCCAATTAGAACAAGAGATAAAGCTGTTCAAAAAGAGAGAAGAAATGCTCACATATTGAAATGCTTCTCCTCAGCAAGAATTGCATCGTTCAATTTGATGTCGTACCTGTTACACAAAAACAGTCTTGTTCAAATTTCAAAATAAAACATTCTAAAAATTCTGCAATTCTCATTCAAAACATTAACATAAACTTTACCCAAACAACCATTAACAGAGAGAACAACGAAGTAATACATCTAGATATCCTATGATCACTATTACAAACAATTCTAGTAAAATTTCAGCCCTTACTGCACTGCATTAGTCCAGAATATCAATGAAAATTTTAAATTGAAACAAGCAAGAATTACTGATGATTTGATAAGTTCTAGCATCATCTATTAACAAGCAAGATCATAAATGTCACATTACAAACACAATACAAATTCAGAAAAGAAATAAAAGAAGTCAAATAACTAATTAGAACATGGTTGGGCAGAAACGAAGAAGTGAAATACTTATTCAAAAAGTCATCGTCTACAACGGCGGAGATGTCCAAGAGGGGATTGCCCATGCCCAAAAGAACACCAGAGTAGTCAGCCATTAGCTGATGAAAGACAGTGTGTGTATAGTTAATGGTCTCAAGGACGCAAGATTGTTGCCACTCTTAGAATTAGCGGAGCAATACTCACCCTCATTAAACAATTTGTTTACCTAACTATTTCGCCTTGAAGTTTGGGTAGATTTTGCTACGGTCCTACTCCCTCTGATTGACTTTAACGACAGAATAACTAATTACCTTTCGTTGGTCAAATCAAATCCATTGGTTGACATCATCCTCCTCTTCCCTGAAAAGCTTTATATTATTTTCACATGTGGTCAGAGGCCGAGATTATTTCCCCCTTTGGCAGACAGATTCTATCATCGACTACGGTAGTGGACAAACCCATTGATGGGAAACTTGAAAAGGCAATAATTCTGTTTGTCGTGCCACATCTGTGAAATAGTTTAACCAGTTAAGCATTTTGGTACCCACTCTCTCCTTCAAGTTGTACCATATACTTCAATTCTTATGATGATCGTATCAAAAAAATAAAATTCCAATTATAATCCATTTTTTAACTAGGATTGTTTAATTGTTGAAGAAATTGTGACGAGATTTTTAGTTTTGTTTAAGTGATTGATTTTTCAGTAGGTTCTGTTTGATGATGACAAGAGATAATAGGATGATAACAAAAAATTTACTGATATTCAATGATGAAATATTCCATGCAACGAGGCAACAGTTGAGTTACCATAGCTCTTCCCTCGCATGCCAATCAAAACATTTAGAAGCTTGCGTAAAAATTCTAATATCACAAAAGCTTTGTAAGAGTTTGACAAGCGAAAAGGTCAACAACGAGATTCATATAATCTTAAACTTAACCGTCCAGCGAACAAAATAAATAAATAAAAACAAAGTTAAAACTATTTGAAGTAAATTATGATGCTTTTATTATAATATTAATGATCAAAGTACCCAAAAATAATAATAATAATAAAAAAAAAAAACAAGCAATGCTCACAGCAGAGCAGCTTTCTCTTGAAACTTTTAGTTGAAATTTTTTTGGCTTTTCATAAGGCAGCCACATTAATTATTCCGTATTTGCCTTGTCTAACACGCCCATATTCCCCCAGGATGAACAGTTATAACAGGGCAAACTTTGGAATTGTCACCAAGGTCTTATTCCTCTTCAAGAATATAACTGTAGTGAAAGAAATGAAAATCTGAGACATACTCAAAAAAAAAAAAAAATCAAAGCTGGCAATTCAACATAGCCTCAATCCTATCTAGCAACATATCTTCAAAGATTATCACAAATAGCCTTTGTAAAATCAGTTGTTGTTGCAGAGCCACCAAGATCACCAGTCCTATACTTCCCTTGTGCAATTGTGTCGAGGACAGCATTCTGGATCCTATCAGCCTTATCATGCAGCTCTAAATGGCGCAACATTGTCACAGAACTCAGCAGCAACGCAGTTGGATTTGCCAAATTCTAGGTCGAGTCAAAACAAAAACATATAAGTAGTAAATAAATAATAACATAGGAAATGAGAGTGTGCTTCATTACCAATATTGGTACAAAATATAATGAGATGTTGTGGGTGAGCTTGGTGCCCACCGAGTTCCTTTGAATCTCATTAGTATCTCATATACATGTCTATTGTCTCATACATATGCCAATCTTAGTTTGGGAAAGACAATTATCAGGCATGATCACCCATCATAGCAGCTATCAACCTAAGGCAAGAATCTCTAGATCTTTTATGTTTCTAAAAGGACACAATACAAGACCACATCTTAAGGCCACCAGTATTTCTTCCAAAGCTTTCATGAGTGCCCTCCTTCCCCTACTCAATTGTCAAAAACAACTATATCTTCAATAACTCAATAAACAAGTATTATATCATATATAATGATGGGAGATTGTTTGGTCTTTATAATATAAAATTAAATACCATACACAATAAAGATAGATGTTGCTTCAGCAGGTTAATGTTCTGATACATCAGGGTAACTAAAGAATTACATAAATTGATAAAGGTTAAGAAAGAAAACTAGAGTGCTACAGTTAATCATTCTAGTTTGATGAAAATACCCTAAGTGAGGCTAAGGCCATATGGAATAGCTTCAAAGACATATACACCTCCTTGTTTGACAACAGGCAGGAAAAAGGAGGAGACTCCAAAGCAACAAAAGAACTAAGCAGACATAAGCATGCATAACACCGAGTTAAATAACGAGTAGATAAGGATCAATGCAAGATAGAAATCGTGAAGCAGGTTTAGATGCCAACCTTTCCAGCAATATCAGGTGCTGAACCATGAACAGCCTCAGCAAGGGCGATTCCTCCCTCTCCAATATTGCAACTACACAATAAATTAAATGCCTTTTATATGATCTATACATATGTTATTGATGCAGATAGAGGATCATAATTACCTTGGTGTTAGCCCCAATCCACCAATCAAACCAGCACATAAATCACTGATAATGTCACCATAAAGGTTGGGCATCACCAATACATCAAATAGTGCTGGATTTTTCACAAGCTGTACACCAAAAGAGAGTAGTCAGGTATGGCACCAATTTCAGTTTCAATACTATTAAAACATTAAAAAGAACAAAGTTCCATCCATGCAGCTCTTTGTTATTCCATCAATTATACATCTAAAATAACTTCACATAACAAGAGTACAAGTATAAAGGAATTATAATAATACCATCATACAGCAATTGTCAATGACAACTTCCTCATATATTATCTCAGGATACTTCTCTGCAACTTCACGACAACACTGCAAGTAAAAACTAAAATAAATTTCTCAAACAGACACAAATGTCAGTACAATAGTCTATAATAATCACTTAAAAATGCAAGACCTTAAGGAAGAGACCATCCGTTTTCTGCATAATATTAGCTTTGTGTATTGCAGACACTCTTTCTCTTCCATGGGTCTTGGCATAATGAAAAGCATATTCAGCAACCCTCAAACTAGCCTGACGGGTAATAATTTTGAGACTCTCCACCACACCTCTTACCACCTATCATAAGAAAAAAACTCCTTTAGGTTTATACTATATTGATTGTATGTTTGTTACTGAAAATCTGTTCTTGCAGAAATGAACTCACTTGATGTTCCAGACCACTGTACTCCCCTTCAGTATTTTCGCGGATAGTGATAAGATTTACATCATCATACCGAGTTTTATAGCCAGGAAGGCTATAGCAAGGCCTAACATTGGCATATAAATTAAGTTCTTTCCTCAAAGTAAGGTTCAAAGAACGATGACCTTTTCCAATTGGTGTTGCCATAGGCCCTTTTAAGCCTACCCTATTTCGCCGCACTGATTCTAAACTTTCCCATGTCAGAAAACTTTGAGTTCTTGGATCAACTTCAGTTCCAACATAGTGCTCCTCCCATTCAATTGGCACTTCAGCTGTTCTAAACACCTACAACAGTAGAAATTTCAACATTTGTCACGACTTTAAGTTGCATTTTCACGAAGAACTATTACAACAAATGCCTTAAGTCTGCCAACCAGAGTCATCAACAGCATCAGCCATTTTCTTTTGGCATAAAAAAAAGTATGTGCAAATAAGAAAAGAGTAACACTATGCAGACAACTAGCAAAGAACAAAGCAGCAGACAATTCTCAATACCAGCCAACAAACTAGGATGCAAATGAAGGAAAGAGAAAAAGATTATATAAAGAAAATTTTGACACTAAAAAGAAGACAATATATTGCCATCGACAAAACAAGGTCGAATCTTACCTTACATCTCCGAAAAACAAGATTAGCATCACCAAAACCCTTAACTACTGTTGAGTTGTATATACTTTAGGAATAAGAATTAGTATTTGTATTTTTCATGATCTTTAGGAAGGAATTAGTATATGTATCTTTGTGATTTTTAAGAATTAATATTTGTACAATAGGAAAGTCTATATTATTTTCCAATTAAGATCCATTGGCATGGCTGTATAAACCTTGTATTTCATTCATCACGAAACATACAAAAATTCTCCATCTTCCTTCCAATGTTTCAACTACAAACAAAAGGGAAAAAAAGTGCTCCCAAAAACCATAATGTAAAATCAATTCAACTCACACTAATGAACAACCAATTCAAGTATTCAACAAAGCATTCAATCTCACACTTACTATCACTGCTTTTCTCAACAACAAATCAGTTTCGTTCCATTCAACCATAATCCACACTCCCATTGTAAAATTGAATATTTACCATGCATCTCCTTACACTTCACTGATAAAAAGCGTCCAAGCAGACAACCGAAAAAAAATATGAAATAAAAAAATGTGAATTTTATTCCTATACATAAGGTACAACTTAATTATACGACCTTCCAGGATAGGAAGTTATGCTGGATTCCATTAAACTTCAATTACTTCTCTTGTCATATGAAATTTATAACAATATTCGTAGTAATGACTATGCTTATTTTTGCAATAGATGTGGACAAAATTTTTCTAGCTAAAAAAAAATAACGAATAATTGAGTTATAAAATGGACTATAGAATTCATCGAATAACGAAATTACATTGACTTAAACCAAGAAAATATTAATAATCTTCCATTTTTTTTTCAAAAGGAGAAAGTTCGAGAAAAAGACGAGCATGAAAAGAAGAGAAGCAAAACAGTTATTAAACGGAGTTGACCTGTTTAACGGACTCTGCAATTTCGGGGCCGATTCCGTCACCAGGAAAGAGAGTAGCTCGGATCGGAGTAGTGTCGGCTGAATAGTATCTATGTGAAGGTAGAATTGAGGTAGGGTTAGGGTTACTGGCGGAGAGAATATGGTTCGATCGGCTTCCGAGGAGTCGTCTCAGGAGCTGAGTCGCCATTATTGATTACCCTGAATTTCGGTCCGTTGATGTAATATGAAGCGGGGATTTAACCTTATAACTAGGGCCAACGATTAATTTCCGGGCAAGTCTCACCCAACAAATTTTAAAAACATGCCCACCTTTATTTCAATTTTTTTAATATTTTCTAATAAATAATCAAAATATTTTCATACAAAATTAAATAATAATAATATTAAAATAATAATAAATTTTAAAAAATTAATTAAATTTTTTTAAAAAAATATAAAAATAAAAAAACCAACACAGTTAACAACATTGTCGGCACTGGTAGCTATAAAAAACTTAACCAAATGACTAAAAATAATCATCTAGTTAAATTGACTATCAAACTGGCCGTTTCCACCATCAAGACGACCAGTGGGTTTTCGACGACCACCACTATCGGCATTTAAATTTTTTTATTTATATATATTTTTAAAAAATTTTCATTATTAATTATTATTATTTTATATTTTAAATTTATTTTATTCAAAAAGAAAAAAATGTTTTTTTAACCAATTAAATTTAACAATTAACCTTTAAATTGAACCGTTGGCTTTCATCAACGAATAGAAATTTGGTTTTTTAAAATTTTTTGGATATTATTCAAGAAAACCATGGGTGGGAATTAGTTGGTTGACCTATATTTTATATTGAGGGAATTTAGTAACTAATCAAAAGTCCAAAAGTCGTTTGTTAAATTATTTTATTTTTCTATTTTGCTAAAGAAAAGAAAAGAAAAAGAAAATTTTATAGAAAAATTAATTGTAATATATCCGAAGTCACTCATTCATATAATTTTATAAAATAATTAACACTATACAAATTTATAATATCATAGAATATTTATACAAAAATGCCCCTATGTATATAAAGGAAAAAGTTGAACTTGTTACTCTAATTTGCAAAAAAAAGGCTAACTCAGAATTAGATTTAGTTGTTAATCTTTTGGCTTACCACTGTCACATCAATTTTGGCCAAAGGCAACAAGAGAAACATCTGAAAATGACATAACAAATTAGTGTTTCCAATTTTCAATTTTCGTTGCATGATTGCATTTGTGTTACAAATATCGTTTAGGATTTTAGTGTTTTTATTTTAAATCATATTTTTGTAACATCCCAGGGTTAGTTTGGTCTTTTCGGCTTCTAATCTGGGTTCAGAATAAGATTTCTGAGTTTTCTAAGGTGGTGAGAGAGTTTTGGGGTGAAATAAAGGTTTTTGTTGAGTTTGAGGGCTTGTGCATGAATCCGTTTGGGAGGATTTGCATGCGAGCGCAGGAAAATGGCATTTTGTAATTTTCCCGGGATGCACGACCGTGCATGAGAGGTGTACGCTCGGGCATGCGTATTTTTCCAGCTGTCTTGGTTTTAAGTCGCGCTTATCCGTTTCCAAACTCATTTTTACCTAAAGTTTCATTTGATTTTCAGAGAATCTTAACCCTAGAAGTGGAAAGCAGCTTCCAGGACCTTCCAATCCAGCTTGATCTTGTGTTCTGCTTGAGAGAAAAAGCATGTCAAGAGGTAGGTGTTTCATTCCTTTTTCCCTTGCGGTTTGATTATGTTTGATGCTTGCTTTATGCATGAGTTGTGTTTCCAGCACGCTTGTGATGCTTTCCTTGTATGCTGATGATGATTTGAGATGATTATGATGATGATTGATGCATATGTTTATGCTTATGTGTGAGAAAGTATGTTTATATATGTTTATGCCATGGATTGGATGTTGGCTTGAGATTTGAAGTTGCTGGAAGTGTTATGATGCTTATTTGAAGTGTTTGGTATGTGAAATATGTTTGATTTGAGTTTGGGTTACGATTTTGGTCGGAATCAAGCTGATTCCGAGTGGTCATAGAGGTGTAGAGCAGGACGCACGCCCGTGCACCTGAGGCGCACGCCCGTGCTTATTGCCTTATTTGCATGGTCACGACTATGTTTACGTGCCCGTGCATGACCTAATTTGAGGGGTCACGACCGTGCATAGTTCATGCACGCCCGTGCACCAAGAGAAATTGAGAAATATGCTTGAAATTCTAGAACCTTGCAAGACCACAAGCACGAGAGGGTCACGGTCCCGTGCACGTTCATGCATGCCCGTGCACATGACATACACGCCCGTGCGTGAGGCAGAAAAGAGAAAAATAAGAAAGAAATGAGAAATGTGCACAGTTAACCCTATCCAATAGATAGAAAACAGTAAATTGAGCTCAAACAAGAATACATGATGCATCATATGCATATGCATAGTATGACATGCCATATAGTGTTTTCAGGAACGGATCCGAGGATCCGAATTCATGTTTTCAATTAAAAAACATAGTTTTCAAAGGTGAATACGAGGGGGCACTTGTGAGTTTCAGCACCCGTGACACCAGGAGTTATATACTCATTACTAACCCTATGTATTAGCATGTGTCGGGTTGTTCAGCTAGCAGTTTAGGTTTCCTGGTCCCAGGATCAGATGAGGTATAGCACGAAGCACTCAGTTCAGATCAGTTTCTAGGCCTAGGCCTGATGGCATCACGTGGGTCATACAGTTTGTGGCACGTGTTTACAGAGAAAACTCACATGGCCAAGGTGTCGAATCTCTATATTCATCAGTCTGCGCAACACAGTTTTCAGCATAGCATGTACCCCAGGGTACATAGTTTTCAGTACAGTTTTCAGATAAAGCTTATATGAGATTTTCATATATGAGATCCCAGGATCCAACAGTAATTTTTCTGAACAGTTTTCAGAAAACTATTTTCAGTATACAGGCCCAGGCCTAATTATGATTTCAGCATGTTATCATATCATGTCATGATTATATGACACAGTGCATATCATTCAGAGAATGATAAGACAATAAGAATCTATAAATGAACAGAATATAAAACAGCGTGTAAAAGACACGAACAGTTGAGCATCAGAACATGATAAGCTACGTAATGACTCGTGAACTTCAGTATTAGTAACAGATCAGAACAGTAGAGCTTATGAGTATCATCAGTGAGAGAGTTTGAAGAGTCGAGTTCGCCCGCTCAGATTACTCTTCACTCTAGGTTGTTTACGTATACTCATATACATATTTTACAACCCGATATGAGGTAGTATCCGATCCGTGAAGGTGAGAATGCCAGAGTTGTTGTTAGTTGAGCCTGTTCTGTGCTGAGTTGAGGTGACGATCCTTCGAGAAGGGTTGGTTTAGGGTCTGAGGATATGAAGTGCTTACTGAGTGATTTTATCACTCACTCCCTACTTTCCTTTCTTTCGCAGGTAAGTGTTGGGAGCTAGGGGGAGGAGATGTTGGCTGTCGTCTGGGATCCATTATGCTTCAGTTTTATTTGTATACACACGTATATGTTTTTTCGCGAATATTTTAATATATACAAGTTTTTATTTGGGCATGTATATATGTATGTATACAATGTACCACAGGTTTTTCCGCTGCGATGTTTTCGTTCAGTTAAGCATTTCGGTTGGGTATTATTGACCACATGTTCTTTATTTATTTATTATTATTTTATTTAAAGCAGTGAACAGTAATACCCTTCTGAGGTGTCTTACAGTTTTTAAAGATGAGATTTTTGTTGTTGTGACTTATTGTGATAGTATTGTTAGTAGTGTATTTGATGTACTTAGGGCTAAATATGACAAAATCTATCGAAAATCTCGACTTAACTTTCAACCTATTTGAATTGGTTTTCATGCTATAATGATTGTGTATGGTATGGAAGGTTATCATAAAGATTTGGAGTTGGAAAACCATTAAAAGAAAATTGATTTGATGTTTAGATATGATTCATTGATGATGTTCTGCCATGATCTTGATATTCTAGTACAAAGTATCATACTTTGAATAAGATTGGAAATACTAAGTACGGTTTTATGGATTGTTTGTTGCATCTAGTGTATTTGATGTATTTGGGGACAAAAATGACAAAATCTACTGAAAATCTTGGCTTACCTTTCAAAATATTTGAATTAGTTTTCATGTTATAATGATTATACATGCTATAGGAGGTTATCATAAAGATTTAGAGTTGGAAAACCATTAAAATAAAGTTAATTTGGCATTTAGATATGATTGCTTGATGATGTTTTGCCATGATCTTGATAATCTGGTGCGAAGTATCATACTTTGAATGAGATTAAAAATACTAAGTATGGTTTTCTAGATTACTTGTTGCATCTAGTCTATCTTGCACTCAATTGTGGAAGCCCAACAGTTGTCCCTAAAAGCGTTCGATTAAAAAGCGTCTATCTATTAACTTGTGTATCTGCTTACAACTTTGGGGAGTTTGCATATAGTTCAAAGATCTCTGAAATCAATGTTGTACTAAATCTGTTAAGTCATGATTAAATATTAATTTTTCAACTAATCATATCCTTAAATCTGCTTATATTAGTCTATTTATTGCTTGTCATATTAGGTGTTGATTCATAAAAACATGGAAAACATAAGATCATGCATTCGTGTATTGTTTGTGTGCATGCAACCGAGTCACAAGGGTCCATGAACAATGAGTGGACTTTTGTCTTTAGCATGTTCCCCTATGGTTCTAAGTTGGATTGCAAGTTGATCAAGTTGGTTGAGTTATCTTATTCTTATGTCATTTGCATTCTGATTGACTGTCAAATTGTTTCTTATATACACAATTGTATGTATAACCATAGTTTGAATAGTTGAGTTGACATTTTTATAATGGTATGAATGAATTTGGAATGTGATAACTCGTTTCTATGTTGATTTGTATCTATATGCGGACCATTCTAAAACTGTTTGTGGAAGCCTTGAGTTGGCCTATGAGTGTGTGCAATCGGATAGCTTCCATCCATCGCCTCATGTGTTCGCTTATCAATCAAGGATGTAGGTGTATAGGATCGACAAAACCCGAATATGAATAGTTTTTATTTTGCACTAACCTTTTTTGTTTTGCAAGATTAATATAATAGTTTTTAAGGTTTTATTTAATTAATTTATTTTCATGTGGGGATGTAATTAATTATTTTTCATGTTGAATGGTTGTAAGAACCTCTTATCCATTTCTTTATAATTCAATTCATGTCATAGATAAGCTAAAAATTTTAACTAAATTTTTTATCATATCAATACATACAAGGGTTCAACAATTATGTTGCTAGATTTTAAACAATTTCTATCTTTTCATTGTTGTGATAGTAGTTTTCGGACAATTAATCATTTTCAATTTGATATACTAGTCCTTCTGGGATCAACCTCTATTTACCACTGTCTACAATGTTTTGAGGTGGAGTAATTTAATTTGTTACACTTAACACACATAATTGCCTACATAGTTGATTAATTCTTTGGGAAAATTATGAGGTTGTGTGGGAATCCTAAGACAGTTGTGTCACATAAAGATGTTAAATTCCTAAGTTACTTTTGGCAAGTTTTATAGGTCAAGTGAGAAACTAAATTTCTATTTTCTACTACTTGTCACCCTCAAACTAATGAGTAGATGAAGCTAGTGAATAGGATTCTCACAAAACTTTTATGCATGGTAATGGGTAAAAATTTTAAGTCATGGGAAGATAGTTTATCATTCATAGAGTTTGCATACAATAAGACCACACATATTACTATTGATTTCTTTCCTTCTTGAAGTTGTGTATGGTTTTAATCCATTAACTTCTATAGATTTGATTGATTTGCCTATGAATGAAAGAAGTAGCTTAGACAAGAAAAAGAAGATTGAAATGGTGAGGAGAATTTATATAAAATTAAACTTCAAATTGAAAAGAAAAATAAGCATTATCCCAAGCCAAAGGGGCATAAATAGGCTCTTTTTGAACCACGCAATTAGGCATGGGCATATATGAGGAAGAAAACATTTCTAACTTAGAGAAAGTCATAATTGCATCTTGAAGGTGATGGCCCATTATAAGTTTTAGAAAGGATCAATGACAATTCATATAAGTTGGATCTTTTTAGTGAGTAAAACATTTCTACCACTTTTAATGTTGTTGACTTATCTTCTTTTGATACAGGTGCAGATTCGAGGTTGAATCCTTTTGAGGAGGGAAGGAATGATGAGAATCAACAAGGACACTCTTTAAAGGACCCCTTACATCTTCTATAAGATCCAATTATGAGAGTAAGGGTCAACCTATTCAAGGAAGTATTGAATGGGTTTGTACATGCATTGATGGTCAAAGCATTGAAAGAGGTTGATCATATTATTTTGGGCTTGAAGAACCAACCTTAATCAAACTTATTTAATTGCAACAAGGCTCAATGTTACAAGGAATTGAGTAGATATCGGGTGCCATAACACACCATTGCAAAATTCCAAAGACTAGGCACTATGACGTAGCTACACGCTACCATAGCACCATCAACAAGCACATAATTTTCAAATATCACATGTTATGATATAGCAATTCCCCATTATAGTGCAACATAATGGGAAATAAATTTTGATCGAAGTTTCCAAACTCAAATAGGATTTCTTACTTGGAAAACTCTAACTATAAATAGTTATGTTTATTTCAAAAACAATGAGATTTTGATACAATTTTATGAACTAAATTAAGAGTTTCTTGAAAGGTGTCTCCTTGTATTCTTGATTGAACCAACCAAAACTCCATAAGAATTAATCAAACTTGTAGTTTAATCAAGAGTAGGGTTCTAAGGACGTAGATTCTTTAGGGTTTTAATCTGATCAATAAAAAACCTAAGCTAGCTTTTTTGGGAAGATCAACTCGGTTTGGGGTTCAATTCCCTCAAGGTTTTGGGTTCTACATCAAGAATGCAACTGCCTTGTTTTGGCACTGCTTCTACAGTTTTCTGGACTCAAGACAGCCTGTTGAATTCCAGATTGGGTTATTGTTGCTGGCTGTTGGCCTTTTGCTACTGTTGTTTTCAGTCTTTCCCTTGCAGCCTCTAGAGCGTGTGCCCAGTTTTTCCAGCCTTCTCCTGCTTGATCTATGCAAGCTGATAGGAACTGTAGTCTCTTCTCTGTTGAGTGGGCTTTCTTTGGTGCGAGGAAAGGCTTCAAAATTTTGCGTATGTCAGTTGCTCACGAGTGCAAGTCAGTCAAGGATGCAGGCTTTATGTTGTGTAATTTTCCTGTTACTAGATTTCCTAGACTGGCCTCAGCTTAACATGCGTGCCAGGTCTTATGTTAGATGAGGCCTTTGATTTTTATGCGGTTTTCCTAAGGTAGTGCATGAGTATATCTAAATCTAGTTTGTAGTATGGATGTTGGCACCTCCTCCTCTCAAATCTTCCCTTCATCTAGTGTTAAAAAATTGCAGTAAAGATTCAGCAGATGTATGTGGCTAAATTACTATATAAAGGGCAAAAGCTTCTGGCACATTCCTCTTGGTTTCGATAGGCTATAGTCTGATAAATCATGTCTACTGCTTGATCCTAACTTTCTTGCGAGTTTTGCAAAGAACTTGTTTCAGTTTTGGTGGCTGGGTTTCGCTAACCTTTCAGCAGCTATTGCTTGAGCTTTTCCCGTGTAGAAGGTTAAGAGTCCCGGTAGCCTTGATTTTCTTATGATGTAGACATTTTTTTGGTTTAAAAAATAAACAAAAAGGTAATCAAAATATTTGTTATAAATTTTTTACATTTGGATATCCTTTTTATGTCAGAGAAACAGAGTTTGATGGATGAAAAATTGGTTCGTATGGTGTCACAACTAATTCATATAATTTGCACGAACTAGATTTTTAGCTACAAAACAATCTTTTTTCGACACTGCAAATGAACAAAAAAATATTTGTTGTAAAATTCTCTACATTTTGGTGTCTAGCTCATGCTAAAAAAATGTAGCTTCATGAATGAAAAATTGGTTTGTGCGATGGTGCACCTAGTTCGTATAAACCATACGAATTGAGTTTTAGGCCACTAAACAATCTTTTTTCAATATTGCAAATTGACAAAAAAGTAATCAAAATGTTCATTTTAGTATCTATAAATTTTAATATCTATTGTGTCAAAAAAACATAGAAAAATTGGTTTGTATAGTATTACAATCTGTTTATGTAAGTCTTACGATCTATGTTTTAAGCCACAAAACAATATATTTTAGGCTTTGAAAATGGATAAAAAGTAATTAAAATGTTCGTTTTGAAATTCTCTACATTTTGTCTTCTATTTTTGTACCAAAAAAACATATTTTTATGAATGAAAAATTGGTTTCTACAGTGTTACAACTAGTTAGTGTAAATCATACAAATCGAGTTTTCGACCACAAAATTATGTTCCTTTTAAGTAAAGAAAGGGTAAAAATGTAACCAAAATATTTGTTTTTAATTCTACATTTTAGTGACTATTTTGTGCTAAGAAAAAATAACTCGGTGGTCAAAAAACCAATTCATATGATATTACACCTGGTTGTGTAAACCACAAGAACCATGTTTTTGGCTATAAACTGACAATTTTTTGACATAAAAAATGAATAAAAATATAATTAAAATGTTCATTATGAAATTCTCTATATTTTGATATATATTTAACCTTAATATTATAAAATATCAATTTAATCTTATATGATAAATTATCAAAATACCCTTAATAATAATTCTTAAACCCCTAACTTCAATATTAGTCAAGTTTTAATATAAACACGTATAAATATCTCGATAATTGATTTTCTTTTTTTAAATCAATTAGAAAATTTTGTTTACCTCAAATATGATATATGTTTTTGGGGTGTATAGGGGTGATTTATAAAAATAAGTGAAGAAATAAATATGTTTGTAACAGGCGAAGACAAGATTGATAAAAATATTGTTATGATTGATGAAATTAAACATTATGATTACTTTGATTTAATACAAATATGTTATGGGTTATTTATTTTTTTAATATTTAATTAAGATTAATTATTTTATTTTTTCTATTTTTATTGTCATAAAACTTGGTCAAATAAGGATAAATCTTTAAATACGTAAAGTAATATAAAACAGTATAAAAGAAGCCAAGTTTGAATGAGCCCGTATCTACAATCTCGCTCAGTCAGTGGTCAAACCTGTATGGCTTATTCAATTTTATTATATAAATGGCTTTAATTTTATTAAAATATAATATATTTTTATGCTCGTCTTTTTTGATAACTTCATTTTTGTTATCTTTTTCATAATTTTATACTATGAAGAATATATATTCTTTTATATCCTAATTTTGGTCAACTTTAAAAATAAATATTTATTTAATCGAATATTTTTATAAATAAAAAGACAAAATTTGAAATTAGAACAGAATCATTGTCTCAACACAACTTAATATTATAATAAATAAACATAATTATAAATTAAAATAATTTTAGCACATAAATGGCCTAAGTAAAATTATGACTTTGACTAATTTTGAGTTATGCTGACGTGGAGGAGTGAGCTGTGAAAGTACATATTTGCCCTGACCATTCTTCACCAGCCACGTTCTCACCAATCCCCTCCACTGTCATCTCATCGGTCAATAACACTCTTTCTCCTCTTTTACCCAGTCGACGCCACCACATTTAAACCTTTGGATCTTAGGTTTATTAACGGGTCAGATCTCTTTCCAACCAACCCTGCAATTTGCTTCTGCCAACCTTACGCTTACCTACCAGGGCCTGATTCTTACTACAATGCAGCCGGGTCTCTCTCTTTCTCTATATATACTCCTTCACTCTCTCTCTCATTTCCTCAGGAAATCCATTTACATTTATTTACTAAGATTTCCATTCCGCAAAAACATCTTCTTGGCTCTTTGTCTTGTGAGTATTTGTCAGTTTTTTGTTGGCTACGGTAAAGCGATGGAAAACGAAAGCTTGAAGAGTTGGTGCATGGGCTCTAATGATCCCTTGAACTGGGAACTCCTAGCCGAAGGTCTTAAAGGGAGTCATTTGGATGAAGTGAAACGTATGGTGGCGGAGTACAGGAAGCCGGTGGTGAAGCTCGGTGGTGAGAATCTGACGATAGCTCAGGTGGCTGCCATTGCTACCTCTGAGTCCAGCGTCAAAGTTGAGCTTTCGGAGTCCGCCAGAGATGGTGTTAAGGCTAGCAGTGAGTGGGTCATGGAAAGCATGAATAATGGAACTGATAGTTATGGTGTCACCACTGGTTTTGGTGCAACTTCCCATAGAAGAACCAAGAACGGTGGCGCCCTTCAAAAGGAGCTTATTAGGTAACCTTTTTAAACAATTTTCTACGCATCCTGATTTATATTTATTTGCCAAACACGAGTTGACTCAGTGTTAGGATATGTGAGCCAAAAAGTATAGTTTCTTCTTCAATTTTTTCAAGTTAGCTAAAGATGTACTGATTTAAAATAATAAATGAAATTAATTTACTCTAATAATATTTTCTTATAGGTTCTTGAATGCTGGAATCTTCGGTAATGGAACAGAGTCGTGCCACACACTGCCTCACTCTGCAACAAGAGCTGCAATGCTTGTGAGGATCAACACTCTTCTCCAGGGCTATTCTGGGATCAGATTTGAAATCTTGGAAGCAATAACCAGTCTTCTCAACAGCAACATTACTCCATGCCTCCCACTTCGCGGCACAATTACTGCCTCCGGTGATCTAGTTCCTCTGTCATACATTGCAGGACTACTTACCGGTCGCCATAATTCCAAGGCCACCGGCCCTAATGGAAAAATAATTAATGCCCAAGAAGCCTCTAAACTCGCCGGTTTTAACTTCTTTGAGTTGCAACCCAAGGAAGGCCTTGCTCTTGTGAACGGCACTGCTGTTGGTTCTGGATTGGCCTCTATGGTTCTTTTTGAGGCTAATGTTCTTGGTGTGTTATCTGAAATTTTGTCAGCAATTTTCGCGGAAGTGATGCAAGGCAAGCCTGAATTCACTGACCATTTGACACATAAATTAAAGCACCACCCGGGACAAATTGAGGCTGCAGCTATTATGGAACACATTTTAGATGGCAGTTCTTATGTTAAAGCTGCCAAGAAATTACATGAGATGGATCCTCTTCAGAAGCCAAAACAGGATCGCTATGCTCTTAGGACTTCACCACAATGGCTTGGCCCATTGATTGAAGTAATCAGATTTTCAACTAAATCAATTGAAAGAGAGATCAATTCCGTCAATGACAACCCTCTGATTGATGTTTCAAGGAACAAGGCCTTACATGGAGGTAACTTCCAGGGTACCCCAATCGGCGTTTCTATGGATAATACACGTTTGGCTATTGCATCTATTGGGAAACTTATGTTTGCCCAATTTTCGGAGCTTGTGAATGACTTTTACAACAATGGGTTGCCATCAAATCTCTCTGGCGGCAGAAATCCAAGTTTGGATTATGGTTTCAAGGGTGCTGAAATTGCCATGGCGTCCTATTGTTCTGAGCTCCAATACCTTGCCAATCCAGTCACAAGCCATGTCCAAAGTGCTGAACAACACAACCAAGATGTGAACTCCTTGGGACTCATTTCTTCAAGGAAAACTGCTGAAGCTGTTGACATCTTAAAGCTCATGTCTTCTACATACTTGGTGGCGCTTTGCCAAGCAATTGATCTGAGGCATTTGGAGGAGAATTTGAAGAATACAGTTAAGAACACCGTGAGTCAAGTAGCTAAGAAAGTTCTAACAGTTGGAGTCAATGGAGAGCTTCACCCAGCAAGATTCTGTGAGAAAGACCTGATCAAAGTGGTCGAGCGCGAATATGTCTTCGCTTATATAGATGACCCCTGCAGTGCTACTTACCCATTGATGCAAAAGCTGAGACAAGTACTTGTTGATCATGCATTGAACAACGGTGAAACTGAGAAGAATGTGAACTCTTCAATCTTCCAAAAGATTGGAGCTTTTGAGGAGGAACTGAAGACCCTTTTGCCTAAGGAGGTGGAGAGTGCTAGACTTGTGATTGAGAAAGGAAATGCAGCAATTCCCAATAGGATCAAAGAGTGCAGGTCCTATCCTCTATACAAGTTTGTGAGGGAAGAGTTGGGAACAGGATTTTTAACTGGAGAAAAAGTGAAATCACCAGGTGAGGAGTTTGATATTGTATTTACAGCCATGTGCCGTGGTAAGATCATTGATCCGATGCTACAGTGTCTCAATGACTGGAACGGTGCTCCTCTTCCGCTCTGCTAGTATGATTTTATTTTATTTTTTTCTTTCTTTTGTTTCATTTTTTTCAATTCCCTGTGAATGGAATTGCGTAATGCCTTTGTGATTAAATGAATTAAAATCCATTTGTAATGTTTTTCTTTCGATAGTAAATTTTAAATGGTTGCTCATTTTTCCCCGTTTGTAAGTAGCCAAGATTGGAGCACTCGTCCATGTATTGGATAGACTTTAATCGACTAATTGCACTGCATTTCTTTAAAGCAAAGCCGATGGATATTCAGAATTGATCCGAAATTATGAGCTCTGTTGTGCAGTAAGTAAATAATTGTAGTAGAATCAGCTGCAGCCATTGACATGTCTGGCTGTGGTCTTGAACTCACAGCCGTCACCCTCTAATAACTGATTGTCATGTGAAGCTCAAAAGGTTGAAGAAAAGGAAAAATAAAATAATTAATTATAATTAAATATTATTAAAACAAATTAATTAACTTATTTTAGGATTAAACAAAATTGATCGTATTTATCAGTTTTATTAATTATTATATTAGTTATGTTAATTTTATTTTTAACTATAATAATTACATTTAACTTTTTTAATTTTCTATATAAATCACCTTTTAGACTATATAGGACTTTATCAATATTTTATAATGTTGGAATGAAATAAAAATTTGTCAAATAGAGTATATTGATATTTTATATAATATAAAGAGGTTATCAATTAATTACAATTACGAGTTAAATGAAAATTTGTCATGTGGGACTATATTGATATTTGATCATTGAAACGTTAATTGATTATTTATCATATTAAAATAAGTTTTGTACCAACCAAATTGATATCTTGTGATTAGTTATATTATTATTTATCAAGTATTGTATCTAATCAATCATAAAACTGAAACTATAAATAACAAAGTAAATATTGTAATTATACAATGTAAGTTCTGAATCTTAAAACGTCAAACACAAACCCAAATCCTAAATTGATAACTTTAACCCTACAACAAAACCCGAAAACCTTGACATTAAACCTTACACCTAAATCTAAACTTGAATCTAATTTTAAACTCTAAACCTAAAACCTTAAATTTAAATATAAACTTAATTCTTAAACTCTAAACTTGAAATTCTAAAACTAAACCCAATCTTAAAACCTAAACCTAACCCTAAACTTTAAACCTAACCCTAAACTTTAAACCTTAAAGCTAAATTTAATAAAAAAACTCTAAAATATAAACCCTAAACCAAAAATTCTAAACTTTAAACTTAAAATCTAAACCCTAAAATGTAAATCATAGATTTTAAACCTCAACCCTAAACCTAAACGTAATTATAGACTCTAAACCTAAACTTTAAACCATAAACTTAAGCATAAACCAAACTCATCAACCTAATTTGAAGCCTTGAATTGTAAACCTTATACCCCAAAAAACATTAATTTCAGATATAAACTAAATCCCTAAACCGTTAATATTAATCATAAAAGATAAATTCAAAACTCTAAACCCGAATACATTAAACCGTAAACCGGGACATGCAAAATTTATATCGTAATTCTTAAACCCTAAATCCTAGTTTCTTGCCTTATGGTTCATTCAGGCGATCTGCAAGTGAGAGACCATCACATATGAGGGATTGATTGTTTTCAGTATTTTTTTTCATTGTATTATTTCTTAAAATGTGTTTATACTTTCTTATTATTTTGTTGTTCTTGTTTCATTGTACTTGTAACCGTTATTAATAATCATGATAATTGTACTTGTGTATTTTGTTAATGTTATTTCATTGTTCTCGTAATCGTTATTACAATGGATTATGTTATTATGATTAATATACAAGAATACCAAATTAAAAATATGCATACCAATTAAATGTTAAAAAGAAATGCAACAATTAGACAAAATATATTTCATAAAATTTGGGCAAAAAATAATTGTGTGGCCAAATGTCTATGCATCCATACTATGTCCTAGTCTATATCATCTATGACTTGATCCAATGTGAGACACTCAATAAAGTGCAACATGTGCCACAATCCCTGAATCTAGCATCTTATTATGGGATATCAACCTTCCTTAACAATGTGAATAAATCTAGACTATGTGACACTTGGAGTACCTCCTAAGATTGTGTCTATTACATCATGTATGGTATTACGGTCATGTACATCTTCATCTACCTATTGAAACTTTCAGTATTTGTCTTGTAACTCTCTAAAGAGTCATACACGGTAATCTTCCAAGCCTAAAGATCAATGACACCACACATCCAATGCCCATTTTCAAAGTTAATAAGGATGAAAACCTATAAACAATATACAGTTACAAATTAGAATTCGTGTTCATATAACAATTATTGTTGAACTTAATTTCACAGAAGATTACATACATATTTAATCTACCTTACTTTATACCTTGAAATGTGTAGTTAGGTGTAAAGTACCTTCAAACAATGGCTTATACAAGTCTGAACACACATATTTATTAGGGGTAACTTCTAATTCCTTTAACTTTAGTGGGAGATAAGCCACAAAAAATGCATACTATGGTGCAATTTTGTTCGACCTCCTTTTATCCGATTGGTAACGTCATAGGATAACTAAGAATCCGTTAACATGATGTAGAAAAAAAAAATATTAGTATGACACTTGTAATCGTTATGAAAAACTATATTTTTTATGGACTATGCATAAACCTTGTTAGTCAATCGATGTCTTAATTTAATATCTATTTTTCAAAATTTGTCCTTTGATTGTGCTCCCATCACATTCGCATCCCATATGTTCATATCCTTTGTGTTGTCATACCATTTCTTTATCTAGGTCTTGTGATATGAGGTTTGTAAAATCGATTGCATCGTTGGTCAATGAATTTTTTATTTTTGGGGTCAATTAACAAACTACATTTATGTTGACTTTTCTTTACCAGTCAACTATGAATAGCTCATACCATCTATCATGATGATAAAGGTATGTTATATTATATAATATTAGCATATTATCAATAAATACAGTATAACAATGTTGAGTCAAAAATCGTTTGCATATAACTAAAGACTTATGGTTTGAGTAACACAAGTATCATCTCGAGAGTTGAGTTTGACCACCTTACGGGACTAGTTGTCGGGCACATCAATTGTTAGGACGTTCACCTGTCATGGGAATTTTTATTATAAATGTCTAACTTAACATTTCTATTCAATTATTATGTTAGTGTGTTACTACTGATATATATGGCTGAATCTAGGTGATTTTGTTGTAGAAAAAGTGATATTATTAAATCATATAATTGAGTTAATGTCCTCGAAAGTCAAATGAACATAGCAGGCCTTTGAGAAAACAATAAGTAACCAAATTTGATGAACTTTTATGATTTTATCATATATATAACGATATATGATATTTGCTAATTATAATTGCAATGAAATGACTATTGGGAATCGGTCGATGAGACTTAGAGTATGGTATCTGTAGTGTAATTTGATCAGTTTCATAAATGTGTTTACTTTCACAATTTAATACCCTCTCTAGGTGTGGTTAGTAAGGTGACACTATCCATTTGTGACAAAACATTGATGACATTGATCCGAAAGTCAATTATCTATAACATGAAAAATGTCAATTAAATATCAATACATCACGAACATAGTTTTAAAAAATCAATCGTTACTTACCTCACTTTGCGTAGTGTGTTTTAAGGTGGTAGAGTCTACCTATGACAGAACATTGAAGAGGTCGATCCAGATATCAATTGCCTATAGCACATAAAAAGTCAATTAAACACCAATACATTACAAACATGAATGTTATAAATCAATTCTTACTTACATCGCCTTGTATATTGTCTTCTAACTCTACACTTTCCTTATAAGATACAATAGATAGACCCTTAACATAAAAACCTTCATTAACCTTCACTCCTTGTAACATGATGAACAATATTTATTTGACACAATTTTATAATGATGTAATAAAAAATAAGATATTTACTTCCATTGAACTGACTTTATCAGTACAACAAGCCTCAAATAAACTGATCTTTGATTCAAGTCAACTATCATTGCATCTTATGCAGTTCCCTTTGTAGCTGAGAGTGCATCTTATGCATTTGTGATTTCATTTCTCCTTCTAGTCGATTTAGTTGATTGAGTATAATACTATCTTATTTGTTCGTGAAATCTATCTAGTGCTTTTGTATGGAGGTAATGGTGAGTGTATCAACAATATGAGGCTCAAGAAGAAGGTTATTAGTAGTAGGTAGGTCGACGGTTTAATGAACAAGAATAGGGCTATCAGTGGTTCGTTATGTTAGGGTGTCATCGATAGACGTCATCAATATAAGCCTATGTCTAACCCTTATAAGCTTAAGGGTCAAGGGTACACAATCTGCAATGGCTCCAGAAGTAAACGACGAATCTTGGAAATCAGGTATGCTTAAATTGTAGTGACTCTCGCCACAGGCCTACTGTGCGCAGCTGTAAAATATATATATATATATATATATATATATATATAATAAAATATGCCTGTGACGGAGACCCCCACGAGGGTGTGGCGTCAGTTTTTGTCGCGTCATGCCAGGACAGACTTATCACTCTTGTTTAACCACCATAAATGTAGTCAAGAAGAGCGCATAACGGGTTTTTGGCCCGCTACGGAGTCTATGGAGTCGTCACCCGGGAGTAACCCCGGAAAAATACACATCGATGAGGATGGGCGATTTATGGATCCCTTGCGAAGGACCCAACTACCCCTCACCTGCCCAATGGATCGGGTTCGGAGAGTCAGATACGGTAATGGGAAGGTGTTAGGCACCCATACCGACCGACATGAAAGCCGGCCTCTACTATTGTGGTTCGTTCGTCAAGCGCGTTACCGAGTTTAATTAAGTTTCGTATTATCACACTATGCAATATTAAACACAAATATAATACATTACATGCATTCATGAAAATAATGAAATATGAAAAAGAAAATAATTAAAAATTACAACCCTTTTCATACAGCCCTATACATTTTCTCTAACCCTAAACAAGCCTATGAAATAATAAATAAACTCTGCAAAACAAATTAAGTTAGTCATACAATATAAAATCAAACCAACATAAATTGAAAATTAAAAATTACAACTATTTTTCCATACACCCCTATACATTTCTTTTAACCTTAAACAAGCCTAATAAATAAATAAATCCTCCAAAAACAATTTTGTTAATTAATCCAATAAAATAAACAAATATATTAAATAAATAAATCAGCCCAAGTAACAGCAGCCCATTTAATAGTAATAACCAAAGTGCAGCCCAACCAATGGAAATTGACAGAATGCAGCCCAACCAGGAAGCCCAATATATACACACACACAGTAGGCCCAATGGTATTACGCACGCACAGTAAAAATAATAATAATAATAATAATCATATTCCACCCCCAGCCACGACTCGAACCCAGGTCTCCACGGACTAAATTCCCCGCCACTTGCCACCACCGCAACCAGTGTTATTCGTTCCAGTAACATGCAGAATGTTATACATAGAATATACACGGACGCACACAAAATATAAAATTTTACACAGTTTATTTGCATTTTTATACTAAAAAAATACTCATGCCATATACATAATTTATGTACATAGCACAATATATATACCATACACACAACTTATGTACACAGCATGACATACATTATATACAGTATATAATAAAGTTTAAGCATGTTATAACATATATACAAAATATGACAATATATGCATTTGTGTACAGTAACCAGAAAAATAAAATAAATATGTAAACTAAAACAATGCAAAAAGGAAAAAATATTAATATACAGTAATAAACAAAGAATAAATAAAAATAAAAATAATGAAACAGGGAAAATAAATTTGGAGCGTGGCTTGAACCTGGAAGGGGAAAATGACATAGCCCACCTTTTGCCATCAAGGCAGGCAGTCTCATCCATCCAACAGTCGTGCAGACATGTATATATGTAATAGACACGAATGTATGCAGGATATAAAATATACTTCTTACAGAATATTTATCATATTCAGTATACTATGATACATATATATACATATATATACAAAATTTAAAAATACAGAATACATAATACATAATAAACAAAAGTGTAACACAAAAATAATAACAATAATAATAATAATAATACAAATGTAGATAATTAAATCAAATATAGAATAGATAAAAAATACATATATAATATAAATAGAGAGTATAAAAATAGATGAAGTATACATACAAAATATCAATATATTTATACAAAATAAATAGAAAAATTAACACAAATTATATACAAAATAAAATGAAATAATATAAAAATTTTATTTATGAAAAAATTCCCCTCAGGGATATACCTTGAATGTGAATGCCTTCAAGTTTTTCAAATGTTGAGTCAAAAGATAGGTTGAGTGAAAATCGGATTCAAAAATGTATATATATTTTTTCTCTCTGTTTTTCCCTTTTTTCTGTATATTTTTCTTTCCAGAATTTTCTCTCCTCCCTGTAAATTTTTCTCCTCCAGCCCCCTTTTCTGTGACCTGCTTTCCTCTTTTATAGGTAGTTTGGACGAAAAATGCACCAGCTGTCCAGCCACCCAACGTGCGACACGTAGCCTGGCAGCAGCAGGAGAGAGACAGGGAGGCATGCGCTAAAAAACAAAAAAAAAAAAAAACAGAATGCAGTATTAAAGCTGACTCAGCGGGCGCGTGCATGACACACACACGCTGCAGGCTCATCCTTGGGCCTTCTCCTCCAGCCGGGCCAATAAGTCTGCTGCTGAAGCCTGGGCTGCGCACTGGGCCTCCTTATTCTCTCCTCTTTTGGGTTAGCTATTTGGGTTATCTTTTTGGGTTTTAATGATTTTATGATTTTATTTTTTTCTATAAAATAAAATAAACACTTTTTTTTTAACTCATCCATTCTCGACTCAACATCTCAAAAACTCTAAGTCAACATCCAGGCTTTTCATCATCGAGGGTGACCTTGTTGGGTCCAAAATAGGATGTCTACAGAGGGAAAATAAAATTAACTACTACTACTCAAAATACTTGAAAACTCTGAATACGGAAGCATAAAATATAATATGATAATAAAATAAGTCATAATAATTTTCCTGAAAATTCCAAGTTTCTCATGTATAAAAATCATGTTATTCATACAATGCATAATAATATAATACATACATCAATACATGAGATGCGAATTATCAGAGCATATGAGCAGAAATACAAAACTAGCTGTCGAGCCATGTCCCCCAAAATCTCACAGCTACATCGCTGAATCTCAGTCCCTAAAACTCATTGACCTACAAAAGAGAAAGGAAGGGAAATGGGTGAGTGACAAGATCACTCAGTAAGCATTTCCTATCTTTTACACAGACAAGTCATCAAGCAAAGACTGATCGTAGATCAGACCTCGAGCTCTCAGCTTACTGTTCTCTTACTCATTCTTATTATTCTTTCTTTACAATAGCTTATCTCATTCTTTTCTTATCTCTTATCTCTTTACTTTCTTTAATCATTGATGTTCTTAGAGTTTTCATCTGTCTTATGCTTTGTATTTCACTTTTATTTCATATATTTCTCATGAATGCTCTACATGACATGATATGCATGTTCTGATGTCATGTAAATTTCATTTATCATAAAGCTTTGCCCCTCGGACTGATTTTCTGAAAACTCATTCTTTTCTGAAAACTCTTTCTCATAAAAATCTTTGATCTGAAGATCCTCATATATATATATATATACATATAGTATATCTGAAAACAATATCAAAAGTACTGTATCTGAAAAATATCTCTACTATACTGGTCAGTCTGATGAACATAGGGATTCGATACTTTGGCCTCGTGAGCTCAAACCTATAAGAAAACTACTCGTGCACGACCATGTTCTCTCTAGCGAACCATGGTTTCCCTCTCTTGGATCCGTAGATCTCTTTCTAAAAATGTCTCATGTATGGCATGTCATGTTCAATGTTTACTAATCATGCATGATATGATGTTATCTTATATTATTTTTATGTTTCTCTTGCTTAGATTTCGCTTAGGGATTGCTTAGGGTAGCTTATCTTTGCTTTAAAATTCTTTTTTCTATCTTTCTTAAGCCGCACGAACGTGTGTGTTAACGTGCACGGGAGTGTGTCAATGCACACGAGACTGTGTGCTTCTCGTGCCGATGGACATGTAAGGTTCTGGAATATTTTTATGAAAACTGGGATGACCACATGGGCATGTAGTGCAAATACACGGGCGTGCATGACTGAGCACATGGGCGTGTACCGCACTGTACGGGCGTGTAGTGGCCACAGCACCATCCCGTGTCTTGCCTACACGGGCGTGCGTATTTGGGATTAAACACGCGGGCGTGTGCACTCGGGTACACGGGCGTGTGTGTGGATTTTCATACGCACACGGGCAACATACAAAGCTGTGTCTCATATAGATTTGAGGCCACACGGGCGTGTCCCCTCGGATACACGGTCGTGCGCTCAACCCAGAATCTGTAAATACGTCTGAAAATTCAGAAAATTCCACTCAAACACATCCAAAACTCATTCAATCTTCAATTAAACGCAAACACAACACATACTCATGCCCATAAACATACTCAACTCATACATTTCTCATTTAGCATAACGAATCTCATGCATTTCTCATCAAAAGCATACCCAGCAATATATACAACATACATTGCATATTCATCTCATGAATCATCATGCATTTCATCATAACATCATCAAAACATGTTGAAAAACATCAACAACATGTAACAATCGTCCAGGAACTTAGAAAATCAGAAAAGCTTACTGGAAACCTAAGTGAAGAGGTAAGGAAATACTTACCTCTTGCCATGACGTCTGGATCTCTCTCTTTAGCTGCTCCTAGATCTCTAACCGAAACTATGGCTGCTGGCTAGATGGTTTCTACTCTAGGGTTCGCTGGAAAGGCGAAGAGAAAAGCTGAAGGAAATAAACTGGGTAAAAATACGGGAAAATGAAACTTATAACTCATCTCTCTCCTGGTACACGGGCGTGCGTCCTGGACACACGAGTGTGTGCCCTTCAAAATTTCAAATCTCTCTCTCCTCACGTTATACATGGAATATTCTTCCCAGAATACTCATGTATAAGCTACGAAAGGTTTCTAAATGACTTTTATACCCTTGGAACCCTCTCGGAACCATTTTCTAACTGAAAATCTCTCTTTTACCCTTAATCTCAGAGCCTAAAACGATAATTTTACCCCTGGACTATTACATAAATAATGAATAATGCTAATGTATCAATATTCACCTATCTTTAATGCAAAATATACCATTTCGACATTAACACTCTCTTGCTCATCATTAATATTATTCAAATAATATTGAATAGTCATTGTAATGCAAATTTAAATAACTTTATGTAATTTTTCCCTTACCAAGTTTTCATTGAAGATCTTGTCAAGATCATCCCACCCAAGAATGTCTTTTACGTTCTATCTTAGCATGTGTGGCTATAAGTAGTGGCAAATACAATCAACCTAAGGATGAAACATCACAGTGTCTCAAAAATCCAACACTACAATAAAAAATTGTGGTAATTGTCTCACATATTTTAATTAACATACTATGCATTTAACTTTTAATATATTTATAATTTCTAGCATTTAATTCTTACCTGTAATGCCAACAAAAACCCTATAATGGTATATTTTATCGTTAAGGTAGACATCTTCTTAAAGCTCTTATTAGATAAAAGTCGATGGATACAGTCCCTCAATGATCAGTTAGTCATACCCATAAGTATACTATCTACGAGTATGCATTAAACTCATCCAGATCATTAACCAACTTTATCACATCGCTTGCTACCTCTTTTCAATTATCCACCCCTAGTAAGTCATAATAAAGATAGTATAACAATGTTACTTTAACTGCATCATTGTCCTGGGCCCCCTATGATCTCACCTTTCATATGCACAAAAGGTCTCCATATGTAATTGATAAAAAGACAACAAAATATTTAAACAAATAAATTATATTGATTGACTCTATGTAACTGAAAGTGCATTTTTGATATGTGACTAAATCGCAGCCCGTGATTAGGGCAAACTCATAGGGGTTGAATCATACATCAACCCCATTAATCCTAAACTAGAGCTTCATGTTAGAGTTTCTTTTATGAACACCCCATTGAATGACTGAGTGAATTAAGATACCACTAAATTTGTTATCTTGTAACTCCAATAGGTGTTCAAAGCATGATATCTTAAACATTACCAGCTGACTAGCTGTCAAAGTGTGTTTAATGTTGGACATGACATCTCTTGAGCATCAATTAGTGACCATTGCCTTATAGTGACGGTTAACTTGAAACCTTTTGTATCATATGTCAATTTTTGTCATTTACTTTACACAAAACAAAAAAAAAAAAAAAAATACGAACCCTAAAATGTTATTTATTGTTATATAATTTTAAACTAAAAATACTAGCAAAATCCAAAAAATAGGCTTAAAAAAAAACATAATATCATAATGCATGTCTTATTCGAATAAATAGATTGAAATATTGCAAGTTTTATTTGATAAAATGAATTGAAAATATGATATTTATGCCCCAAAAAACCCTTAGATGAAAAACATAAAAAAAAAAATCCTTTATATGTAAAATATTAAATTTTAATATATATATGAAAATTTGATTTTTTTAAACTTAATAAATGAAATTTTATAATTTTAACAAATATCAAGTGAGAAATAGTCTTTTACACCAAAAAAAATAATGACAATAACCTACCTTAGTTGGTCAGTAAACCATAATAATAACTTAAAGGTCAAAGGACTTTTTCCCACTCAAAGTTTGATCTTTTCCTAGCTTTCCATCTTTTAATTTTATAAAATCCAAAATTTCACTTGTTGACTTGGTCAACATCTAACAGGTCTAGAGTTAAATTTTTTATGGTCAAAAGGCATATTTATTATTTTAGGATTAAAGTTTTATAAAATAATAAAATAAATTTTATATAAATATAAAATATTATTTAAATATTAAAAATTTTAAAAATTTTAAAGATATTTAAAAATTTAAAAATTAAAAGCAACCACCACAATCAGTCTTTGCAGCTATCGAAAGAAAAATATTACAAATGGATTTCAATTCATTTAATCACAAAGGCATTACGCAATTCCATTCACAGGGAATTGAAAAGCATGAAACAAAAGAAAGAAAAAAAAAAAATCATACTAGCGGAGCGGAAGAGGAGCACCGTTCCAGTCACTGAGACACTGTAGCATCGGATCAATGATCTTACCTTGGCACATGGCTGTAAATACAATATCAAACTCCTCATGGATGAAAAATTGGTTTGTGTGATGGTGCATTTAGTTTGCATAAACCACACGAATTGAGTTTTAGGCCACTAAACAATCTTTTTTCAATGTTATAAATTGATAAAAAAGTAATCAAAATGTTTATTACAAAACTCTCTAAATTTTAGTATCTTTTTTGTGTCAAAAAAACATAGAAAAACTAGTTCGTATGGTATTACAATCGATTTATGTAAACCATTCGATCTATGTTTTCAGCCACAAAACAATATTTTTTAAGCTTTGAAAATGGACAAAAAGTAATCAAATTGTTTATTTTGAAATTCTCTATATTTTGTCTTCCATTTTTGTACCAAAAAAATATATTTTTATGAATGAAAAACCGGTTTCTATAGTGTTATAGCTAGTTAGTGTAAATCATATGAATCGAGTTTTCGATCACAAAATTATGTTCCTTTTAAGTCACAAATGGACAAAAATGTAACCAAAATATATTTTTTTTAATTTTACATTTTAGTGACTATTTTATGCTAAGAAAACATAGTTTGGTGATCAAAAAACCAATTCATATGTTATTTCACTTTGTTGTATAAACCGCATGAATTATGTTTTTGGCCATAAAAAATAGATAAAAAGGTAACTAAATTGTTCATTATAACATTCTTTATATTTTGGTGTCTATTTAACCCTATTATTATAAAATATCAATTTATTCTTATATGATAAATCATCAATATACCCTTAATATTTATAATAATAATTCTTAAACCCCTAACTTCAACATTAGTCAAGTTTTAACATAAATACGTATAAACATCTTGATAATTGATTTTCTTTTTTTAAACTCAATTAAAATACTTTATTTACTTCAAATATGATGTATGTTTTTTGGTGTATAGGGGTGATTTATAAAAAAAAAAAAAGCAAAGAAATAAATGTGCTTGTAACAGTCGAGGACAAGATTGGTAAACATATTGTTATGATTGATGAAATTAAACATTATGATTACTTTGATTTAATACAAATATGTTATGGGTTATTTATTTTATTAATATTTAATTAAGATTAATTATGTTATTTTTTCTATGTTTATTGTCATAAAACTTGGTCAAATAAGGATAAATCTTTAAATACGTAAAGTAATATAAAACAGTATAAAAGAAGCCAAGCTTGAATGAGCCCGTATCCTCAATCTCTCTGAGTCAGTGGTCAAAACTGTATGGCTTATTCAATTTTATTATATAAATGGCTTTAATTTTATTAAAATATAATATATTTTTATGCTCGTCTTTTTTGATAACTTCATTTTTGTTATCTTTTTCATAATTTTATACTATGAAGAATATATATTCTTTTATATCCTAATTTTGGTCAACTTTAAAAATAAATATTTATTTATTTATTTAATCGTATATTTTTATAAATAAAAAGACAAAATTTGAAATTAGAACAGAATCATTGTCTCAACACAACTTAATATTATAATAAATAAACATAATTATAAATTAAAATAATTTTAGCACATAAATGGCCGAAGTAAAATTATGACTTTGACTAATTTTGAGTTATGCTGACGTGGAGGAGTGAGCTATGAAAGTACATATTTGCCCTGACCATTCTTCACCAGCCACGTTCTCACCAATCCCCTCCACTGTCATCTCATCGGTCAATAACACTCTTTCTCCTCTTTTACCCAGTCGACGCCACCACATTCTAAACCTTTGGATCTTAGGCCTAGTAACGGCTCGGATCTCTTTCCAACCAACCCTGCAATTTGCTTCCGCCAACCTTACCCTCACCTACCAGGGCCTGATTCTTACTACCATGCAGCCGGGTCTCTCTCTTTCTCTATATATACTCCTTCACTCTCTCTCATTTCCTCAGGAAATCCATTTACATTTATTTACTAAGATTTCCATTCAGCAAAAACATCTTCTTGGCTCTTTTTCTTGTGAGTATTTCTCAGTTTTTGTTGACTACGGTAAAGCAATGGAAAACGAAAGCTTGAAGAGTTGGTGCATGGGCTCTAATGATCCCTTGAACTGGGAACTCGTAGCCGAAGGTCTTAAAGGGAGTCATTTGGATGAAGTGAAACGTATGGTGGCGGAGTACAGGAAGCCGGTGGTGAAGCTCGGTGGTGAGAATCTGACGATTGCTCAGGTGGCTGCCATTGCTACCTCTGAGTCCAGTGTTAAAGTTGAGCTTTCGGAGTCCGCCAGGGATGGTGTTAAGGCTAGCAGTGAGTGGGTCATGGAAAGCATGAATAATGGAACTGATAGTTATGGTGTCACCACTGGTTTTGGTGCAACTTCCCATAGAAGAACCAAGAACGGTGGCGCCCTTCAAAAGGAGCTTATTAGGTAACCTCTTTAAACAACTTTCTACGTATCCTGATTTATATTTATTTACCAAACAGTAGTTGACTCAGTGTTAGGATATGTGAGCCAAAAAGTATAGTTTCTTCTTCAATTGTTTCAAGTTAGCTAAAGATGTACTGATTTAAAATAATAAATGAAAATAATTTACTCTAATAATATTTTCTTATAGGTTCTTGAATGCTGGAATCTTCGGTAATGGAACAGAGTCGTGCCACACACTGCCTCACTCTGCAACAAGAGCAGCAATGCTTGTGAGGATCAACACTCTTCTCCAGGGCTATTCTGGGATCAGATTTGAAATCTTGGAAGCAATAACCAGTCTTCTCAACAGCAACATTACTCCATGCCTCCCACTTCGCGGCACAATTACTGCCTCCGGTGATCTAGTTCCTCTGTCATACATTGCAGGACTACTTACCGGTCGCCATAATTCCAAGGCCACCGGCCCTAATGGAGAAATAATTAATGCCCAAGAAGCCTCTAAACTCGCCGGTTTTGACTTCTTTGAGTTGCAACCCAAGGAAGGCCTTGCTCTTGTGAACGGCACTGCTGTTGGTTCTGGATTGGCCTCTATGGTTCTTTTTGAGGCTAATGTTCTTGGTGTTTTATCTGAAATTTTGTCAGCAATTTTCGCGGAAGTGATGCAAGGCAAGCCTGAATTCACTGACCATTTGACACATAAATTAAAGCACCACCCGGGACAAATTGAGGCTGCAGCTATTATGGAACACATTTTAGATGGCAGTTCTTATGTTAAAGCTGCCAAGAAATTACATGAGATGGATCCTCTTCAGAAGCCAAAACAGGATCGCTATGCTCTTAGGACCTCACCACAATGGCTTGGCCCATTGATTGAAGTAATCAGATTTTCAACTAAATCAATTGAAAGAGAGATCAATTCCGTCAATGACAACCCTCTGATTGATGTTTCAAGGAACAAGGCCTTACATGGAGGTAACTTCCAGGGTACCCCAATCGGTGTTTCTATGGATAATACACGTTTGGCTATTGCATCTATTGGAAAACTTATGTTTGCCCAATTTTCGGAGCTTGTGAATGACTTTTACAACAATGGGTTGCCATCAAATCTCTCTGGCGGCAGAAATCCAAGTTTGGATTATGGTTTCAAGGGTGCTGAAATTGCCATGGCGTCCTATTGTTCTGAACTCCAATACCTTGCCAATCCAGTCACAAGCCATGTCCAAAGTGCTGAACAACACAACCAAGATGTGAATTCCTTGGGACTCATTTCTTCAAGGAAAACTGCTGAAGCTGTTGACATCTTAAAGCTCATGTCTTCTACATACTTGGTGGCGCTTTGCCAAGCAATTGATCTAAGGCATTTGGAGGAGAATTTGAAGAATACAGTTAAGAACACCGTGAGTCAAGTAGCTAAGAAAGTTCTAACAGTTGGAGTCAATGGAGAACTTCACCCAGCAAGATTCTGTGAGAAAGACCTGATCAAAGTGGTCGAGCGCGAATATGTCTTCGCTTATATAGATGACCCCTGCAGTGCTACTTACCCATTGATGCAAAAGCTGAGACAAGTACTTGTTGATCATGCATTGAACAACGGTGAAACTGAGAAGAATGTGAACTCTTCAATCTTCCAAAAGATTGGGGCTTTTGAGGAGGAACTGAAGACCCTTTTGCCTAAATTGGTGGAGAGTGCTAGACTTGTGATTGAGAAAGGAAATGCAGCAATTCCCGATAGGATCAAAGAGTGCAGGTCCTATCCTCTATACAAGTTTGTGAGGGAAGAGTTGGGAACAGGATTTTTAACAGGAGAAAAAGTGAAATCACCAGGTGAGGAGTTTGATATTGTATTTACAGCCATGTGCCAAGGTAAGATCATTGATCCGATGCTACAGTGTCTCAGTGACTGGAACGGTGCTCCTCTTCCGCTCTGCTAGTATGATTTTTTTTTTTTCTTTCTTTTGTTTCATTTTTTTCAATTCCCTGTGAATGGAATTGCGTAATGCCTTTGTGATTAAATGAATTAAAATCCATTTGTAATATTTTTCTTTCGATAGTAAATTTTAAATGGTTGCTCATTTTTCCCCGTTTTTAAGTAGCCAAGATTGGAGCACTGGTCCATGTATTGGATAGACTTTAATCTACTAATTGCACTGCATTTCTTTAAAGCAACGCCGATGGATATTCAGAATTGATCCGAAATTATGAGCTCTGTTGTGAAGTAAGTAAATATGGTACTTTTGTAGCTCAAGGAGGGCAGTCTTAGGTCCTTACAATCTATAGTCTACAAAAGGTCTTATGGATTATGGAACTTTTCTTTCCCAAATAAAAACAACTTTTATTTGTGTCAATATTTTTTAGAATGTAAATATATTAATGTACGGAGGAAGTACGCGGGGAAGCCAACTAGTCATTTCTGTATATGTAGGTTTGTTATTCCTTTAAACACCCTATCGAGTTTTATCTTTCTAAAAATTTAAATAAAGTCTCAAGAGGGATGTCTTATATTTGTGGTGTGTTGTTTTCTGTTGGCTTTGCCCTTGTTTCTTGCTTGCCTCCATCGAGAGAGTTAAGTTAGGTTGTAGACGGGCCTTTGGCTTTCTGGTTTTGTGTTTATAAATTTTTTCTTATAAAAAAAAAAAACATACAATTGATTATTGTTGGCCATTTTTAATACTTTGAAAGTTACAAAATTACCCAATTAATTATTATATTTACTTTTAAAACCGTTTTTATGTTAGGCCAAAGGACTTATTCCCACCCAAAGTTTGATCTTTGTCCTGCTTCCCACCTACCAAATTTGTAAAATCAAAAGTCTCACCCTTTTGATCAAACTTTATCCAACTTTTTTATTATTTTCAATGAAATAACTAAAATACCCTTAAAAAAATAAATATTTATAATAAAATTATAAAATAATATTTAAATATAAAATTTTTTAAAAAATATTTAAATTTAAAAAAATTAAACTCAGTCACCGTCCTCGATGTCGATAGTGATGGCTACTACTAATGGAATCAGATAGTAAAAAATGGTTACTTGGTTTTAGTGGTCTTCTCATTTTATAGAGGGGTCTTATATTTTGGTGGAGGCGGTCAAATCTGACCACTTCCACTAGAAACCATGGTCGAGAATGGTCAATGAGATTAAGGTTGACTGTTTTTTAGTGGTGGCTTTTTTTGGCTATTTAGTTTTATTAGCGATTGTCATCGCTGTAGAGATTGATAGTGATAGTTGTTTTTAAACTTTTAAATATTTTTTAAATTTTTTAATATTTAAATAATATTTTATATTTATATAAAATTTATTTTATTATTTTATAAAACTTTAACTCTAAAATAATAAAAATGCCTCTTGACCATACAAAAGTTATCTATAGACCTGTTAGATATTGACCAAGTCAACAATTGAAATTTTGGATTTTATAAAATTAAAAGATGGAAAGCTAGGAAAAGATCAGACTTTGAGTGGGAAAAAGTCCTTTGACCTTTAGGTTATTATTATGCTTTAATGACCAACTAAGGTAGGTTATTGTCATTATTTTTTTTTTTTTGGTGTAAACGACTATTTCTCACTTGATATTTGTTAAAATTATAAAATTTCATTTATTAAGTTAAAAAAATCAAATTTCCATATATATATATATATATTAAAAGTTAATTATTAATTTTAACGATAAAAGGACATATAATATCATTTTATTTAAATATTATGAAAAACATATAATTAGAATATGAATATCATTTTTTTTAATTTAATAAAGGTAAATAGGTAATTTTATTTCTTTTTTTAAAAATTATCATACTCACCTATATATTTTATAACCTCAACAGTTTATAATATAATATTTATACTCTAATTTTTTTAAAATTTCAAACTTTTAAAATTTCAAAAAGTATTAAAGACCCCTAAAATTTTTAAAAATATACATTTTATCCTAAACATACGTTATTTTATCCTAATATTCAATAGAGATATATGTTATGTTTTTTAACTTATAAAGGTAAATAGATAATTTTCTTATTATATTTTAAAAATTATCGTATTCACTTATATATTTTAAAAATATATTATAACCTTAATAGTTTATAATAAGGCCAAAAGACTATTTCCCACCCATAGTTTGAGGCGGGGACAAAGTCCCACCCCGCTTAAGTTTAAAAGCCCAGTTTCTCACCCGTAACATAATTTTTTTATTAAAAATAATAAGTGTACAGTAATAATCAGAGGTATTTTTGACTTTTTAATATTAAAATTTTATAAATTAATAAAATAAATTTTATATAAATATAAAATTTAAAAATATAAAAAATATTTTTAAAAATTAAAAATTGAAGCAGCCACCGCCGCGGGCACCGACGGCGGTGGCCGCCTATAATAGAACCAGGTGGCCATTTCAGGCCACCTGGTTCCAAGAGAGGCCAGATCTGGCCTCCCAGTTCGGTGGAGGCGGCCAGATCGGCCACCTCAAGTTTTGGTGAAGGCGGTCAGATCTGGCCACCTCCGCCCGAAATAAAGATCGAAATGGTCAGTGGGGCCAAGGTCGGCCCTTTACGACCGTTTTCAACCCCTAATGTTGTCAGAGGTGGCCAGATCAGACCGCCTGCTCCAAAACTGAAGGCGATCGGTTTGGTCGCCTCCACCAAAAGGGGAGGCCAGGAACTAGGTGGTCGGAAATGGCCACCTGGTTCTATTATGGGCGGCCACTGCCGCCGGTGCCAGTGATTTCAGAGTTTTACGTGGAATTTCTAGAAGCGAGCACGACCGACTGCATGGCCAGCACACGACCCCGTGCGTCTGGGCACACGCCCATGTGCCTTTGTCATGCACGCCCGTGTGTGTCTCCAACACGCCCATGTGTCTTGCTCACACGCTCGTGCGCCAGCTTATTTTTCCAGAAAAGGTCTAAAATGACTTATAAAACATGAAAAATCAGATTAAAAGTAAAATGGCATCAGATAATGACATAATTAGCCAAGTAATGCTGCATGAGCATACCATTGCATGACATGTAGCATGAGAATGGATCAAGAGATCCGAAATCAGTATTCAGAACCTGATATACGAGTTAGAGTTTGGGTGAACTCAATGGAACATTTGTAGGATTCAACTTTCTGACACTAGTCAAAATGTCCAACATTTATTATTCAGTTTTCTAGTCAGTAGCTAGACTGTTTAGCCCATATGACCAAGATGTCGAATCTCTGTGTTCATCAACTTGATCAACACAGTAGGTACCTTCGGGTACATATAGAGATTCAGATACATATATTTTCAGTTTTCAGCTAGCATGACATAACACATATATCATGACATAAATTAATAATAATATCCAGTAATCAGTAATCAATCAGATAACAGAATAAGCAACGTATTCAGTGCCAGCAAGCGATTAGATGAATGATTAGGGCCAAGGCCAGGTATTTGTGTTTATGTTTGCTTGCGTGGGTTGAGGGAAGTAAGGAAATGCTTACTGCATGATCTTTATCACTCATCCCTTTCCTTCTTCCTTTCCTTTTCAAGTGTGCGTGCTATTGGCGAGGAACGGGTAGACTGAGGCTGACGGGAGAGGGCCCCCACACCAGTTTTTAGTATGTATATTTTCAGTTTTGGACCTGTTGGGTCATTTTGTAAATTTTGTATTTTTCCAGATGTATGTAAATGTACAGAAACAGATATGTATCAATGAAAAGGGGATTTTGGGCCTATTGTATTATTCATTTCAGCTTCCGCTTATGCAATGTAATTAGCAGTAGATTTCTTTTTCGTAGGATTTCCATTGTGTGTACCTAAATTTCTAGATTATTAATAAAATAAAGAGTTATATTCAGCAGTAGGGGTACGCATGGAGGCGGGTCCTACATGGGTTGCATAAACTTGGAGGGCTTTGGTTGTTTTTCAAAAGTGTGAGGGTTTGTTTGGTTTGTGTGTCGCACATTCTAATTAAGGGGTTTACTAATATTTTACATATAAAGGATTTTTTTTTTTTTTTATGTTTTTCATCTAAGTTTTAGGGGCATAAATATCATATTTTCAGTTCATTTTATCAAATAAAACTTGCAATATTTCAATCTATTTATTCGAATAAGACATGCATTATGATATTATGTTTTTTTTTTAAGCCAATTTTTTGGATTTTGCTAGTATTTTTAGTTTAAAATTAAATAACAATAAATAACATTTTAGGGTTCGTATTTTTTTTTTTGTTTTGTGTAAAGTAAATGACAAAAAATCGACATATGATACAAAAGGTTTTAAGTTAACCGTCACTATAAGGAAATGGTTACTACCTGATGCTCAAGAGATGTTATGTCTAACATTAAACACACTTTGACAACTACAGCTGGTAATGTTTAAGATATCATGCTTTGAACACCTATTGGAGTTACAAGATAACAAATTTAGTGGTATCTGAATTCACTCAGTCATTTAATGGGTGTTTATAAAAGAAACTCTAACATGAAGTTCTAGTTTAGGATTAATGGGGTTGATGTATGATTCAACCCCTGTGAGTTTGCCCTAATCACGAGCTGCAATTTAGTCACATATCAAAAATGCACTTTCAGTTACATAGAGTCAATCAATATAATTTATTTGTTTAGATATTTTGTTGTCTCTTTATCAATTACATATGGAGACCTTTTGTGCATATGAAAGGTGAGATCATAGGGGGCCTAGGACAATGATGCGGTTAAAATAACATTATTATACTATCTTTATTATGACTTACTAGGGGTGGATAATGCATAATCGTAGATAGTATACTTATGGGTATGACTAATTGATCATTGAGGGACTGTATCCATCGACTTTTATCTAATAAGAGCCTTAAGAAGATGTCTACCTTAACGATAAAATATACCATTATGGGGTTTTTGTTGGCATTACAAATAAGAATTAGATGCTAGAAATTATAAATATATTAAAAGTTAAATGCATAGTATGTTAATTAAAATATGTGAGACAATTACCATAATTTTTTATTGTAGTGTTGGATTTTTGAGACATTGTGATGTTTCATCCTTAGGTTGATTGTATTTGCCACTACTTATAGCCACACATGCTAAGATAGAACGCAAAAGACATTCTTGGGTGGGATGACCTTGACAAGATCTTTAACGAAAACTTGGTAAGGGAAAAATTACATAAATTTATTTATATATGCATTACAATGACTATTCAATATTATTTGAATAATATTAATGATGAACAAGAGAGTGTTAATGCCAAAATGGTATATTTTGCATTAAAGATAGGAGAACATTGATACATTAGCATTATTCATTATTTAAGCATACCAGATTTCCAAGATTCGTTGTTTACTTCTGGAGCCATTACAGATTGTGTACCCTCGACCCTTAAGCCTACAGGGGTTAGACATAGGCTTATATTGATGACGTCTATCGATGACACCCTAACATAACGAACCACTGATAGCCCTATTCTTGTTCATTAAACATTCGACCTACCTATTACTAATAACCTTCTTCTTGAGCCTCATATTGTTGATACACTCACCATTACCTCTGTACAAAAGCACTAGATAGATTTCACGAACAAATAAGATAGTATTATACTCAATCAACCAGATCGACTAGAAGGAGAAATGAAATCACAAATGCATAAGATGCACTCTCAGCTACAAAGGAAATTGCATGAGATGTAATGATAATTGACTTGAATCAAAGATCAGTCTATTTGAGGCTTGTTATACTGATAAAGTCAGTTCAATGGAAGTAAATATATTATTTTTTATTACATCATTATAAAATTGTGTTAAATAAATATTGTTCATCATGTTACAAGGAGTGAAGGTTAATGAAGGTTTCTATGTTAAGGGTCCATCTATTGTACCTTATAAGGAAAGTGTAGAGTTAGAAGACAATATACAAGGCGATGTAAGTAAGAATTGATTTATAACATTTATGTTTGTAATGTATTGGTGTTTAATTGACTTTTTTTGTGCTATAGGCAATTGATATCTGGATCGACCTCATCAATGTTCTGTCATAGGTAGACTCTACCACCTCAAAACACACTACGCAAAGTGAGTTAAGTAACGATTGATTTTTAAAACTATGTTCGTGATGTATTGATATTTAATTGACATTTTTCATGTTATAGATTATTGACTTTCGGATCAATATCATCAATGTTTTGTCACAAATGGATAGTGTCTCCTTACTAACCACACCTAGAGAGGCTATTAAATTGTGAAAGTAAACACATTCATGAAACTGATCAAATTACACTACAAATACCATACTCTAAGTCTCATTGACCGATTCCCAATAGTCATTTTATTGCAATTATAAGTAGCCAAATATCATATATCGCTATATATGTGATAAAATCATAAAAGTTCATCAAATTTGGTTACTTATTGTTTTCTTAAAGGCCTGCTATGTTTATTTGACTTTCGAGGACATTAACTCAATCATATCATTTAATAATATCACCTTTTTCTACAACAAAAATTACCTAGATTCAACCATATATATCAATAGTAACACACTAACATAATAATTGAATAGAAATGTTAAGTTAGACATTTATAATAAAAATTCTCATGACAGGTGAACGTTCTAACAATTGATGTGCCCGACAACTAGTCTCATAAGGTGGTCAAACTCAACTCTTAGGATGATACTTGTGTTACTCAATCCATAAGTCTTTAGTTATATGCAAACGATTTTTTACTCAACATTGTTATACTTTATTTATTGATAATATGCTAATATTATATAATATAACATACCTTTATCATCATGATAGATGGTATGAGCTATTCATAGTTGAGTGGTAAAGAAAAGTCAACATAAATGTAGTCTGTTAACTGACCCCAAAAATAAAAAAGTTCATCGACCAACGATGCAATCGATTTTACAAACCTCATATCACAAGACCTAGATAACGAAATGGTATGACAACACAAAGGATATGAACATATGGGATGCGAATATGATGGGAGCACAATCAAAAGACAAATTTTGAAAAATAGATATTAAATTGAGACATCGATTGACTGACAAGGTTTATGCACAGTCCATAAAAAATATACTTTTTCATAACGATTACAAGTGTCGTACTAATATTTTTTTTTATACATCATGTTAACGGATTCTTAGTTATCCTATGACGTTACCAATTGGATAAAAGGAGGTCCAACAGAATTGCACTATAGTATGCATTTTTTGTGGCTTATCTCCCACCAGAGTTAAAGGAATTGGAAGTTACCCCTAATAAATATGTGTGTTCAGACTTGTATAAGCCATTGTTTGAAGGGACTTTACACCTAACTACACATTTCAAAGTATAAAGTAAGGTAAATTAGATATGTATGTAATCTTCTGTGAAATTAAGTTCAATAATAATTATTATACGAACACGAATACTAATTTGTAACTGTATTTTGTTTATACGTTTTCATCCTTATTAACTTTGAAAATGGGCATTGGATATGTGGTGTCATTGATCTTTAGGCATGGAAGATTACCGTGTATGACTCTTCAGAGAGTTACAAGACAAATACTGAAAGTTTCAATAGGTAGATGAAGATGTACATGATCGTAATACCATACATGATGTAATAGACACAATACTAGGAGGTACTCCAAGTGTCACATAGTCTGGATTTATTCACATTGTTAATGAAGGTTGATATCCCATAATAAGATGCTAGATTCAGGGATTATGGCACATGTTGCACTTTATTGAGTGTCTCACATTGGATCAAGTCATAGATGATATAGACTAGGACATAGTACGGATGCATAGACATTTGGCCACGCAATTATTTTTTGCCCAAATTTTATGAAATATATTTTGACTACTTGTTGCATTTGTTTTTAACATTTAATTGGTACGCATATTTTTAATTTGGTATTCTTGTATATTAATCATGATAACATAATCCATTGTAATAACGATTACGAGAACAATGAAATAACATTAACAAAATACACAAGTACAATTATCATGATTATTAATAACGGTTACAAGTACAATGAAACAAGAACAACAAAATAATAAGAAAGTATAAACACATTTTAAGAAATAATACAATGAAAAAAAATACTGAAAACAATCAATCCCTCGTATGTGATGGTCTCTCACTTGCAGATCGCCTGAATGAACCATAAGGCAAGAAACTAGGATTTAGGGTTTAAGAATTACGATATAAATTTTACATGTCTAGGTTTATGGTTTAATGTATTCGGGTTTAGAGTTTTGAACTTATCTTTTATGATTAATATTAACGGTTTAGGGTTTTAGTTTATATCTGAAATTAATGTTTTTTGGGGTATAAGGTTTACAATTCAAGGCTTCAAATTAGGTTGATGAGTTTGGTTTATGCTTAAGTTTATGGTTTAAGGTTTAGGTTTAGAGTTTATAATACGTTTAGGTTTAGGGTTGAGGTTTAAAATCTATGATTTACATTTTAGGGTTTAGATTTTAAGTTTAAAGTTTAGAATTTTTGGTTTAGGGTTTATATTTTAGAGTTTTTTTATTAAATTTAGGTTTAAGGTTTAAATTTTAGGGTTAGGTTTAGGTTTGGGTTTAGGTTTTAAGATTGAGTTTAGTTTTAGAGTTTCAAGTTTAGAGTTTAAGAATTAAGTTTATATTTAAATTTAAGGTTTTAGGTTTAGAGTTTACAATTTATAGTTTAAAATTAGATTTGGGTTTAAGGTTTAACGTCAAGGTTTTCGGGTTTTGTTATAGGGTTAAAGTTATCAACTTAGGATTTGGATTTGTGTTTGAGGTTTTAAGATGTAGAATTTATATTATATAATTACAATATTTATTTTGTTATTTATAGTTTTAGTTTTATGATTGATGAGATACAATTTTTGATAAATAATAATATAACTGATCACAAGATATCAATTTGGTTGGTACAAAATTTACTTTAATACGGTAAATAATCAATTAACGCTTCAATGATCAAATATCAATATAATCTCATATGATAAATTTTCATTTAACCCCGTAATAGTAATTAATTGATAACCTCTTTATATCATATAAAATATCAATATACTCTATTTGACAAATTTTTATTTTATTCCAACATTATAAAATATTGATAAAGTCCTATATAGTGTAGAAGGGTTAAAATGTAATTATCATAGTCAAAGATAAAATTAACATAACTAATATAATAATTAATAAAACTGATAAATACAATCAATTTTTTTTAATCCTAAAATAAGTTAATTAATTTGTTTTAATAATATTTAATTATAATTAATTATTTTATTTTCCCTTTTCGTCAACCTTTTGAGCTTCACATGACAATCAGTTATTAGAGCGTGACGGCTGTGAGTTCAAGACCACAGCCAGACATGTCAATGGCTGCAGCTGATTCTACCACAATTATTTACTTACTGCACAACAGAGCACATAATTTCGGATCAATTCTGAATATCCATCGGCTTTGCTCTAAAGAAATGCAGTGCAATTGGTAGATTAAGGTCTATCCAATACATGGACCAGTGCTCCAATCTTGGCTACTTAAAAACGGGGAAAAATGAGCAACCATTTTAAATTTACTATCGAAAGAAAAACATTACCAATGGATTTTAATTCATTTAATCACAAAGGCATTACGCAATTCCATTCACAGGGAATTGAAAAAAATGAAACAAAAGAAAGAAAAAAATAATAAAATCATACTAGCAGAGCGGAAGAGGAGCACCGTTCCAGTCACTGAGACACTGTAGCATCGGATCAATGATCTTACCATGGCACATGGCTGTAAATACAATATCAAACTCCTCACCTGGTGATTTCACTTTTTCTCCAGTTAAAAATCCTGTTCCCAACTCTTCCCTCACAAACTTGTATAGAGGATAGGACCTGCACTCTTTGATCCTATTGGGAATTGCTGCATTTCCTTTCTCAATCACAAGTCTAGCACTCTCCACCTCTTTAGGCAAAAGGGTCTTCAGTTCCTCCTCAAAAGCTCCAATCTTTTGGAAGATTGAAGAGTTCACATTCTTCTCAGTTTCACCGTTGTTCAATGCATGATCAACAAGTACTTGTCTCAGCTTTTGCATCAATGGGTAAGTAGCACTGCAGGGGTCATCTATATAAGCGAAGACATATTCGCGCTCGACCACATTGATCAGGTCTTTCTCACAGAATCTTGCTGGGTGAAGTCCTCCATTGACTCCAACTGTTAGAACTTTCTTAGCTACTTGACTCACGGTGTTCTTAACTGTATTCTTCAAATTCTCCTCCAAATGCCTCAGATCAATTGCTTGGCAAAGCGCCACCAAGTATGTAGAAGACATGAGCTTTAAGATGTCAACAGCTTCAGCAGTTTTCCTTGAAGAAATGAGTCCCAAGGAGTTCACATCTTGGTTGTGTTGTTCAGCACTTTGGACATGGCTTGTGACTGGATTGGCAAGGTATTGGAGCTCAGAACAATAGGACGCCATGGCAATTTCAGCACCCTTGAAACCATAATCCAAACTTGGATTTCTGCCGCCAGAGAGATTTGATGGCAACCCATTGTTGTAAAAGTCATTCACAAGCTCCGAAAATTGGGCAAACATAAGTTTCCCGATAGATGCAATAGCCAAACGTGTATTGTCCATAGAAACACCGATTGGGGTGCCCTGGAAGTTACCTCCATGTAAGGCCTTGTTCCTTGAAACATCAATCAGAGGGTTGTCATTGACGGAGTTGATCTCTCTTTCAATTGATTTAGTTGAAAATCTGATTACTTCAATCAGTGGGCCAAGCCATTGTGGTGAAGTCCTAAGAGCATAGCGATCCTGTTTTGGCTTCTGAAGAGGATCCATCTCATGTAATTTCTTGGCAGCTTTAACATAAGAACTGCCATCTAAAATGTGTTCCATAATAGCTGCAGCCTCAATTTGTCCCGGGTGGTGCTTTAATTTATGTGTCAAATGGTCAGTGAATTCAGGCTTGCCTTGCATCACTTCCGCGAAAATTGCTGACAAAATTTCAGATAACACACCAAGAACATTAGCCTCAAAAAGAACCATAGAGGCCAATCCAGAACCAACAGCAGTGCCGTTCACAAGAGCAAGGCCTTCCTTGGGTTGCAACTCAAAGAAGTCAAAACCGGCGAGTTTAGAGGCTTCTTGGGCATTAATTATTTCTCCATTAGGGCCGGTGGCCTTGGAATTATGGCGACCGGTAAGTAGTCCTGCAATGTATGACAGAGGAACTAGATCACCGGAGGCAGTAATTGTGCCGCGAAGTGGGAGGCATGGAGTAATGTTGCTGTTGAGAAGACTGGTTATTGCTTCCAAGATTTTAAATCTGATCCCAGAATAGCCCTGGAGAAGAGTGTTGATCCTCACAAGCATTGCTGCTCTTGTTGCAGAGTGAGGCAGTGTGTGGCACGACTCTGTTCCATTACCGAAGATTCCAGCATTCAAGAACCTATAAGAAAATATTATTAGAGTAAATTAATTTCAGTTATTATTTTAAATCAATGCATCTTTAGCTGACTTGAAACAATTGAAGAAGAAACTATACTTTTTGGCTCACATATCCTAACACTGAGTCAACTAGTGTTTGGTAAATAAATCAGGATACGTAGAAAGTTGTTCAAAGAGGTTACCTAATAAGCTCCTTTTGAAGGGCGCTACCGTTCTTGGTTCTTCTATGGGAAGTTGCACCAAAACCAGTGGTGACACCATAACTATCAGTTCCATTGTTCATGCTTTCCATGACCCACTCACTGCTAGCCTTAACACCATCCCTGGCGGACTCCGAAAGCTCAACTTTGACACTGGACTCAGAGGTAGCAATGGCAGCCACCTGAGCTATCGTCAGATTCTCACCACCGAGCTTCACCACCGGCTTCCTGTACTCCGCCACCATACGTTTCACTTCATCCAAATGACTCCCTTTAAGACCTTCGGCTACGAGTTCCCAGTTCAAGGGATCATTAGAGCCCATGCACCAACTCTTCAAGCTTTCGTTTTCCATCGCTTTACCGTAGTCAACAAAAAACTGACAAATACTCACAAGACAAAGAGCCAAGAAGATGTTTTTGCGGAATGGAAATCTTAGTAAATAAATGTAAATGGATTTCCTGAGGAAATGAGAGAGAGAGTGAAGGAGTATATATAGAGAAAGAGAAAGACCCGGCTGCATTGTAGTAGGAATCAGGCCCTGGTAGGTAAGGGTAAGGTTGGCAGAAGCAAATTGCAAAGTTCGTTGGAAAGAGATCTGAGCCGTTAATAAACCTAAGATCCAAAGGTTTAGAATGTGGTGGCGTCGACTGGGTAAAAGAGGAGAAAGAGTGATATTGACCGATGAGATGATAGTGGAAGGGATTGGTGAGAACGTGGTTGGTGAAGAATGGCCAGGGCAAATATGTACTTTCACAGCTCACTTCTCCCCGTCAGCATAACTCAAAATTAATCAAAGTCATAATTTTACTTAGGCCATTTATGTGCTAAAATTATTTTAATTTATAATTATGTTTATTTATTATAATATTAAGTTGTGTTGAGACAATGATTCTGTTCTAATTTCAAATTTTGTCTTTTTATTTATAAAAATATACGATTAAATAAATATTTATTTTTAAAGTTGACCAAAATTAGGATATAAAAGAATATATATTCTTCTTAGTATAAAATTATGAAAAAGATACAAAAATGAAGTTATCGAAAAAGAACAACATAAAATATATTATATTTTAATAAAATTAAAGCCATTTATATAATAAAATTGAATAAGCCATACAGGTTTGACCACTGACTGAGACAGATTGTAGATACGGGCTCATTCAAACTTGGCTTCTGTTGTACTGTTTTATATTACTTTACGTATTTAAAGATTTATCCGTATTTGACCAAGTTTTATGACAATAAAAATAGAAAAAATAAAATAATTAATCTTAATTAAATATTAAAAAAATAAATAAACCATAACATATTTGTATTAAATCAAAGTAATCATAATGTTTAATTTCATCAATCATAACAATATTTTTACCAATCTTGTCCTCGACTATTAGAAGCATATTTATTTCTTCACATTTTTTTTTATAAATCACCCCTATACACGAAAAGAACATATATCATATTTGAAGTAAATAAAGTTTTTAATTAAGTTTAAAAAAAATCAATTATCAAGATATTTATACGTATTTATATTAAAACTTGACTAATGTTGAAATTAGGGGTTTAAGAATTATTGTTATAAATATTAGGGGTATATTGATAATTTATCATATAAAACTAAAGTGATATTTTATAATATTAGGGTTAAATAGACACCAAAATATAAAGAATGTTATAATGAACAATTTAGTTACCTTTTTATCCATTTTTGATGTAAAAAAAATCGTTTTATGACCAAAAACATAATTCGTGCAGTTTATACAACAAAGTGCAATACCATATGAACTGGTTTTTTGACCACCAAACTATATTTTGGTTATATTTTTGTCCATTTTTGACTTAAAAGGAACATAATTTTGTGATCGAAAACTCGATTTATGTGATTTATACTAACCAACTATAACACTACAGAAACTGGTTTTTTATTCATAAAAATATGTTTTTTTGGTACAAAAGTGGAAGACAAAATGTTGTTTTGTGATCAAAAACTTGGTTCATGCAGTTTATATAAATCGGCTGTAACACCACACAAACCTGTTTTTTATCTATCAAACTACATTTTTTTCTAGCATGAATGGATACAAAAATGTATAAAATTCTGTAACAAATATTTTGGTTACCTTGTTGTTTATTTTTAGAGCAAAAAAAAAAATGTTGTTTTATAGCCAAAAATTGGTTTGTGCGGTTTATGTAAACTGGTTGTCACACCACGCAAATAAGTTTTTTGTCTACCAAATACAATTTTCTAACACGAAATGGATACCAAAATTTAGAGAATTTTGCAATAAATATTATGGTTACCTTTTTGTCCATTTTCAAAGCCAAAAAAATGTTTTTTTGTGGCCAAAAACCCAATTTATGTGGTTTGTGTAAACCGACTATAACACCATATGAATCGGTTTTTTATCCTCTAAATTATATTTTTTTGGCATAAAATGGATACCAAAATGTAGAATATTTTGTAACATATATTTTGATTATCTTTTTGTCCATTTTTGGAGTCAAAAAGATATCATTCTGTGGTTGAAAACCCTATTCGTACAGTTTACATGAACCAACCATAACACCACACAAATTGGTTTTTCATCCACCATAATACGTTTTTCTGATATGAAATGAATACCAAAATATAGAGAATTTCGTATAAACATTTTAATCACCTTTATATCCATTTTTAGAGCTGAAAAAATGTCGTTTTGTGGTAGAAAAAATGAAGAATATTTTTGTTACCTGTTTATTCATTTTTAACTCCAAAAAAACATAGTTTTTTGGCCAAAAATCTGGTTTGTCATGAAAAAAAGTTAAATCTCAAGGTTCGTATGATTACACTATTGGTTTGGTAATCACACAAATATCTAAAACTTTGAAAAGTTACAAAACTAGATTTTGTAACCGAGATATAATTGTTTTGATTGAAATTTTTTATAAGAATCATAATAGTAAAAATATAATATGCATAGGGAAGGACAATTTGGTAAAAAAATTACTAGAATTATAAAATTGATAAATGTGATGATTTATGTTTAATATTAAAAGAAAATTTTGGTTGAAATATTTTATAATTATTAAATTTTGGTTGTTTTTTTTTTTTTCTCATAAAAGTGCCTGCTGACGTAATTATGAAGCCTTCTTATTTATTAGGCCAAAGGACATGTTCCCACCCATAATTTTGGGGGGGGGGGGGAGGAAAAGATCCCACCCACTAACTTTTAAATGCCCAGATTCCCGCCATTCATCCAATTCTCATCAAATTTCATTAACCTATTTTATGAAATGACAAAAATATACTTATTAATAAAAATTTATAATAAAAATATAAAATAATATAAAAATTATAAAAAAATTAAAAAAATAGCCACCGCCGTCGTGCCTGCGGCGATGGCCACAGTAAATAGCACCAGGTGGCCGTTTCAGCCACCTGGCCCTAATCGACAGAGGTAGTCAAATCTGACCACCTCCGCTCGAAACCTTGGTCAGAAACGGCCATTGGGGCCAAAGCCGGCCATCTTTGACCGTTTTCGATCTTTTTTTCTGGGGGAGGCGGCCTCCGTCGATTCGGGAGGCCAGATCTGGCCTCCCTTGGAACCAGGTGGTCGAAACGGCCACCGATGCTATTTGTTAAGGCCACCGCCGTCGTGCCTGCAGCGGTGGCCGCAGTAAATAGCACCAGGTGGCCGTTTCAGCCACCTGGCCCTAATCGATAGAGACAGTCAAATCTGGCCACCTCCGCCCAAAACCTTGGTCAGAAATGGCCATTGGGGCCAAAGTCGGCCATCTCTGGCCATTTTCGACCTTGTTTTCTGGTGGAGGCGACCTCCGTCGATTTGGGAGGCCAGATCTGGCCTCCCTTGGAACCAGGTGGCCGAAACGGCCACCTGATGCTATTTGTTGAGGCCACCGTCGCCGGCACGGCAGCGATGACTGGTTTTTAATTTTTTAAATTTAAATATTTTTTATAATTTTATATAAATTTTAAATTTTTTTATAATTTTAATTTAATTTTAATATATTTAAATATTATTTTATAATATTATTAATTTTAATTTTAAAATGATAAAATTGCCCCTTAACTTACTGTTGATTGTTAGATTTAACAGTCAACGGATGAGATTTTAGGCTTTCTAAACTTGACCGGTGAGACTTTGTCCTTGCCTCAAACTATAAGTGGGAACATGTCCTTTGGCCTATTTATTACTTTATGCAAAATCCTTTTTCCAAGTGCAAAAGATACAAACCCTTTTTCTTCAAATTCTTTCTTTAGTGGGCTTGGTTGTTGTAACAGGATAAGCCTTCCCCTCTATATTAAGTTGCAATTTTCTTTTCAATAGTTTCGTGTGTTTATTCTAATCTCCAATTTGTTAATACAATCTAAGTTAAGGAATAAATTATTTATTCACCTATGTTCCCAATAAGTCAACTCTTATTTCTACTTTAAAAAAATCAAATTTTTGCCTTCATTAAAGTAATATATGTACACTTTATGTTATCTAACAATGGAAAAGAATGTAATTGATTTCAAGTGTGAACATAATATTTTTTCTTTCAAAATTGATGTGTCTAAAATGCTTAAGAAACTTGTTTCATTGGGTTTTAAAGTTTCTTCTTGAGGTGTAGTCTTAAAGTTAATCTAAAGTTTAAAAATAATTAATAATTAAATTATACCAAGATTATGTTTGGAAAATCTATATATAATACTTTTAAGGGTTATTAATTAAAATAACTATATTTTAATCCAGTCTATGAAAATTGCAAAGTTCTTAAGGGCTAAATCATTGTAACTAAAGTCCTCATCCATAGCCTTCTAACAAAAATCCTAAAATACCTCAACCTTTAGTGTCACTTATTCTTATCTCACAAGCTCATGTCCAAAATCTCACACAAGAGACATAAATTCAAGGAAAGAAGAGCAAGATGTGTGATTATCACAAGTTTCAAGCCTTTTTCTAGAAGTTTATTGTATAAGCTAAACCTTGATTTTGAAGGGTCAATGCAAGATTTTAAACTGATGGGATTTAGAAATGTTCACTAGTATTTTCAGTAGGGTGGATTTGAGTCAAGCTTAAAGATGGGTTAAATTAAATTCGATTTTGATTTGTATTTGGAACAAAGAGCTCGAGTTCAGGCTTAAGTTAGTGAAAGGGGTTTTAATCAATTTTAAAACATGTAATGTAGTAGAGAACAAAAAATTTTGGGCGAAACCCAATGGCCCTTGGATCAAGGGTATTATCATACGTATAATTTTAGTGAAAATAGATATATACTTACGCTTGGAGGTTCCTTCACATTGAATTGTCTAGAATCTAATTTTGCTTCCTTTATCAAAATAACAAGGTCCTACTTATCCTCATAGAGGCACCACAACATCAATGGAGAATGAAGACGATTACAAGTCTTATAGGTGCTAATCTATTTGTATAGTGTGAGTATGCCTATGTTAGGGAGAGAAATTTTGAGGGGAAAATCTTTCTATCCTCCTGTGATAGTCTTTTAGGACGACTAGGTTGGTTAGAGTTATGGAACAAGTCTCAATTTATGTGAGACATCTTTTTACTCTGATTGTCTCTATTGATACTCCAACTCTTAACATTAGGTATTAGCACTTTTAGCTCAATTCTTTTAATTTCTATTAATTAAGCTAAGTAATTATAACACCCCTCTATAGAAGCATTACTTTCCATGAAAGAAAAGCAGTGGAAACGTGATGAAAAGATAGCTCAAAGAACATGCAAGAAGTGGTCATGAAGAAGACATGCATTATAACTCAAAATATTGTTAAGTTTTCTTTCAGGCTTTTGATTTGGTGAAGCCAAGACCCAAAAGTATGAATCCTCTACACTTTAACACCACCAACGAAAATAGAAAGGAGAACTACATTTTTAAGGTGATTTAGAGAGAGGGAACCTTTTGATATTTCAAGAAAAATCTTATCTCAAATGAGTTAAAAGTTGGCTTAGACAGTTTAGGGTCTTTTCTTAATTATAATTCTTGCATGGCTGCCCCTCATAAATTCACATTTTAACATATAAGTACTTATTAATTGGTCCATTGAATAGTCAAAATTATTCATTGGCCCAAGTAAACTACACTATTTCACATTTATATCCCATTATATTTCTTTAAATTCTTTAATTCTTGAAAGTTATTATTTATTCCAGATTTTTATCTTAACATTTTAGACGTTTTAATTCATCTAATTAATTAATTTTAGACCATTTTAACCCTTTAAAAGTCTAAAAAAGTTTTCTATGTAACTATTTACATAAAAATCACGTTATTACCCTCGAGAAGTGTTATTCCTATTTGGATAATCAATTCTCTCTCATTCTCTTCTAACTTCACAAAGCTATTGGTGTGACTATGTAGGACCATCATGGGTTCGTCGTGAGCAAATTTTTGACCAACCTAGAAGGTCATTCGAAGACTCAATGACTGTGGTAAACATTTAGTAATGTGTCATAGTCCCTAAACTATGATGAATAAATAACTTCATCAATCGTATATCCAAACATATTTTCCATGTAGGTTATATCCTTCCGTTATCATATCCTAAACACCAAAATCTTGAACTTGATATCTCTCTGAATCGTTGATCAATATATTTAGAACTTGTCATCATGAAAAACCTTGATATGCTCTGGCCAAAGATTTCAGTTTTCAACATTTAATCAGGAACTTGAATCTGAATAAAGTTAGTGAATACTTCTGATCCTATATGTTTAAGCCAACGGATCTTATCTTGACCACTGTTCGTGTCCATGAATAAATAACATATAACCAAATAGGCTTTAAAGGCATGGCTAACCTTGTAGCTATACACCATATGAACCATACATATCTGAACATGACGTCTCAGGTCAAAGGATTACATTGTATGTGTGATTCATCGTTTGACGATCACATTCGATAAATGAATCACCATCTCTTAATCCATACTAATGCCTTAGTGGCATGACTTTAATCATCATCTGAACTCATATCAACTCTTGACATCCTTTTGCAAATCATTCAATATACCTATTATGTCATATTATTTCCCAAATAACATTACTTATGTAGGGAACAATTTGATAATTGCATTTACTTGTTAAACAAACTATTTGGACAATTTATATACATACTTCATTTAAATGCATGAAAAATAAAGGAAGCAACATACATATATAAATAAATAAACTCTTTCTTTTATTAAATAACTTTTTTAGCTATGAGATAAAATGCTCTGAAATCAATGACACAAATGGTTTCTAAAACATATACTAACAAATTCTCACTTGCACTAAATCATTTATTATTGTATCTCATATTCATCTTCTCAAGACAAAAGTCCAATTGCTTCAGTGTCATTGCTTTAGTGGATTAGCAACGTTTTCCTATGAAAGTGTTGTTTGAATCAAAATTTCTCTAGGTCTAAAAAATTCTCTTAATATGTAATATTTTCACTGAATGTGTTTAGATTTTTTGTGTGCTCTTGGTTTCTTAGCTTATGCAATAGCACCAATATTATCATAAAATATGGTTATCAGATAAGCTATATTTGAAACCATACCAAGTTTAGATACAAACTTGTGCATCCAAACAACATCTTTTATTGCTTTTGAAGTAACAATATATTCCATTTTTGTAGTGGAATCAATTGTTGTTAATTGCTTGGAATTTTTCCAACTAACAACACCTATATTATATATGAAAATGAATCTTGATGTAGGCTTTCTATAATCAATATTTGATTGAAAATTAGAATTTGAATATCCCTAGATCTTTAACTCTAAACCTTTATAACTTTAAATCAAATCCTTAGTCTTTCTCAAGTATTTAAGGATCAATTTAGCAACTGACCAATGTTTCTCCCTTATATTGACCTAATATTTGCTTGTAACACTTACACAAAAACTATATAAGGTCTTGTACATAATATTGCATATATTAGACAACCTACTTTTGAATCATAAGGCATAGTATGCATCCACTATCACTCTTCATCCATCTTTGGACCCATATCTTTAGATAGATGTATACCATGTGTGAAGGTTAATAGACCTCTCTTAAAGTTTTCTATGTTGAACTATTCTAACATTTTTTCTATGTATGATTTTTTAAATAATCATATTAGTCTCTTTATTCTATCTTTATAGACACAAATTCCAAAGATATAGGTTACTTTTCCTAAGTATTTCATTGAGAACATTCTAGAGAATCATGTCTTTACCTTATTCATCATGCCAACAACTTTACCCATTAATAGTATGTTATCTACATACAATGTCAAAAATGTGATGACATGATCTTTAACCTATTTATAAACATTGGGCTCATCCAAATTCTTCATGAAGACAAACAATTTGATTGTTTCATTAAATCAGATGATTTAGCTTCTAGAATATTACTTTAATCTATATATATCAATGCACCTTGCATACCTTATTTCTTTAAGATGCAAATGCACAACTTACAAGTTGTCTCATATTGATATTCTCATTAATGAATCGATTAAATAACATGTTTTTTTATATTTATGTGCCAAATTTCATAATTTGGTACGTTGCATTGGCTAGTATTAATTGGATGGATTTTATCATAGCCATGGGTGAAAAGGTTTTCTTCATAATCCAGCCCTTCTTTCTAAGTATACCCCTTCATAATTAGTCATGCTTTAAAGGTCTCTACCTTTCCATCGTTGTCAATCCTGCTTTTGTAAACCTATTTGTAACCAATAGAAACAATTCCTTCCAATGGATCTACAAGTGTCCACATTATTTCTATTTCAAAATTCATAGATTTTAACCATTTTCCTAAATCAACATCCAAGATTGCTCCTTCGTAACTTTTAGGAACATCACTCTGATCAACTTCTCCTATTAAGAAGGATTCAAAATTTTACTCATGTAGAAAGTCATATCTTTCTAGTAGTTTAGATATTCTAGAAGATGTTTTCACTAAAATTGTCATATCAGATTTTGAAGGTTGCTGAGTGAACGATCCAACCTTAACAATGTCGGTTTAAGGCTTATTGGATTTTTTCTTGAGCTCAATATTTCTTCCTATGCGCACTTTTTTCTAAGAACTCATTCTTAAAAAAACTATATTTCTACTAACCAAAACTCTTTGATCAATTGGAAAATAGAAATAACATCTTAAACTATCTTTAGAATATCCTATAAGCTGACAATTCTTTGATTTTGCATTCAACTTATCAGTTTTAATTCTTTTAACATAAGCTAGAAATCCTTATATTTGTATGTAGTTTAGTTTGGGACATTTCCTAATTCATATCTATGGTGTTTTCCGGACAAATATTGATACTATTATATTAAGAATGTGCACAACCAATTGGAAGGCATATCCCCATAATGACATTGGCAAGTCAGTGAAGCTTATCATTAATCGCACTATGTCTAATAAGGTACACCATAATACTATAAGGTCCACATACATCTTAATGTATTGTACAACAAAAATATTTTTTATTAGTATTATTATTTTTTTCTGCTTATAGTTGCATTTATAAATGTCACTAAGTTTTTTGTCAGCATTTCCACTAATCCCATTGAAACCTGTGTCACAAAAAGTTTTGGTGACATTTATATAAATTGTTGATAAATACAAATATAAATGCTACTAAAAGTAATAAAATAAGGCTATATTTTTTTTACTGGCATTTGCAAATGACGTTAAAATTTTTTTCCCGCTAGCAAACTCTACTATTTACTAGCATTTGCAAATATAGGTAAATGTTAGTTTGCAAATGCCAATAAAAGTTTCCTTCTTGCCAATAACTTTCTTTCTCGCCAACTAACTTTTTGCTTTTCTAGCAATTGCAAATATTGGTTGTATAACTTTACAAATACCGATACATGTTAATTTGCCCAATTCCGACCAAATTTCTATGTTTTTTCCAAGCTTCTAACGACTTATAATGTATTTAGTGACATTTACAAAATACTACTATGCTAATTAATATAATTTTTAGTAGCATTTCAAAATATCAGTCGTCATCGATCTATATCAATTATTACTATTGGTAGCAACATTTAAAATGTCAATAAAAGATTTGTCTTCAATAATTTTTTATAATTGCAAATGCTAGTAAAAATTCATTTTTATTTTTAATGGCGATAATAAATGTCAATAATATTGTTGTTAACAACATTTACAAATGTCAGTAAAAGATTTGTTTTCAATAATTTTAGATTATTGCAAATATCATAAAAAATTTTTAACATCTTTAATAGTAATAATAAATGCCAATAAATGTAATTTAAAAAAAAAAATTGCAAATGTTGGTAGAAGTTTCAAATAAAGTTTCAAACAAGGAAACTTTAATAGCAAACGAAGTCTCGTTAAACCCATAGCTTATAACCCATCAAACAAATTTTATTTCCACAAGCAAACAACGTTAGGATGAAACTATCCACATTCGACTCATAAACTGAATAATTTCAATTTTTTAGGAAAAGGTTAAGATTTTTGCCTTATGTGCAAAAGCGAAGGTCACCTAACCAAAAACTACACATTTCCATTGCTATATTCATTGTTCATCTATACAAAAATCAGTAATAAAACCAAAACAAATCACAAAATTTAATGCCAAATAATTGTTAACATAAACCATCGACAGCACGGATGCTTACGGATACTATGCAATATGAAAGAACAAATGCACGTCATATGAGAGGTATTATGAGAAGTCCCTTTCATGATTGAATGGTATACATATTGCCACATGAATAAAGGGACCTAGCTTGAAGCTCCTTTCTCAGCCAAATATACTATGCAAAGGTTTCCCAACCATGGTACATTCAGGAGAAATGTGGGAAAAATCACAACTTAATGGGCCAACGAAGTGTCATTTTCAATTTAAATTTCACACACGATAGTCACTTTGAGGGAACACCATTCAGTGAAATTACATATAACTTAGTTGCATCATATTGAAAGAATTCTATCCTTTTAAGGAACCAAGAAAATAGTTTAAGATTGACTGTAGTATAAGTCTTACCTGTTAGGTATGTCAAGATCATGCCCTTGCCCATGTCTTTTCATAATCTTCACCTTTGCAAACTGAGCTATGTTTTCCTGACAAAGACCACATTATATCACAATTTAACAAGAAAATCAGCAAGACCTCTTTCATTTGACTTCAGCCAAGATAACAAATTGCAGCATTCAAATGCATTCCTCTAGATCCAATCTACTTTAGTGCAACAGATTGAAATTCGAGCTTTGGAAGATAGGTAGTTGAATTACATGAATCAGAGTAATGAATGATATACTAACAGAAAATGTAATCTGTAGACCTCAATTTGATTCTTCTGGATACGAGTTACAGATTAGTTTTCTCTTTTCTCTATACTCCACAAACTGCTTTTCAATATTGAGAAGTTCACTTACAGAAAAGTTTCTGGCAAGCCCAGATAATCAAATGGCCACTAAAGCTAGCAAAATGTACAAGCAGTGAGGTAGCTAGACCTATATGTGATCAAATAGGGTTACAATTAAATGAAAGGAAATTGGTTACACTCATTACTAATAAACAACAAAATGATGTAACAAAATATACTAGCAAGAGTCTTATATGAAAGATTACAATTATTGCAAGAGCTTTCTGATAATAGTTTTGTATTTTATCCATTCATGGACAATTGAAACAAACCAAAGGAAGCTTATCATACCATGCATGCCGATAACATCACAAAAAAGTCGAAAACTGACTACTCTGTCATTGATGAAGCCAACAACAGCTTATGTGCAAACTACGATGCATAACCAAACAATATTGAAACCTCTAAAATTCTAAATACAAGACAAAAGTGGATTTAGTAACATTGACAAAGCCCGCAGTGTAGCAGAAGCTCATCTCAGAAAGCCAAAAAATATGGACAAGATAAAGCAAGAAAAACTTAAAAAAGGGTGTCTCCAAGTTCTAGGGAATCGCTGTACACACTGAGATGAAGGATGGAAAAGAGAAGCACAAAACCATCCTTGTGTGCAGCCATGCTTCGCATAAGTACTCTGATTTAAGCGAAGGAAAATCAAATAAATGACATGTAGCATAATTTTCTAAACCCAAAATTCAAGTAGATACACAAGCAAAAATCGGTTAATAATAACATGTCAATCAAGCAAATGAACATTCTACAAATTTTATGTTAAGATGCAGTAATGTAAACCTCATAATGAAATATTTTTATTCATTTAAAACATAAATTCATGCACAGAAATCCAATTTCTTGGGGAAATTCTATGATCTTCAATCTTTTGAAGATGACAGGCTTATGGACATACTTATATAGTACCATCTTCCATTTAAAAGCCAAAAGATGGTTAGATATAGCACAAAAATTTATTAATCAAATCTCAAGATCACTATATAAATAAATTAGCACAAGGGGAGGCATAAAATTCCAATTCACCATCAAAATATCAAACTATTGAATGAACTTTCTATTCAAAGTTTAGTGTGCATGCTGCAGTCCAAAAGGGAAATTAGGGATTTGAAAAATCAATCACCAAATCGGTTTGAACATCTTGACTGGTTCCTAATTCACATTGTATGTTTAGAGTAAGTACTTTAACGATAAAAAAATGGCATCTACACAAGATTATCCTAGCAGTTCAAATGCATGAACCTAACCCCAAAAAAATTAGCAAGGAAAATTAATCTTTCCTATGTCCCTGAGATGCTAATAGGTTGCCACATTGTCAATTTAGAAGAAAAAACATGATTGTTAGGACCAATTACATCTTATTAGATAGATATTCTTCTCCTGCCATTCAGAAACATTTGGCAAACAGCCACATCAACAATCTCAGTAGCACATCTGCTTCACAGGTGTTTTTTCTTCTTTTTTTTCTGGTAATTAAAAATGCTTCACAGGTGTTGTCATATATATCTAGACAATCTTTACAAAATTTGCTAATCCTCTAGTTGATAACATTAGTACCCTTCACTTATCTACTAAATGTTAATAAACAGTTGTGAGGATAACAACTCCATGAGCTAGCATCTCAGACCAATGCTTGACATTTTACTCTCAAAGATTAATTAGAAAAACTCTGATTTAATAATTACCCAATTCAATCTTGAGCTGCACTGCAAATTCCATTCTCTAATAAACTGAGCAAAAATAGAAAACAGGATGATCATGCTACCACATGTTCAGGCATCATCCGAAGAAGTTAGTGGCAGATTGGTTTTTAAATTTTTCAGGGTGCAACTTTCGTTCAGAATGAAAAGCATATGATACTTGAGTATCATCCCTGCACCACAATAGAAAAATCAGCAAAAGGTTTACATCTGGGCCTTCAAAACAGTCCATTGATCACATGATCATGATCATTTATGAAATTATTATTCAGAACGTAATTATCCATAACTCATACTCAAAGAGTATACTCGTTCTCAATCCAAAAAGAAAGAAAATCTTGGAACATACCACCAAATTTAGATCATAGCAAATAAGGTTTATAAACAAACTGATGTTGGTACTTCAAAATTAAGAAATAGAGTATAATTAGTCTGGAAATGAATTAAATTTAGCTACTATTTAAATTGTGGACTATATGGAAAATGTTTGGTTCACAATTAAGCTCTCACCCGACCAAACGAGAAAGGAAGATTATTTCCTGTTCCAAGGGGCATTGTAGCAATTGGTGGTGGATGAGGTAATTTGATATCACAAACAACTCCTAGGAGCCAGCAGGCTGTTCCATCACTACCAGCAACCTGAAAAGAAAAATAACATTTGAGAAACTTTAATACAATAAATAATTTTCCTACATAAATAAGAACATGAGAAATAAAAAAGAACCTTGATAGAAGAATTAATTATCAGTCCTTACCTCACAATTATTCTCACTTTCTCCTCAATCTGTGCGGCATATTGATCTCCATTAGCTTTGAGCTTCTCTAAATTAAGATAGATTTTCCGTAGAGTTCTATCCAGTGCCTCTTCTCCGACATCAAAAACCTGAAAATTATCCATGTAGAAATTTAATCGAAGCTACAGAACTTATGGAACTACAATCACACAAGGGAAGTAGAACAAACATCAAAGTAACACTTTCTATTAGACTTACTTGATTCTTATGAAGAAGATCACGAATAAGTTACAATAAGATCTCCACTGAGTTGGCCACCCGCAAGCTAACTCAACATAAACACACTCTAGAATAAAAAAATTTCCATGAAAAAAAGGTCAATAATTTGTCATTGATGTTGTCTTTCATGGAATTCTAGTTTAACTTTTCCTAGCCTGCAACCTAGCATTGACATTGCCTTCAATGATGAATGAGAGAAAAAAAAGTCAAAACTACTTTTTTTATTTTGCACAAAAACCATTGCTTGCTCGTGCATCAGGATTTGAAGCTAAAAAATTTGCTCTATAGTCAATACTAATAACAAAATAACCTCAAAAAATATTGTTAAATTACATCAGTTTAAAAAACAAAACTAAAAAAATTAAACACAAGAAAACATAAAGAATATAACTTAGGTTGTCTCTCAATAAGCGTTTGTTTATAGTCTTTAACTTGACTTGATATTGGTCTTTTTAATTTGGATCATTTAATAAGATTGAGACTTTGCTTTTTTAGTTTGCCTTTTCTCAAGGTGGCTCTCTCCCTTTAGATAGGAGTGCAATTAGTATATGTAGTATGGGGTTAAGACAAAGTTTCAAAAAATGTAGAGACCTTTGAATGGTGCTATGGTGCAGCACCGAGCTTTTGTCTTCATGCACAAATTATGCTTGCTGAGCATGCCATGGCATGGCACAACGACCTGGTGACCCTTCTGCCATGCCACAACACCAAGCTCTTGGAATGCTTGTGCCTATTTTCATTCTCCTATGTTGAGGTAAAAAGGTGTAAATAAAATTGGATATCGTTGAATTTATCCAATTTGATAAAATTAAAGATAAATTAGTTTTTGTAAAGTCATATGCATGACTATGCACGGTCAATCTCAAAATATAAATAATCATGAATTGTATTAGATAAAATCAAAATTGGGTGAATGATCATGCACCATTATAAATTATCATGCATTGTCTACTATATAAGGAGATGCCACTCACGCCTGTTCATTCAACATCGAAGCTCATGCACATAAGTCGTAGCAGACTTAGAGTGTCTATGGAAGTCTAAATACACTCTTGTTCTATGTGGATACTGAGGTATCATCCTCTTCTTGGATCAAAAGCAATTCTAATCACTATTTTGATGACTCTTCAAAGACAAAGAAGCCACAATGAATGTATGGTTTAACACCCTATGTGTTTGATTAGATTACAAGTTGTAAATACATATACAATAAACAAATCATGGATGGATATATGGTTGTTTGTTTGCTTGTTAAAAAAATGTTCAACATTTATTTCCCTTGCGTTTGCCATAAATCCCTACACTCGAATCATTAGACATTGTGAAATTTCAATGTGACAATACGTGTATCATGAATATTAGGTTTCATTTACACATACAAATGAAATTCAATTCATACATACAAAAATATAATCAACACACTTGAGAACAATACATAATCATTCTAAAAATGGAATTTAAAGTTAATCTTTAATTTAAATACTTGGAAGTAATGAACTTTGGTCCTTGATTTTGGGTTTTAGAATCCGAATGTAGGTGAGAGATACTAAAAATGAGATACTTTATTTGTTATTGATAAGGGTACTTTTTTAAATTTGAGCTTTGTTGGAAGGTCATAGGAGAGAACAATTTTGTATTTAATTTAGATAATGGACTACAATGGTATATTGCTAGAAGCAGAGATTATTTTGTATTCACCCATTAAAACTAATTATTTGAATTTTTTTTTTTAAGTTATTAATAATTAAAATTATTGATATGTTTCAACTAAAAGTTTACCATGGAAAATATTGTACGAAACATTTCATCACCCAGAAAAAGGGGGAAAAAAAAACGAAGCTACATATAGCATCTTTTACTTGGGAAATCCAGGACTGAAAGTTCTACTTTAAGTAAGTGTATTGGATGCACGTCTTTTAAATGTATTAAATTAGATTTTTCAAATGAGATATTTTTTCAGGGGATTTTGAAGGGCAAAAATTGTATAAAGAAATCTGTCTCTAAATGTATACAAGAAGTTTGTGTTTACAGCTGCAATTAAAAGTTTCTTCATAATTTTTGTAAAAATCTTATTTTACACAATGCCCACATCTTTTTCGATTTCTGAATTTTTACAAGTTTAATTTAATTACGTTGTTAGATACCCCAAACGAAAATAATAATAATAATAATAATAATTTTGAGATCACTATAGTTTCATTTGTAATTTAAAATTATCGAAGGTTGAAATCTAATTCAAGCATAATACAATATCACATTATTTTATATACACATATGATGTATTATCAAGTGATTAATTATTAATTGTTTTTTAATTTAAAATTACATGATCATATAAGAATAAATACAATTATTTTAAGTTTTAGAGTAACAATATAGTATGTTATAAAAAGTTGTTTCTAACCATGAATGACCTTTTAAATAAAGCATTGGAATAGTTGTAGGGCAAGTGAATATGGGACATTCATGAAACTGATAATGAAGCCTTTTGAGTCATTTTACAAGTAAAATCAAGTGTTTGGAGGATTTTCGGTGTCCAAAGATAAAAAACTTCTTTTCATATAACTTAAAGATTGAGTAGTACCAGAATGGAAGTTGGCAAATAGAAAGCAAAGAGAAAATGCAGTTGAATAGGAGTGAAGAAGGCAAAAGTTTCGATGAAATAATAGTTAATGAAAGATTGGGAATTTAAATGATGGTGAAGATGAAGATGATAAACTTTAAGTTTTAATTGGTTGACGATGAGAGATGGCGACCCATCAATCTGAGAGACCTCCTAAGACCCAAAAGGCTAATTGAAATGGCTTAGCACATGGCAGGCCCCATCTCCAGGATCTCTGACTATCCTTTTTTGGATCGTACAATTCTCAATCATCAATCCCATTTCTTTTCTTCCCTTTTCTTTTCTTTTCTTTTGATTTAATTTTAAACCCACTTCTTCTTCCTCTTGATCTTCTTTCCAAAACCTCAGATAAACCTATAGGTGGCTCCATTTGATTAAGACAATGTGCAGACAAATAAATGATTAGATGATTATAATCACTTAGAGTTAGAATTTTAAATGGTCATTAAAAGCAACTGTTCAATGTTGAAGCAGGGATGCCAGTGAGGTTGTGACTGTGACATTTTTCTCTACCATTTGCTTCAGCCTGTTCAGTATCACGACTTTCTCAACTTTTTTGATTCCTTTTCTCCAGGATCCTATTCATCACAAAAGAAAAAAAAAGTGCCAACGGCAATTCAAAAGGGCATGCAGAGATTTGACTAAAATCAATAGTTGCTTTATTCATTTGCCTACTGGTTGCCTTCTATTATTACTTCTAGATTGAATATAAGCTGAAAGATGAAAATGTAGCACGTAACTTGAGCATCTCATATTCTAGATTCGTCAGTCTCTTAAATGCATGTTTAATTGATTCAAGGCAACCAGTATACTTGGTATAAAGTTAATAGGACATTGAAATTAAAATACAACAACATAAGAATGGTAAAAGCATATAGCTTAGTGGGGTAGGGTTTAAAAGAGTCGAAATAATATTTCAGGTGAATTAGGCAGCAAGAACATTTGTCCATGGTGTATTTTTTTTTTTTTTTAATATACCTAAGTTTAGAGAACTACCTGAGCCCAACCCACCAAAGTTTCATGCCTCTATATCTGTATATATGTCTAAATACACCAATCTTGATCTATCCTCTCTGCCTTCCATAATTTTACTGCTTCTGCTAGTAGCAGTAAACACCAGTAGCTGAGGAAGCTGCCTAACTCATTCATGGCAGGCAAGGAAAAAAACACAAACACTTCCAATAATAATCAGCACGCCTGTGATCCTTGTAGATCCTTTGGCCAGAAGTGCAGTCATATCGTGAAGAAGCAACGTGCCAAATTCTACATCCTCCGCCGCTGCATTGCAATGCTCATCTGCTGGCGAGAGCGCGGCGAGTCTTGATTGATTCTTGAGGCTGCAGCTTTGTTTATTTTGATCTTGCTATATATATATATATTAGATAGAGGAGTGTGATTAATTTATAAAATATTTGTAATTTTTAGCTTATATATTACGATAACTCAAGTATAGTGTTTGATGAAATCAACTTCTCAAATGAATAATTAATTGTAGATCGGTCCAGGTTTCTATATATTTTCAAGTAGTTGTTTGACCCTCTTTTGGTGAATGATTCTTGGTTTAATTTATGCAACTTTCTCTTCTCTTCCTGGTCTCTTTTCTGTGAATGAAGCTCATGATGAGGTTTGAAAGGAATAATGGGTTATTTGTGAAGTGATATGTTCTCTTACCAACTCCTCAAGGTCAGTGATTGGATATGACAAATTCTTCATTTCACCTCAATCATTCTTCTTCTTCTTCTTCTTCTTATCAGAGGTCGTAGGCCATAATTTAACATGTTCTGCTGAATTCTTCCTGCTACTATTTTTATTACTATAAACAGAAAAGGTACCTACATTCTTCTTTTCCCTGAACTTCTTCACAATTTCTAACTTTCTTCTATCCAATCATGTAAATATTCATTTCATCTTATATATTCTGAATAACATTACAAAATTCGCTGTTCAAGTTTCCAAGCTTTTAAGTTTTTCTTTTCTTTTCCTGTAGCCCAAACGGGATAATGAAGCAACTTCCATTCATTAGACAAATGATTTTGTTTACTTAGATATGAAAGCATTATGAGAAACATGAAGAGTTGATTGTTGGGGATATGATTTGTCAATTTCAAGCACAATCTAAACCCGTAAGCCCTGATGCATAGGGAACATCAGACAAGAGAAAAAAAAAAAATTTAGAATTATATTGCTCGATCGGGCCATCCTTCAAATTTTATTGCTGTGTCCTCAAATCCCACCAAGTTTCAGTTAATGTTTCATTATGTGCAACAGAATCCAATGGTCCAAACCAAATGGAGTGGTTGGTCATGTAAAAATTAATGTATTGTTCAATTGCAAAAAGATTTACTCAAGTTAAATTAAAACGTATTACAAGCTTGTCATTTAATTTAGCAGAATCACTGTCTGGGATATTTATATTGTGTGCATATGCCTGATCTTCAAAGAAGAATGAACCAAACTTCAACTTCTTTGGGAAAGATATTGCAGCCTGATCGTGCACAGTAAAAGAGAAAAGATTTAAAGGACAAAACCATACTGCAGAGGAATTATTTCTACCATCATGAGCAACTTTGGGAAAGATATTCAATAGGTCTTGTTTTCACTTTTAACTCACAAATCAAAATCTTAAAGTCTAATTTCATCTGAAATTTACTCCACCACATTGTGACAAAATAAAAAACCTGTCACCAGGTTAAATTTTACCTCCGACAAATATTTAAAAATGTTTCAAGTTCATCATGTGTGACAAAAAAGTAACTACTTCCTATATCAGGAAAAACAATAGACAGTTATGGTAAAAAATAAAATAAAATAAAAGGCAATATCAGGAATTCCTGTTCCTCCCATACTGTACACAAATGTAAAAGAAAATAAGATAAATACAAAGTAGCTGATAAATTAGGGAAAAGAAAAGACTGTTGTGGTAGAAAAAAGTAATTAAGGTGAAAACAGAAAATACAAGAAAATATAGATTTCTGTATCAGAAGTGCCTGACCCAAAAGTAAAAGAAATAAATAAATAATGGAAAGACTGAAGAGTTAATAAAATTTATTGAAAAGAAAGAAGGAGAGAGAGAGAGAGAGAGAGTCGTGGATGCGGGGCCTTTGATGTCAGCCGACAGCGAGAATCCCCAGAGAGAAAACGAGTGTGTATCCTCCTCCCACTCTGAGCGCCCCCTCGTGCGGCCCCTAGCTGTATTTATGTACTCCATCTCCATCTCTTCCTACTTCCTTTTGACCTTTCATTAATTGTCCGTCCTCAAACTTTACCCAGTTTCACAAACCACAATTCCCTTGGTTAAGGATGCCTGCACTGCAATTGCAAACTGTTGAGTGAAGAAAAAAGGAGAGGCCCGCTAAACACGTGCAATCCTGACAAGGGTTTTGAAATGTTAGCGTATGTGAACAGTCGCAGTATGCAAACTCTGAATGTGTTTGTATGTAGGAGAATTTGAAGACTTTCCACGTTGAGATGCACGTGTGGAAAGAGTACTGGCAAGTAAATAAGCAATAAAGAGTGGAGATGGCGCAAAGCCTTTACATTAATTTTTCTTTTCTCTTTCTCTTTCTTTTTAGGTTATCTTCTCCAACCACTTGTCAGTTGTCGTATAAACTTTCATTAGATTCGTCACACTATGACCTGATTGGATCTCAAAACAGTGATTTCTGGTAACTTTTTTATGGACTATCCACCCATGCAGATGAGTTTAGCCGTCGATCCCATAGCCCTGATGCTCTCTCTGATAATCACCACGGCGCATATTTAGCTAAACATTTCATTATTCACCCTAAATTATAGCTTCATTATTCTTCAAACAAGCTAGGGTGTTTGCTAATCATTGATCCTTCAAGAAAAACTGGCAAGTCAAAATCAACTTAAGAAAATTAAACCAAAGAGAACCAGGCAGGAAACACCTACATGCTGTGCTGTAGCTTATAAATTCTATTTTAAGCCATTCAGTTCAGATATGCAAGAAGTTAATATTTTATCAGAGGCATTCCTATCTTTCTTTAGAAACAAAATGTATAATTATTTTATTAATCTTACTCAATCATTTCACTTACTCTTCTCAATTACAAGTTACATGTAGCATCCTAGATCCGAAAGCCTTTTCGGTTAGAGTTTCGGGGTTAGAATCGAGATTCAGAGAGAGATTGGGAGTCTGGTTAAGTTCAGGGGTGAGTTGGTAAGTTTTCGGAGCCATGCGGTTTCCGTTGGAATCTTTTCGGAAGGATTCGATTAGGCGAGTGAGCGGAAAATGAATTAAGTTCATTTTCCTTGGTGCACGCCCGTGCATCATTGGTGCACGCCCGTGCGTGGCATGGTATTTAAGTGAGAGCCGAGAGAAATGTCATTTCTTTTCTCACCCAAGTTTCTTTTAGCCATTTTCTCTCTTCAATTTCAGCTCCTCCTGTTCCTAGAGAGGGAATCCAGCTGCAAGAAGCTCCCAATCCGATTAGAGAGCCAAGAGATTAGAGATTTGTGAAGTTTCCCGAAGCATGGCTAGAGGTAAGTGTTCCCTTACCCTTTCCTTGAGTTTCCCGGCATGTTTTGTGCTTCTTGATGCCATGGATGTGTTCTTTGCATGTTGATGATTGTTTGGTATGATTATGTGGCCTTGCATGTTGATTTGGATGACAAATTTCCACCCTTGAAGCTTGCATGTGTGTATGTATGGCTTTGGAGAGAGAAAGAATATGTTCCCATGGTAAATCGTTTGATGGTTGATGCATGTGCAAGTTGAGGCTTGAATTGTGTTAATTGGGATGTTGAGAACATGTGTTTGAAGTGTTATTGTGAATGAATGTGTTTTGGTTGGCCATTTCATGCATTTTTCGAGCGGTGCTTTGTTGAAGAACCAGACGCACGACCGTGCGCCAGTATGGCACGACCGTGAGCCTGCGTTTCTCCAGATGCACGCCCGTATGCACGACCGGTGCACGGCCAGAAAATGCATGTGCACGCCCGTGTGTCCGCATACGCACGCCCGTGCGTAGGCATTTTCAGTGACAATGAATAGTGAATTCCAGTAGCTTGCACGACCAGGCGCACGACCAGTGCACGGTCCCGTGCGTCAGGGTGCACGCCCGTGCACGTTTCATGCACGCCCGTGCATCAGCAGAGTTTCAGAAAAATGATTATTAAATGAGAATTTAAGCATGCGAATTCAGAATAAAGGTTAATTGGCTTCAGATAAGCATCAGATGAGCATGTGATCAGTTAATAAACTGCATGTGCATATCATGACATGACATATAGTTTCAGAGAGGATCAGGGGATCCGAATTCAGCAGTATTCAGAACCCGATGTACGGGTAAGAGTAAAGGGTGAATACGAGGGGGCATCTGTGGGAATCAGCCTTCTGACACCAGTCAGAACGCTCAGCAGTATTTCAGATTCAGTTCCTGACACCAGTCAGATGATTCAGCAGCATTTCAGTTTCAGCTCTCTGACACCAGTCAGATCGAAGCAGTATAGTATTCAGATTCAGCTTTCTAGCCAGTAGCTAGACTGTTTAACCCACATGGCCAGGATGCCGAATCCCTGTATTACCCAGTCTGATCAGCACAGCAGGTACCCGAGGGTACAGAGAGAGGTATTCAGATACATGCATCCAGTTTTCAGTTAGCATGACATGACATACACATCATGACGTGCATACATATGATATTAATAAATGAATGAGATCCAGATGAGCAGTTTCCAGATTCCAGCAAGCGCATAGATGTATGATTAGGGCCGAGGCCCAGGTATGTGTTTGTTTATATGATTGTTTGTGCTTGCTTGGGTATTGAGGGAAGTAAGGAGCGCTTACTGGGTGATCTTTATCACTCATCCCCCTCCTTCTTCCAGTTTTGCAGGTGTTCGTGCTGGGTTCGAGGAGCGGTTGGATCGAGGCTGACGGAGAGGGCACGCACACACACCTCGATCTCAGTTTGTATCAGTTTTGGACCTGTATGGTCATATGTACTTTTGTATGTATCCAGATGTACAGAAACACTACGTATGTATATGATAAAGGCCTGTGGGCCCATTGTACAGAACAGTCTATATATGTTAATGATGTATGTTCAGAAAAGCTTCCGCGTGTGTAAAGTTGTATAGTTTCAGGCAGTGATTTTATTTTCGTAGGATTCCCGTCGCGGGTACCCGTATTTTCAGTTTATTAATAAAAGCTTCCCGATATTATTCAGCAGCAGGGGTACTCGTGGCGGCGGGTCCTATATTACAGGATTATGGAACTGCCTAAAATCATATATTAAAAGTCTATATTTACCAATTGTGGCATTGGATGAATTCATATTGCTTTGATACAGGCAAGATGCGTCGGAGGCTGAGGATATTTTTATTTTGGCAAGAGCATAGACATAAAAATTGTAGCAGATTGAAAGTGTTGGTTGAGAGCGAGAAAGGGACCCAATTTAAGTTTACTTAAAATTTATTTTATATGTTAATAAAACGAAAGAAACTAAAAATAATGTTGGTGGGTGTGATAAGGTATGCCCCTCAAGAGGACATGATTGAATCGTATAATATGAGTTGAAATGAAATAATGTTGTTCTCACCATTATTATAATTTGGTATATGATATGATTTGATGTGGCTTGTGACCATTATGATTTCTGTAATGCATTCCATCAAGGCCAACTAACCATGTCTCCTCCTCTCAAAACAACTAAAACCGCCTTTGCCATGTTTGAAATTGTGTCAACGGATTCTAATTATACATATATATATATATATATATATATAGCTGATTTTTAACAAAGGAAAAAGTACTTTTTTGTAATATTTTATCTTGAAAGAAGAAAGGAAAAAAACCGACTTAATGTTATGTGTTTTCCTTGAAAAAGGATTTGAAATTTTGGTCGCATAGACTCAATAATAATAAAGTTCATATCCAAAGAGAATAATGTAGAAGAAGTGACGAGTTTAAAAAGTAAATGTGATATTGTAGAGATTGAAGAGATAGGAGTGATGAATGAGAGGATTGAAAAAAGGCAAAAGCTAAGCAAGCAAGGACAATAATATATATTAACTGCGACGTTTATGTTCAATATTTTCATGTGGGATTGTCCCCCATAAAGTAGCTTAGTCTAATCAACACCTACTATATATATTTATATATATTTCTATTATTATTATTATTATGTTTTATAAACAATATACATAAACAAATAAGCATGCCTTCTCTCCTCAATCTTCATCTTCATTTCATGTCTTTCACCAGCATGACTCCCCATTAGCCTACATGCATTCATTATTATATCCACCACTTCAACGCAAATATTATCACATATTTTCTAATTTTTTGAAACAACCAATAATAGTTATTCATAATAGATGAAAGAGAAATTACAAACTCATATGAAATTACCTTTACAGATGATATAGGTGGTAGAGTCATATTATATAACTCCATGTCAGAAAAAAAAAAAAAAATTCATGTTCTAGTGATTGTTATTAAAAGAAAGTCTTTGATTTTAGGCCGAATGAATGAAGTATAAGATGACTGGTTGGCTGGTGACATGGTGAGGAAATTAATAATAAATTTAACTTGTCGGTGCAAAGTTGAAATTAATGGGCTGATTCAAACTTTGTCACATTCAGCAATTAATGCATGTTCAGGTAACAATTAATGGATTTTTAGGTGCAGAGTCAGAATCAGAGTCAGACTCGAGTTGGTTGACTGAGCCCTTGTGTTCCCAATTTGTTCAATTCTCCAGTCCGAGCTAAAACAACTTAATCTCGACACCATTGAAGCCTGCTTCTGGAACAAACATTATTTAGCATTAGAACCTTTAAGAAAACGACAATTCAAAGAACATTTTGCATCCACTAACGACCACAAAACGCTAGCAATTAACGTAGGTTTCAAGCCCTAAGCTTCAATATGAGGAAATTTTCTTTTCTAGCTTGAAAAGGTCACCAATAATCATCCCGAAGGACTTGTTCGGCTCAATGACAGTAACATTGAAGTTTTCACCATCCATCACAAGTATTATAGCATCAAATACACGTATGGACGGCATAAACAAAGACAACTTCAACATAAATTTAACAAACACAACATAAAAATGATTTAACTGTAAAGGTCATCATCATCAGCCCCACCAGCAGTTGCAGCAAAAGGATCTGATCCGGCAGCACCTGTTCCAGCTTCTGGAAACCTAAATTCAGATCCGAACCCTCTTGATTGTTGCAATGTTTGAGCAAACGCCTGGTATTTCCGTATGTCAGCATCGCTCACACTCCTTCGCGCATATTTCATTGATTCCTCAAAATGGGCTGCTTTGATCTCTGCCACTTCATCTTCCATGTCCTCCTCCATTGCCTCAGGGTTATCCCTTCTCTTCCTCTCCCTCTCAATATCCTACAATAAACAAGAGTCCACTCATTACATTCCTCTAGGTCATTATAACATAACTCAGACACTTTTTAAGGAAATGTTAATGACACAGAATCAGCAAACTTACTTTCTCAATATTCTCTCTGATGGCATATTTGCATGCCCGTTGACATATTTCTGTAATATCTGCACCACTGAAGCCTTGAGTATACTTGGCAAGTGCTCTGAGGTCAACATCTTTGGAAACTGGTGATTTCCTCAAGCAAGCCTTAAATATTTGATGACGTGAATCCTCGTCAGGAAGAGGAATATAAATCAACTGGTCAAGACGGCCAGGACGCAGAAGTGCAGGATCAATGATGTCTGGTCTGTTAGTGGCCCCAATAATGAAGACAGTCTTCTTTGCAGACATACCATCCATCTCAGTCAGAAGCTGGTTCAAAACCCTATCAGCTGCACCACCGGCGTCACCTACACTGCTTCCTCTCTGCAAGTAGTAAATGCAGGTTTAAGCCAGAGCCAATATGTGGAACACATCATCACAATTAACAACCGCAGGATAGGTGAACTTAAAATAATGCCGATGTATTCTCATGGGTCGAACTAAACAAACATAAACATGCATAACAGGTCATTCTAATGTCATTAACAAAACATTGAGTACTTCTGCAGTATCTATAATAAACTAGAATTGCAAAAACTTCTTTTTCAAGTAATGTCCTTGTTAATCATGGAAGTCATATAATCCCATGGCACACGTAATTGCAGACCTTTGTCAAATCCCAACATGGTCAACGTGATCTAAAAGAAGTTTAAATCATTAAGGGAAAGAGCGAAAAAAAACCTGTGTAGCAATTGAGTCAAGTTCATCAAAGAACAGAACACAAGGAGCAGACTGTCGGGCCTTGTCAAAGATTTCTCGTACATTGGCCTCACTCTCTCCAAACCACATTGTAAGCAGTTCAGGACCCTTGACACTAATAAAATTAGCCTGACATTCATTGGCAATAGCTTTGGCCAGAAGGGTTTTCCCACACCCAGGAGGACCATAGAAAAGAACCCCCTTTGAGGGTGACATTCCAAATTTCTCAAATTTCTCAGGATGCTCCACTGGATATTGAACAGTCTGCATATAAAAATACCAATAAATCAAAATTTTGATTGTGGAGAGATGAAGGAAAGCATGGCACATGTTAAGCCATGAAGCAATTGCAGTTACCTCTTGCAGCTCCCTCTTAACATTCTCAAGTCCTCCAATATCCTCCCAACTGACATTGGGCACTTCAACCACCTGATCACAAAACTCTTGATCAGATACTCAACCAATGAAAAAAGAAGTCCTAATAATAAACAAGCTCCAACTAGAAATATCATGATAAACTCACAGTTTCTCGTAGAGCTGATGGATTGCTTGTTCCAAGTGCAGTCTTGAAGTGTTCATCTGTCACTGCCATAGAATTGAGAATCTCAGCATCTATTGTCTCATCTTCCAAGTCAATCACATCCATCTTCTCCCTGATGCACTGAAGAGCAGCCTCAGTACAGAGAGCTGCTAGATCAGCTCCAACATAACCATGTGTGTCCTTTGCAATTCTTTCCAAATCGACCTGTAGTGTATGAAACAGAAAATTCAAAAAATTACATTAAGTCTCTTTAAAAAAGTAGAAAATTGAAAAAAAAAAAAATTTGAAGTGTTTGAACATTACATCATCAGAAAGCTTCATGTTCTTTGTGTGGATACGGAGAACCTCAAGACGCCCAACTTCATCTGGTACTCCGATGTCTATTTCTCTGTCAAATCTTCCAAACCTTCTCAGAGCTGGGTCAATGCTGTTGGGACGATTTGTAGCCCCAATAACGATCACATGTGCACGTGACTTCAATCCATCCATGAGTGTCAAGAGCTGGGAAACTATTCTCCTCTCAACTTCCCCATGAGTTTTCTCACGCTTGGGAGCAATTGAATCTATCTCGTCAATAAAAATAATTGAAGGTGCATTTTTTTCTGCCTCCTCAAAAGCCTTCCTAAGATTACTTTCACTCTCCCCAGCCAATTTTGACATAATCTCAGGTCCATTGATACAGAAGAAGAAAGCACCAGTTTCATTAGCAACAGCACGGGCAATAAGGGTCTTCCCAGATCCAGGAGGTCCATAAAGCAAAATTCCTTTTGGTGGCTTCACACCAATTGACTTGAAGAGCTGTGGATGCCTCAATGGGAGCTCCACTAATTCTCGAATCTGAGCCATCTGCTTTCTAACACCACCAACATCATCATAACCAACTTCATCTAACCTATTTTCATCCTCCCTGCTAACTGGCTCGCCTTCACAGAAGATCTCAGTATCAGGGGCAACCACACAGTAATCAGCAGGGTCAGTCTCAATAACCTTGAACTCAACACTTCTCATTCCTCCCCTAACAAGGAATAGATCACCTTTCCTCACTGGACGGTATGCCTCCAGAAAATAAGCTGCAAATGTTTAAGCAATAGACTAAGAAAAAATGAAAACCACCAAAATATATTGACAATCAGTCAAATCTATGATATTTGATCAAAAACTATGTTAGCCAAGCACCAGGACAAAAAGCCAATGTTTTCTCATACAGAAAAAGCAAAACAAATATTTATAAAGAAAACTTAAAAATAGTTTTGTTCTAACCAATTCAAGAAACCGCTTTAGAGTCTTTGAAAATAAGCTTGGTGTAAAATATAATTAAAGAAGGTGAAATTTTATTAAAGAAATCATTAAATTGTTCACAAATTGCAAAGCGATGCTTCTATATAGTGAGACGGATCCAATCACCATAGAAATTTAAGTCCAAACTAAGAGAAAATAAAGAAAATTTGAAGTCCACTGCCCACTACATGCAGAATATTTACTGAATTGTACTCTTCCAATTAGAAAAGAAGGCAGAAAATGAAGTCAATACATACTAAACAGACACAGGCCAAATTTTTCTTTCCTTTTTATTTATTGATTTTTTTTTTTTTTTTTGATTAAAAAACCATATTATTAATAAAAGAGTTGAATCAAGGTACACATATAAGAGAACTAACCTAGATGCCTTCAGAACTTAATTTTGTGAACCTAAAACTAAACAGTGCTATTACTTCAGATCCTTATAAGCACATAATATTCTTGGAGAATTGATGGTGGCACATTTAATATGTAAATATATTTATACTGTAAGCTACAAATTAGCAGAACAGGAGGATACAAAAGCAATTCAGGTAAAAATGGCTGGGCATATCAGCAGATTAGAAATTGCACATGTTGAATAAATCAAAGAAAGTAGGGTTCCCCCGCAAACCATGGGCGGTCAAAACACAAAACCCCACCCAAAAGAATATAGCTTTCCTAGGCAGTGAATACTTCTATTGGAAGATATCACTGAGCTCTCTTCACTAAAATGCATTTAAAGACAAACAAGAATAACCTAACAACCAACCATTAGGTTTAAGAAATTAAACTCCACAACCAAAGCTCAAACCAACCTCATTAGAGTGTACAAAACCAATCCAAACAACTACATATCAATCAATTGTAACTTATCAAAGAATGTTTTTAAAATTTCTATTAAAAAATCAAAACCAACAGTATATACAGAGTGGTTACATGTTAACTGGTCTACTAAAGAAATCGGTTGAAAGAAAATATTGGATACAGAACTCACGTTTCAAATACGCATCAAAGAGATTTCCAGTGACCCCTTCAATTGTGTCATCCACAGGTAATATGTGCACACGCTTTCCATATTTGACATCAGGACACTGGTGAACAGATACAACATCTCCAAGCCTAACCCTCAAGTTCGACCTCACCACCTTGTTCATCCTTATCTTTGGTTCATCACATGTGTCATCAGCAAGAGCAATACAAATAGTATCTTTCCTTTTCTTTCCCTGAGCACCAAAAACATCAAATGATATGTTTGAATACAATTTGCAAGTGTTTTACAAATAAAATGGGATATCAAGTTTATTGAATCAGACAAGAGTTCCCTGACTGAAGCTAAACCACAAAAGTGGCCAGAAATCAATAAAACTTGTAGAGAAATGAGGCCAAAAATGGCCAAATAAAGAGATAAACCCGAAGCTCATAGCCCCTAAACTTTGTCTCACAACCTAGAAATTTACAAGAACACCACTCTATAGACAACAAACTTACAGGACAGGAAACTCTATATTCCAGGTAAATGGTACCCACTGAATTGGAACCTATGGCCTCCAACCAATAACTAAATTCACACGTATAATTACGTCACAATACAAATACTCTAAATTAAAATATCAAGTTGCGTAGATAGTGCATTCCCTAAAATCTATTTCAACCATTATTTACCATAACAGAATTTTGATCTACATTATAATACAAACCCAAAAGAAACACATAAAAACACGAAACTAGATTAGCCTAAAACTCTAAGTTAAGAAACAATTGAACATAATCCAAGTAAAATGCAAGCTAAAATATAATAAAGTGCATATGTTACATACAAAACAACCAAATCATCATCATATCACGAAACAATAAAAAACAAAAAACAAAACAAACCTTGATCAAGATTGTGTCACCGCGAAAGAGCTGGAGCTTCTCCATGGTATCGGGATGAAGCGAAACCACAGAGTTATCGTCGTTTACAGCTTCATCAACGACGAGACGGTTCGGCGCCTTCTTCCGGTCCAAAATTGCCGTACTATAATCTCTCTTCGTGCCCTTACTGTAAAACAAAAGCAAAACAAACATTGCAACGAAATCGAAAACACAAGTCGCCAAAACAGAGAAACAAAATCAATAATGAGATCTAAAACGTACGAATCGGAGGACTCGGCTTGGTTAGACATCGCGTATTGAGTTGCAGAGAAGAACTAAAGAAAAATTAGAACTGGAGTTTTCTACAGATCTGAAACAAGTCTTGTTGAGTCTTTATAGAGGAGGGCAGCTGCGTTTCGTGCTTGTAAAGAAAGTAATTTTATTTTTTTATTTATTATTTTTTTGTTTTTTCACTTTGCTTTCTTGCTTCTGCTTCTGGGTCTGATCTCAGGTAGAAGTTCAGAATTTTAATGTGTTTTCAAAACAAACAAAAAAAAACTAAAAATCAATTAATATTAAATAATTTATTATTTATAAATATGACCCCTAATTTTTTACTTTGAAAAATTATTTTTTTTCATCTTCTTTTATCGTAAAATTATGACAAATTATTGGCCGTCCAGATGACAATTTAACTGTTTAAAAGGTAAGAACAAAATTAACACCTTCTAATTAAATCAATACTTTATAAATTTAAATTTAATATCACACAACTGATAAACGTGTATATATATAATCTATTATTTATCACATCACAGATCATCAAAAGATTTGTTCCCACCCAAAATTTTTTATAAAATATAACTTTTTAATTTTTTAAAATTTAATAATTAAATATTAACTATTAAAAAGATATTTTTATTTTTAAATAAAAATTTTTTAAAATAATAAAATAAATTTTATTAAAATATTAAAATAATATTAAAATAAATTATAAAAAATATTTAAAAGTTTTAAAAATTATAAAATAAAAAAGCAACCATTAATGGTGACCCCTGCAAAATAAATCAAGTGATAAAAAACGATTATCTGATTTACGAAGTGAATAGTTCGATAGAGACAATTAAATCTATCGTATCTTTTTTTGGCAAAGAAGGTCAACCCAAAAAGGGTAAAAAATAATTGGTTTTATCTCCATCAAGTGTTTCTAGTTATGGTTGATAATGAAAACAGTCAGATTTGATCGTTTTCACCAAAAAAAGAAACGATTGATTGATTGTCTTTATCAAACAGGCGATTAAAACTAGATGGTCGTTTTTTGCTACTGGATTATTTTTCAACGACTACTAACATTAACAATATTATCGATGATGATTTTTTTTATTTATTTTTTAATTTATTATATTTTTATTATATTTTTTTATTTTTTTTGTAAAAATATTTTAATTATTTTATCAAAAATATTAAATAAATTAAAAAATAAATAATTAGATTTTAAAAATTAAAAAGTAAAATTTTGCCTTTAAAAGATATTGGATGCTAATAAATCCTTTGGCCAACAACTCATTGGCATGAAAGAGGTGATTCAGCTTGCATGTAGAAGGTGTCTAGAATCTTCTATGTTGATGTTACTAATATATTAAAAATAAAAGGCTAAAGGACCTATTCCCACCCATAGTTTGATGAACTTCCCTTTTCACCTCCTAAGTTTGTAAAACTTAAAGTCCCACTTATTAAATTGATCAACAGTTAAATCTAATAGATCATCAGTTATATTTTTTACAATCAAAAGGTATATTGTTATTTTAAGATTAAAATTTTATTAAATAATAAAATAAAATTTAAATAACCATAAATTATTATTCAAATATTAAAAAATTTAAAATATATATATATAAATTTAAAAATTCAAAAAAATTAAAAACAATCACAATCACCAGTGTCAACGGTGGTTGTCGTTGCTAATAAAATTAAGTAATCGAAAACAATTATCTGATGTTAGAGAATATCAAATTTCAACTTCTTATCTAACAGAGGTGGTCAGAAATAACAGTTAAAAACGGTAAAAAATGGTAGACTTTGACCCTATTGACCATTATTTGTTATAATTTTTATTATAAACGATCATATCTAACCTTTCCTAAAAACCAAGTATCAATTTTTGATTACTTGATTTCATTAACGATAGCTATCGTCATTGGCCAATATAATTTCAATTTTTAATCCTAACAAAATAAAATCATTTTTCATATTAACAAAATTTCCTTCAATAACAGAAACAGTGACTCGTGGACATTACTTATCACAGAGCTGAAGATAAGCTCTTGAAAATGGCCGAGGCCATACAGGACGAAGCCTCTTTATTATGTGGCCCACGTAAATTTGTTTCATTGGCGATATTTTTGCAATTCACAAAACTCGTTTTCTAAGTAGAACTCAAATTAATAATCATGATAAAGTTATCTTCCATCGTTTACAAATTACATGTAGAGGAAACTGAAGGATTCACACTTAAAAACACATGCACATGGCAGGTAGGACAGCCAATTGGGTCTAGGGGCGAATACGAGGCTTAGGTTTGAACATTTTTTGATGTGAGTTTAATTCGAACAAAAATTAGTTTAGTATGAATTTATCGAATCAAAATTAAAGATAGCTCACATATAGTTTAGATGAAAAAATCTGACTTAATTTGTTTTAAATTGGTTTGAATTTATTATTTGAATTCATAACTTGAATTAAGTTCAAATTTATAACTCAAATTTGTGACAATCGACAAAACGACATTATTTTGTTAATAAATTATGAATTTGAAATGAATTTAAACTATGAACCCAAATCATAAATTAGAATTATAAATTTGAGTCAAATTTGAACTGAATAAGACTGAACTCCCTTTTAGCTCAAGTACGACCTAATTTAAAAAATGAGGTGAACCTCTTAATTTGAATTCAATTTAAAATCAAATCAAACAAATCAAATTGAACCGAATTGAGTCAAGTTGGCTTTTGAGATTGAGTCAATTCAAACTGGATCCAACTCAATTGGGTTGGACAAGACTGAAGCCTGATTGTTTGAACCCAAAGTGAATAACAGGTCTCAAGTGGGCTTAGATAAGAAAATTTGTACAAGTTATTATACTCAAGCTTAAATAAAAGTGGTTCAAAACCGATGCCTAATAGGACCCGGAAAGTAAAATATTTGTTAATTTATATTAATGTTATAATTAGTTAATACTTGTTAGTTTATTTCGTGTTTAAAACAAAATAAATTTAAATATCATTTATAAATTATAATTAAAACTTAAAAAAATTCCAAACTTATCTATATTTAATGAAATTATTAAATATATCTACTTGTGTGTGTGTATATATATAAATATAAATATAAATATATATATATATATTAAAACATTTATTTTTTAAGATTTAATTATTTTACATATTGATTCGAAGTCTGAAGATATTATTTTTTTATATTTTATTTTTGTTGACGTTAAAAAAGATTATATATAAAAATTATATAAATAATTTATGATTGTTTAAATCAATGACTATTGCGTTCTTATTCAATATTGAGTTAGTATTAGATATAATTTAATAATAATTTATTTGATGCTAAAAAATTAATATTGAAGTTTTATCGATGTTAATTAGAATTAAAAAAAATTGATGTTAATTTAATTTAAAAAAATAATTAATTTTTGATACAAATTTAAAATTAAAATTTTTTCCATGGTAGTCCAATGTTTGTCCCCTCCCTACTTGGAAGATGGATCAGAAGACTCCAATTATAGGCCATGACTTCATTTTGGGTAGATAAAAGGAAAATTAGTAATTTCAACTTTCAAGAATGAAACCTTTACCAAAATCCTTTTATTCCTCTCCTTTCAGACAGCATAAATGCTAGTCAAATGACTACTTATTTTCCGTGGGTCTATTTTGATTTTTTTTTTTTTATACATATTTTAATATAGGCCAAAGGACTTATTCCCACCTATAGTTTGAGGCAGAGACAAATTCCCGCTCATTAATTTTTAAAAACCCAAAATCCAACTTACCAAAGATAAGGATGAAGATTTTTTTAAAAAAAAATCAATTGATTTTTTATATAGTAAGGCCACCCATAGTACAAGATATTATCCTTTTATATATTTTCCAAAAAATTTCTAATAAAACCACTAAAAGTGATCTCTATTAAGAATTTTTAAATATATCTGAGTGTAAGTGTGACAACTTGTGGTTAAAGTTCTAAACTACTTTGAAATTTGCTCAACATTTCTTGTTCCCTAACTTTTTTTTCACTTTATCTTTGTGTTATAATTGATTTACTTATATGTGATGTTTGATTATTCATTGATATTATTGAATTGATTCATTTATCATCTTTAATTGCATTAAAGTTGATTTTTGGGTGAAAAGTTTTCAAGATAGAGTAAATTTTCAAAAATCCTATTCACTTCCTCTATGATTGTTTAGCCATTTATTGTATTTGGGGTTTAACAACGTTCTTTTACAAAAGAAAAAGTTCTTGCTTGAGTTTAATTTTAAATGCAATAAGGAAGCTTTGATGAAGTTGTGGAAAATTATGGTTCTCACATTGTCACTCAAGCATCCTCAATAATACTTTTTTGGAGATTGTTTAGGTGTTTGTCATGCTTATTTGGTGAAATCACTTGTGGAATCCAAACTTCTTTCTCTGTGGAACTTATGACTATTGTACTTGATATTGAAATTTTTGTGCATCATGGATGGTCTTCTATATGAATTGAATAAGACTTTTTTCTTGACAATATATTATCTGAACAAGTCTTCCCTTTCTCTTTTACGGGAAATCCAAGAATGATGGTTTAATTGCGTAACAAAACTCAAGTCTATGGACTTCCATGTTTCTCATGTTTTTAGAAAGGTTAATCAAGCAGTAGACACTTTTTAAAACCTTAACCTCTAACAAATTAACTACACTTGGTGGGACTTTTTGTTGGAATTTCTCAAAGTCACTAGAGGGGTGACCATACAGCAGAAATTTAAAAATCACTCAGAGCAATAGGAAACCAAGCCATGGATCACATTTTTCAACATTCAAAAATGTCATATTATGAAAATTAAACAAACATAGGTGTTATGAAAATATTTACCTGGATTTCAAATAATGCTAGTTTTTTGTGGCAATGAATACTCACAGGATAAGCATTACTCCATTAAAACGACCAACAATACTTGAGGAGTTCACACGGAGCAAGAATATGACACTTTTGTATTATCATATGAGGAATCACGGGTGTGAGTGTATTAGATCATAGGTATGTGTGTGAAAAATACTAGTCTTTATCAAGAACAATTCGTGTTTTTCTTTTATGTAATACTTGTCACAACATGACCACAAAACATGAACACCTATGAACATGACCTGTATGCTCATACATAAAGTGTCACAACTTGTACATAAGTGTTTGGTAGCTGTTATAATTTTATACATATTACGCATAATCCGTAACACTCACACGATCTGATAACCATCAAATATCTCTATGTATGCTCATACATAAGGTATGCATGCTCATGAGTTATTAGATTATTCAAATTTTGAATTAGATGAACTAATCTATCTAAACATGTTAAGATTTTGCCAACCATCAAGATGTATGCCTATGACCTATAGGATGTATGACTGTATATTAAGACAAATTCTTGAACTTGAATTGTTAACCTGATCTAAATGAATTTAGTAAGTTTAATGCAATATCATACCATGATACACTTACCATGACAACAATCATATGTCTCAGTCTATTAACTTTATAGTATGTGACCCTCATGTATTTAGATTCAAACTAAATCTAGACATAAACTATGAGCGAATTTTGGCAAGATATCATGTCTATCCTAATAGTAGAGTGTTGGCAAATAACTTAAGACTTGATCAACTTGATAGTTGACATATAATATGATCATTTGGTCACCATTTCTCATGAGACTGAGATATAAATATGTGTCTATCTTAGGTATCCTCGCATATACATGTGTTCAAATTGAGATACGATACTGATCGATCTAATTGTGGCTACAAACTCAATAGTTTTAGACAACTCAACTGAGACACTCATGTTGTACTTAAGATTGATGAATCATATATTGATTTATCATAGTCTCCATATTGATCATGAATCGACTAATTGCTCACCTTTATAATACATTAGTTATGATAATGATCTGATGACATCAAATAGTATCATTTTTAATATGAGATGGTCTAATAAACTTCAGGTCATAAGGATTAATCCATAGACATAACTAACACTATCGATATGGGATCCTCATAATTGGCATTAGGTTACACACAATAACCTTGGAATGTGCAAACCATCATCACATTTTGATGTAATCGTACACACTCGGATAATTCTCACACTATCACTCATGTCTAGATTTGATAGTGATATTGGGAATGCAGATTGATTAAACACTATATAAATGTATAAGAGCATAATTAGTCATTTGATTATATTATCCTAGTTTTATCATACTAACGACACATTATAATGTATCTGAGAAAATACCTCGCATAATTAATATCATAAAAAAGTACAAATACAATGATATTTTACAATAATACATTAGTCAAACGACATATTACCACCCAAAGTTTTGCTTAATGACAAATTATCATCCGTAAAAGTTTTAAAAACCAAATACACACTCGTTGACTAAAGTCAGAGGGGTATTTTTATTTTTTTGAATTAAAATTAAAAATAAATTTTGTAAAAATATTAAAATACAAATTTAAAATAAAATAATATTAAAATAATAATATAAATTTAATAATTTAATAAAAATTAATAAAAATTTTAAAAATAAAATAAATAATTAAAAAGCAGTCACCACCATCGACAACGATAACTGACATAAACCTCACTAGATGCCTGACATAAACCTCACCAAGTTTATGTTGGCCACCGTTGTCGGCGATAATGGCTACTTTTTAATTATTTATTTTATTTTTTAAAATTTTAAAATTATTTTATTTTAAATTTGTTTTAAATATTATTTATATTAAATTTTATTTTAATATTAATATTATTGAACTTTATAAAAGGGTATTTTGGTTTTTCTACAGAAAATAGTGAGTATTTGACTTTTAAAATTTTTGTGGGTGACAATTTGTCATTAAACAAAATCTTGGATGATAATATGTCATTCGACCTAATATATTAATGAATACAATATAAGTACAACGAACTCGTGGCTATAGGGCACCAACCCTACTATAAATAGATTCAATAATTAAGACATTGGAGAGTTTCCTTCCTATCATTTTTTATAACTATTTGTTAAGATCTTTTTATAATAGGCTCTTTTTTGCCTTTAATCTTTTCGTATTTCTTGGCTCTTCAATACAAGTTATTATTGGATAGATTTCTAGAAATAGTTTGTCTTAAAGTAAAATCAATTACCACTTTTGTAAATGCTTATTCGTTTAGAGGTTAGAGTGATAATAGGAAAAAAGAAAAGATGAAGAGTAAGAAAGAAAAAGTTATAGTAGGTAGGGTGAACCGTAAATTGTTTATACTATTAAGAGTGTAACTGATAATAACTCCAATATAATTTGCACAAAGTGATAATATTGTCTAACTTTGATAAATAAGTTTGAAAGTGGATTTTTTAAATTTAAAGGGCGGAATATGTCATTCCATCAAAGTTTGGGTGGCACAGATTTAGAACATTAAATAAAGTTAATTTCAAAATGTAAAATAATATATATTTCATAAATTTTTATTAAACAGCTCCATTCCAAAAGAGGATGTGGATTTTGTTGAAGATGTTGGATTCAAACCCAAGAAGAATCAACCGGCCCATAAAAGCCATTACGAAGTCCGATTAAAGAGCTCACATGGATGACATCCAACGATGGATAAGCTTGCGAAGTGTAACCTCAAAAGCATGGAAGGAAGCCAAACTACAGTTTTTTCATAGACGACATACCAAAGAGCAGGGCTGGCCGACGCCAAAAAAAGCACGAGCTTCAAGATCATGACCTACAATTACAGGCTGTGTCAGGGTTCACAGGCTATGCAGACTGTATCAGGAGCCTCTGGATAAAGTTAGCAGACCGCCCTAATACGACTGATAAAAAGATTAAAAAGTTAAACAATAATTAAAAAAATAAAAAGTAAAAAAAATTATATAATATGATATACTAATTTTGTTTGGTTAGAGGAAGGTCTTTCTGGTTTTTCCTTACTTTTCTCTTCTACTAAAAGATATAATCATCATAATAAAAAAATATTATTTACTTCAAAACTTTATATTTAAAAATTAATGATAGAATACAAAATATAAGACCAAAGCAATTAATATCGTTATAATGTAATTATGGATTATTTTGTTTATGGAATTACAGCACCAAAGCTATTGAAATTAAAGAATTTTATTATTAAATTGATGTGATAAGTAAAATAAAAATAATATAATTATTACCTTCATATTAAATAATAAAAAATTATCTAATTTAAAATTATCGAGATAGTTATAATTTTGTTACAACTTTTTATGAGTTATGGATTGAATGAAAATCCAATCAAGATTAGATGAAGGTTTATGATTATGAAACTTATGTACAAAATTAACTTTAAATAAGTTGAGGTCTAAAATTGATAAATATATATTTGTGGGTTAAACGAAAAAATTAAATGTTATTATATCTACCATCTAGACGAGCAAAAAAAAAGCACGAACAAAAAAGATTTTTTGCTCGATCTAGTATTTTTCTAAAAAGGGAATTTGTTTTCAAACCAATTAGTGAGAGAAATGTGGAGTTCAATAAGACTCTTAAATCACAAATATTCATGTATATTAGACAAAACGATGTGCAATGTGATGTGGATGATTATGGTTTATTATAGATGCATATGTCTGATAGAGTACACCATAAGCTAGAAAGATATGATTATCTTATGACTTAACATATGATATACTAGTCATCTTTGATGACAAGCCTAAAACCTACATGGAGGTTACGGGGGATCCAAACTCTGAAAAATGACTTAAGGGCATAAAGTCTAAGATGGACTCTATGTATCAAAACCAAGTATAGACTCCAGTGGATGCATCTGAAGGGGTAAAACTCATAGGGTCCAAATTTTTCTAGGTTACGAGAGAAATATACATATCACACCTGTGAATACATTAGTCACACTCGTGCACCAAGTAGAACTAGTATTCAAATAGTATGTTTAGCCCTTATTCTTGCTTCGTTTGGATTTTTTTCATACCATTGGATTTTCTAAAGAATAAGCGGCTCATTTTTGCTCAATTTCTTACCACATGAAGAAATTGTAAAGCTTTAATTGTAGGTAAGTGATTTCATCGTTCTATTTGTTTTATTTGAATTTTGTTGCATGGCCACCATTTCGATGACTTTGGGAACCTTTACAGTAAGCATGTATGTATGTGACATATTTTATGTTTCTAAATTTTGAAAAATTTGATCTTAGTTAAGGTTCCCATTACTCCGTTTGTTTTATTTGAATTTAGCTCCATGACTACCACTTTAACAACTTTAAGAACCTTTACAATAGGAAAGTAGGTATGTATGCATGTATAAATAAACGCATGCATGCATGCATGTATATATGCAGGTATGTATACATGCATTATATATAGATGTGTATGTATGCATGCATGCATGTATGTATATATGTATGCATGTACATAGGTATGTATGTATGTATGTATGTATGAATGTATACATGTATGAATCATTTATTAGTCTACTTTAGCTCACACACAAACCTTGATGTAGCTAACAACCACCTTTATTATAGCCCTTTGTATCACGGTATTTTAGATGGTGTCAACTACATTAATCCTTCCATAGAGCAATTTAGTAGTCTCAAATCGAAAGACTATATGTACTTGTCAGATTGAGCGGATATTTTCACAAATATAGGGGTTACCTTTTATATCAAATTCTCTTGTAGAGTTTGTCCAATTAACATGCCTAATACATCCCATACACCCATGTGTTGCACCAAGTTGTATGTTAACTATCATCATCTTCTAAAAGGGTCGATCAACATTATTATAGTTTCATCACCATTACTAATTCCCTAGATTTGGATAATATCGATTCGACAAATGGTTTCTAGAATGGCTATTATAATATGTACATTGGAAAACATAATCGCTTCATTCAACTCATTGATTCAATTTAACTACTCTAAGGGAATATTGTTCTTAACAATTATATTCATAACCATGCATGAAAATAAATGAACAATAGAGTTGTCTGTTATTTATTAATAAATAATTACAAAATATACAATACATTGATTGGCTAAAGGGCATTTACCCTAACAATATCTCATTTGCACTTATAACTAATCATATATATGCATATATGTGTCTAATTCCATACGCATTTACATGCCTGTCATGCTTTTGTTGTGACAGAGGTTTTATTAATGGATCAACCAAGTTGTCTTTTGTATCCACTTTTACTCTTTACATGTCTCGACGCTGAATAATTTCTCTACCAAGGTGGAATCATTTAAGAATTAATGAGACCATGGTTCATTTACTTGTGCTATGGCTTTGTTGTTGCTTTTGTTCTTGAGACAAATATCACATTGGAGGAACTTAATACTTTTGTTGAGTTGCTTTTCCATTTCACTATTGAATTTTTTGATTGGGTTTTATAAAAAAAAAAAACACATAATCATATGTATTAAAATCACCAATAAAGGTCGCAAAGTAGGAGTACTCATACCTTCCTTAGTTTTCATGCTTATACATGCATTATTGTGAATGAACATTAATAGTTTAATTACCCTTTCACTATGTTCAGTGATGGGTAACTTGGTTATCTTAACTAAAAGACAAGATTCGTATTTATCAAACAACTCAAAGTTGAATAATCATAAAACTCTAGAAGATTGAAGTTTTTCAATGGATTTTAGTCCTATATGACTTAATTTGCAATGCCATAGTAGTATTTAGATTTTTCATTTTATTTCTTTATTTTTAATATTGAGAACATTATTATCTAAATCAAAAAGATATAAATTGTTACTAATCGAGCAGTCTTATAGAGTATTTTGTTTAAGTTAAAAGAGAGAATACGTTTAGTAATCAAAAAACAAAAACCCTTTTTATCTAATTAAAAAAAGAAATAATACTCCAAAAGACCCCTGATACAAAGTAATAGTTTACAAATTTTAAAATAAATCTTGTGGGTAATGTTAGATAATAAGAACCTATGACTAGAGTAGTAATTTTAGCTCTATTCATGACTCGTAAGTTAACATCTCTTATACTGAGGAATTGACTTTTGCTAAGACCTTGCATATCAAAACAAATATGAGCTCATATCTTATGTCAATAACCAAGATAAACCAGAAGAAAAATTAATCTCAAAGAAAAACATACCTGAAATTAAAGAGCTTCTTTCTCTTGTCCTCAAAGTAGGTTTTACAACATTTTCTCCAATGGCGATTTTGCCACAAAAAAAGCAAACAACCTGTCATTTGCCAATTCTATTTATGTTAAGAGTATATTTGGATGCTGCCCAGAGGTCAATGTTTGTACTAGAGCTTTGAGCTTGACCTTGTCCCTGCCCTTGGCCCTAACACTTGTGGCAATAACTAAGAGTACATTCGAACCATTTTTCATATCTTGCTCAACAGTTTTCAATAAACTAAGCAACTAAGCCAAAGTCATCTCTTCCTCATTCAAGTTAAAGTTTATGATTAAATTTTATCCCAAAGGTGGAAGAGAATTCAACACTAAGTCAATAAAGTACTTATTATCTATTATGAACCATAAGCTAGCCAACCTTTTTATGTAGTCTATCATCTTAACTACATGAGGGCCTACTGGTGTAGTCTCACTAAACTTACAACTAAACAAAAAGTTTAACACTTGATAACATTCAAACCTCTTTTAAACATCTTACATAAGTGCAAAAGAATGGATTGGGCGTTTATTTCCTCATATTGCTTTTACAACTCAAGAGTCATTGATGCCAACATAAAACAATATACCTCAACAGAATCATCCAAATACTTATAAAAAGTATCATGTTCTTTCTTGGTAGAATTGGGACTATGCTCAAGGAGTGTGTCCCTTTAAAACTATGTAACCATTTTTTCTAATGTAGTGCAATACAAAGATTTCAATACTAATTAGAAAAATTAGCTCAATCTAGCTTATTTTATTTTTCAAGTATGGATCATAATTTCATATTTAATGCCATGATGGGTGAATGAATTTTACATGTGTAAATAAAATGAAATTAGTATTTGTCAATTTGTATTTAATTAAAGTCTTTAAATTAAATGCTGCCACTATTTTTATTCAAGCCAACAATTCTCACTGTTAAGCTCGAGAAGTCCCGTAAAGACATCTATAGTGGACTAATTGACTCAAACCTTTGCTTTGGCAAATAAGCATAATCCTATATAACTAGATAGGACAATAATCCAATCAATGAAAGCCCATGGTTTCAAGTTGGGTGTTACCCTAATAAACACATGCGATCTTAATCGTGATTCTCAGTATTATTAGGGTGAATACAACTTGTCCTTTAATATCAACAAATACAAACCTTACTTAGCCTTTAAGACCATCCACTTTCACTTTGGCGAATAAGCGAAGTGTGTTAGTTAAGTCATACCCAACATAATCGGCACTTGGTTTTTCTCTTAATAGAAATATACCTTTTACTTTAATGAATAGGGGCTTAACCAAGGTGTTATGTCAAAGGCAATCAAGACTTAATATTTTACAATTAGGGATTTGATTTTGGTCTTACCAATTTTAGTTAGCATGTGAGGTGATAAACATACAACCATAAACATGTCTCTGCAACATAAAATGTGTGTTGGTGTACCACTTTAACTAATATTGAATCCACGAGCCAGAAAGGGATTAATTAAATAACCTAGGTTTTTCAATTTTCAAGCTTGAGTCTTTAAGTATGTTGCCTTTTCCTTTTTGCTTCAGTCTTTAAATAATTGACATCACTTCATTTCCTACTTATATTTATTCTACAAAAAAAAGAAAATGTAACACTTATTCTAAATTTACATAAATAAATATAGAAACATTGAGTTACCTTTTAGGGGAAAGAGATGAAATGATATGAATTCAGATCCGAATTCAAATGTAATTTTGAAAACATTATCACAATCCATACCTTGGTGCCCCTAAAGTGTCTCTCAAGCCAATAAAAGCCTTTTCAATCAAGTATTGCATGAAAAATGAGCTTATTTGACTTCAATCAAAGCATTCAAAAGAATTTACAGACCATTTCATATGATTTTTTTGAAGCTTTCTCGGAATTTACAAAATTCTTCAAGTGGCTTCATATGAAGTTAAGGAAAAAAATAGGAATCAATTCGAACAAAAAACAAGTTAAAATGGGCCACGCAAAAATTTCCTTTACTTAGCACCACGGCTTTGCGCCCCAATACCGCACTCTTGTATTGCACGCATACACACTGTCTTGCTATGCATGCAAGCATGCACTCACACACGCTTGTGCCCCATATCATAGTGCCTGTATGCCTAGTTCTTGCCTTCTCCTCGAGCTCCCTGCCTGCATGCACAGGTGCGTACGCATACTTGCTCGTTGTGCACCCTACACTGTGGTATAATGCCGCAGTGCCCATTTTCTGTCTTCTTTTGGAATTTTGGCCTTTTTTTAAAGCTAATTTGCATGCTTTGATTCCAGAATTGGTCCAATGCTTCAACCTTGATATTTTGAATTTCGAACAACTTCCAACTTGGAATCGAATGCCAATGACTCTTTGGATCAAATTCAAACAATTAATCCATATTGAATACTTAAGTTGAATATTCGAATCAAGGCCAATTCAATCAAAGAAAAGTTACATGAAGATCCAAGCATGCAAATTATGATATTTTAAAATATGTTTATATTTAAATTATGCAATATAATTAGATTTAACAAACTTATGTATTTTATCTTTTTTGTGTTTTCTTTTATTTAATTTAAATTGTATTTAAGCTAATTAGGGTTAGTTATAATTTAACCATGATTTGTATCATGCCTATAAAAGACAACATTTTCATTGTAAAAGGAGCTTTCGATGAAATGAAAAATTAGAGAATTTTCTTTTCCGTTCTATAAAACTTGGTGGCTCATATGAATACATATTTCCTTTATTCAATCTTTTTAGCAAGTGAAGGTTGGTGGGTGGTGGAGAGTCAAAGTGGTGGAAGTAAGATGCAAGTGAGTGGACAATTTCCTTTAAACTTGATTTAAGCCTCCTTTATTTTTGGTTCAACCTCAAGGTGGTGGATAGTCATCCTTTAGGCTTGAAGACTTTCATCTTGTAATTTTCATCAAGTAAGTCATTATAATTTGTGTAGTGGTCTGAGCTTCATTTTTCTACCTTTCTCTTGGGTTATCATTAATATTTAAAGTGGAGTTGGAGAAAATTTACCTAGGATTGAATTTTTGACATAAAAATTTTGTATGAAATTGAATGTTTGGGATGCTTATTTGAGGTTGAGAATTTAAGGGTGAAATGGTAAGAGTTTAGTATCAATTTTGGGAGAATTACAACCCTCTTATTATTGATCATGAAAAGAGAATTTACATTTAAAATTGAAAGAGAAGACAAGACAAGCAAACTCTATTAAACATATCTTGAACATTCATAAGCAAGTTGGGTAGGTACACTAGGCACCATGTATACATAGATTGATATATATACATCAATTAAAATTAAAGAATTAATTTTAATTTGTTTTGGTGTTAAATTAAATTTTACCCTTCAATGTGTTATAATGTTACATATTGACCTAAGACTTTTAAAAATGAAAAATTAATCTCACCTGGGTGTGTAAGCAAAGTACACTACTGTATGTTATGCTATGCATGAATTTCAATAAAAATCTAAAAGGTAGCATAGGCATGATGCAAGAGTGGTAAACGAAGGGACATACAAGCATCAATTGCACTATACACAAGCGTGTATAAACAATACACAATTGTGTGTAGTGCAAAAGAGATTTACATGAGGCCATGAGGCTCTAGCATTTCATGCATGCACAATTGTGTATCAACAAACACACACCCATGCATGATATGAATTCTAAACATTTTTAGAGAAGGAAATGCCAAAAAGCCTCTTAAAATTTGGCAAACCACTGCCTAAATGACATATAATGGTTTTAATACCAAAACCATTCAAGTCAAAACCTTGTTATATGTAACAATGCACAATAGAGTGGTTTTCAACTGTTTCAGTCTACATTATCCAACCAATATTTCTAACAACATACCAACAATACATTTCAAGGTAGAACTCAACAATCCAACATCCAATTTACAGGTCATGGTCACAAATAACACATGCAATAACATGCATGATCAACCACACTTACATTTTTCAAGAATATTGATTCTAAATTATATATAACAATATAAAATCAACTAACTATTCAAAATATATAGGTATGTGTGTGTGAATACATATACACACATACCTCATACACACAAACACATGAAATATCAATCATAAGGTGTTTCAAAAATGCATACTTGTACTATGAGTCTCCTGTCTCTTTGCATGGCAAAGAGATATTCAAAACTCATTTATTTTTCTTCCTTTTTAGAGTGCCTCGAGTCATATCCACATATAGAACATTAGATAGAAGAAAACCAATTACACCCTTGGGTGCTAGCATAAGAGAAAATAAGATTGAGATGAAAAGAAAATGAGCAAAGATTTGTTTTCAAGAGAGAGAAAACAAAAAACCATAAAAAAATAAAGAGAATGACCTCATATCTATGTAGGATGAGATATACGATCATGCATATTTAAACACACAGTTGTGTACATTGATTTTGCTTATGGATAGTTATGGCAAGTAACTATACGACCATGCATGATGTACTAATCAAACTCTATAATGATTAGGGAATAGATAAATATCCTTAAAGGATAAATATTCTGGACGGTTGTCTGCCCATGTTTGCACACGAGCATGTATCAATACTATATAGATGTGTATGGGCAAGTCAATCCAAATTTGAATAAATCTACACTCAATCTAACAAGTGCCACCATATAATAATCACACACAATCGTGCATATGATGATGCACGCCCCTACGCCAAACCAAAATAAAACTATGACTTTTAACTTCAATCGCTTGGATTTAATAACTCAATTATTCCTTCATTTTCATATTCTTTCCACTCAAATCAATAAATCTATTTTCTCTTGAACTCGGTCTACCCTTATATATTTGTGACTCACAAGTTTTCTATTAAGATGGTAACATCTGAATTTAAATAAAACCCATACATAAACTATGAATGGCCTATAGCAAGACATTAATGATCACTTGTTCAATAGAGTATCAAAAAACAACTCTTAAGCTTGAATAATTTGACAATTAATATACAGTTCAATTCTCTTTATCATAATGTATCTCTTGAGGTTGAGACACAAAATTGCATCTATCTCAGTTTCTCTTTTACATGACTTGAAATTAATCCAAACCAAACAACATGGATTAGACTTTAACTCTATCCCATTGTGATTACAAATTTATTATCATGGATACTAATTAACAAGCTTATAAAACTCACACTAGATATCACTCCTATACTTAAAAGTGACAAATTCTTTATTGATTCACTTTAGCCCATGTACAGATCTTGATACAACCAACAATAATCTTTATAGTAACCCCTATTGTGACAACATATTAGATGGTGTTATATTGCATCAATCATTGTATAAAGTAGTCTAGTGATCTCAAGTCAAAAGACCACATATACATGTCAAATTAAAATGATATTTCCACATACGCAAGAGTCATCTTTTATATGGAATCCTTTTATGGGGTTTGTTCTATGAATTTGTCTAGTACATAATATGCACCTATATGTTGCACCAATTTATAAGCAACAACTTTGACACGTGCTAATTATTGTCATCTTTATATAAGGTCAACTAATACTATGATAGTTTCATTGTTATTACTAGTATCTTGAATCTGGGTAACATTAGGCCTGTAGATGGTTTCCAAAATGGTTACTATATTGAATACATAGAAAAAACACGATTAACTCATCTAATTCCTAGGTTCAATTCAATCACTCTAACGACATATTATTCTTAACAATCATATTCGTAATCATATATGAAATCAATAACTATAGAGTTGGTTTTTATTTATTAAAAAATAATTACAAATTATATAATACATTAGTTGGCTAAAGGGTACCTATTTTAACTTACCTTATGTGTTACCACCAATATATTTGTTCTTCTTCAATAATCTATCTCTTCTAAATCTATCAACGGGCTAGGTCTGGCTAAGGCTTGCAAAAATTTAAAGGTTGTCAACCCACAAAATTTGAAGGCTTAGGGCATATGCCCTCAACATGGTGGCTCATGCATATCTGGGATTCTTGGTAAGTTTGCCTACTAAAAGTAATTTTTATAATGTTAATTTTATTAAACATAACACTAATTCATACCCAAAAATCTTCTAGATAAATTTTTTTTTTGTAAGTTCCTTCTACATAATCTGTTTTGGTAACAATAATTTATTATTCGTAATAAAATAATACTCCAAACCAAATACAATCTTAAATTAGATAATCACTTCCAAATCCCATCTTTATATAAGAAAAAATTGGTGTCGCTTCAAAACATCTAATATCATACATTCCTACTAAGGTGTTTGTGATGCGTGTATTGATTGGGTTTATCTAATACTTTATTGTTAATTTTGATTGATTTGAATTTACTTGCATTTTTTTTTATATTATATAAACTTAAAAAATAAAGGAATGGAAGAAGAATAATAATAATTTTTTGTATTACAATTATATATATCTGCTTATTCTTAAGAGGGGTTAAAGAGGAAAATAATAAAATCTAAAAATTGATTCCCTTTTGTCGTTCAATTTCTACAGATTCCAGTGGAAGATTTAAGACATAAAAAGCGAGCAAACCTATAACTATATCACTGTTGAAGCCTATTTTCATGATTCAGTTTGGTTCTCCACATTATTTATTTTCATTTTTCCAATGTAACATGAGAAATGACAAATTACAAATAAATTTAAATAATACAATTATGGTTATATTTTAGCCAAACTAGCTTATGATTGAGTTTAAATTCGATTTAAATAAATTTGAAGTGAGTTTGTATTTCACGAACTTGAGCCAAGCTCAAGATAAGAATTCGCAAGCTTGACTTATCAAGTTTTAGTTTGATTTTGTAATGAATTTGATTCATAAAACTCACGAATTGATAAAAATCATTCAAATTGACTTAAGCAATATTGTTTTGATAAAAAAAAATTATTTTATTCAATACATGTCAAAATAATATTATTTTAAGTATTTGAAACATTTGATAAATTAAATCTAATTGAGTTCGAATTTGACTTATCTCAAACGAAGTGATTCGAGTTTAAAAGAATCGGTTTCTACAAATTCAAACTTGACATGATTTAACTCTAATTCACTCCTAAATACGACAAGATTCAAGATTGAAGAGTGGCTGAGTGGTGGTAGAAACAGATGTGTTGAGTGTTGACAGAAACTGGGATGAATGTAAATTAGCATCAATCAAACCATACTGTCTCATTGTCGCAACGCTTTCCCTAGTCACGTTATCATAATGAAACTTGGGAAAATTCCGCAACTTGATTGAGTTCTGACTAATTAGAGTTAAGTAGTTGTTTGTATTCTTGAGGTGATGTGATTTCTCGTAGGGATACTTCAAGTAACTTGTTTTCAAGTCCCCACATTCTGAAGATATGATGAACAACAGCCACAAGCAAAGCTGTCTATGGCTTCACCAAATTAATAATATAAATTAAAACGGGGATAACGTCAAATATTAAAAGCTGGCAACGATAATTGGGGGATTGAAATAAATATTTGATATCCGACCATGATAATGGCCAATCTGTTTTACTTCACTAGCAATGAAATATGCCTCAGAAGATTCCCCATCTTTATTACAAATGCAAGCAACCTTAATATAGTCCCCATGATACATGAATTGTGAGATAAAAAGACGATAATTTTAATTAACCTGAGCGTCTCTCTAGAATTTTGATCTTCATCTCGTTCATGAATTGGTTGAAATTCTTTTCTGAGGACCCGTCTTTAGATAAAGCATTTTCTAATGTGTTTCTCAACCCAATTACATTCTTCCTACATTCATCACCTGATTTTCCACTCATCAGACGATGGATATTCTCTGAGACTTGCTCTCTTGTGATTGGCTTATTGTCACAAAGATTAAGTCCAATCTTCCAATCATCAACCACTAATTTTCTATTAGTGAATTGATCAGTCAGCAAAGGGAAACATAACAATGGAATGTTGCACCATATACTTTCCAATATCGAATTCCAACCACAGTGAGTAAAAAAACCTCCAATTGCTGGATGTGAGATCACATCAATCTGGCAACACCATGGAATAATCAACCCTCTACCTGTAATATTTTCTTCAAAATCAATGGGCAGAAATTGGGTTTCATCAGAACTAACGATATCAGGACGAAGCACCCAAATGAAATTCACTTCACTGAGCAAAAGCCCTAGGGCAATCTCCTTCATATCTTCCTTACTTGCATGAGCATAGCTACCAAATGCCACATACAAAACTGACGCATGAGGCTTTGTGTTGAGCCATTGCCTGCACTCAGACTCCGACCAGAGGCTCGTAGCCACGATGCTTTTGGTGAATTCACTTGGGAAAATGGGTCCAATAGCGAAAATTGGATGCTTTTTTTGTAAGGCCGAAATGGTTTCTGACTCGAGCTCTTGCACTGTGTTGCAAATGATAAAATCAACTTTTCTTACGTCTTCAAATGCCTTGTATATTATTCGGTGTACCACCGTTTTAGTATCGGTTGCTTGAAGATACGACATCAAATCCTTTGGCTTTATTGCCGAAACTCCAGGAATATAATCAATTGCGTCCTCTCGACTATCTGATCCACCAATATATATATATATAAAGAAATTGCAATGTTTCGTCATTAAAACAACATTTTGATAATATATAACAAGGTTAAATGTTACCTAGAGTTGTAAAGATGGTTATAAAAGAGTAAGTTTGTGATGAGATTGAGAATGTCCTACGTTATAAAAACTCAATTCTTGATAATTTGACATTAAGACGACCTGATTAGAGAATATTTTTGCTATAGAGAGATAAATAGAGGGAACGCACCGACTGAATCAAAATGGCCATGACTTCTGAGCAGGTCCATGTGATAATACAAGGTGAAAACCAAAGCTGGTTCAGTCCAAAACGAAATATTAACAAGATTATACTTCTTGGCAATCATGGATGACCAGACAAAGAAAGTATCCGAGATGAAGCCAGAAACTTCGGGGTTCATTTCTACTATATTTCCCACAAGTTCATCAATATGTGCAGATAATACATGGAGAACACCCTCCATGAACTGGTCATGGTTGAGGGATCGGTCGAAATGCAGTGGAAAACCGTCACTAACAGTTGTGTACCGTATGTCAAGACCAGATTTACGTGCTTGAGAAAAGATGTCTTCGCTGCTGTCATCGGTTTCTTTGTAGTGGGCTCTGGCTATTTGGTGATGAATGTAATGAGTGTTGATGAAGGTGATGGTGAAGCCATTTGAGGCAAGCTTCATGGCCAAATGAACAAAAGGGATTACGTGGCCCTGAAGAGGATAAGGGATCATCAGAATATGAGGGTGGTTCTGGTCATGAATGTTGTTGTGATCCATTATTGAGTGATATCTGTGAATGGTGTTTTGAAGAGCCGGTAAAGTGTACAACGAGTATTTGGTTTAGGTGCAGTCCATAATCTTATATTCATTTAATTTTGAAGGCTAGAGCTTTGGGTTGACGTGGTAGTTTCTGAAGGTTTAGAATACTCTTTCTATTTGGAGTTTTTAAATCTTCTACTCTTTTTTTTTTTATTCTTACATTATACCAATTACACGTCCTTATTTAATAAATAAAAACTTAAATAAGAAGAAAGTTTCATGCCTAAAATGTAATAATATTATAATTTTTAATAGAGTAAATTGCCTTTTCTCACCTAAGGTTATAGCCCAGAAGCATTTTTATACATTTAGAAGGTATATATCACATTTTCTTACCAAAAATAAAATTTCGCTTAAAAAAAAAAAGCACAAGAGTATAGTAGTAAGTTTATTATCAATAAATGGTGAAAATAATAAAAAAATAGTACTTTTATAAATCACATTTTACCATTTTTAAATATTACATTTTAATCCTTTTAGGGGTTTGAAAACCTACAATTCAATCTTTACAAAAGTTTAAAAACTAACAAATGATTTTATCACTTAAAATTCTTTATCATTTCCTCTTGAGTCGATGAGAAAGTCATAACTTTCAATATTGGAGAAGTCGTTTCAACTCATCGATAAAGAAGTGAGAAGCAAGATGAGATGTCAATACCAAATGGAGTTTCTTCTTGTTTTTAATTTTTGAGTAAGTGATGTTGACAAATATAAAACTTAAAAACGTGATTCGAATGAGATATCCAAAATGGAAATCAACGTCATATGGAGTTAAAAATGGTTAAATTGATAGGTGTGAAAGTCAAATGAAATTTTCTGTAACAAAAGGAAGAAGGTGATGAACGTGAAAGAAATGAGAAAAAAAAAGTATTAATGCAAATATGTAATATAAAGAGATTCTTGTTTATTTTTGTATAATTTAGGATGATATCGTAATTTTGAAAAATAAAATAGTTAAAAATAATATGGTAATTTAACTTTTTTGCACTGTTTAAGATTAAATTTTATAAACAAAGTTTGATTTTAAATAAAAAATATTATATCATAAAAAAATGGGAAAATGTTTTTGGGCACTAGGTAGGAAATATAATTTACTCTTTTAAATAAAATTTCTGCTCTCTTGTTTTGTAGATTTTTATGTTTCGTTTTCCAAACTCAAATTTATATGGTTTGAAAGATATACTTATTATTAAAATAAATATGAATAGATAAAAGGGAAGAACTCTAATGGCACCGAAGATTCATCAATATGGGAATTGCTATTTTATGCACATTAAAATTTGTGCTAAATTTTTTCTCATCAACCAAACCTTGTCATGTGATCATATTATTTTGGTAAGGAAATGAACCTAGTATTTTAATCAAAAGTAATATTATTTTTAATATATCTTTTAGTATTTATTTGCATATCCAAATAATATAAGTACTAAAAATAAGCCTAATTTCATTGTTGATCCAAGTATGTGCTTGGGATTATTGTGAGATCTACCCACTCTAAATGAGAAGAGGAATGGACTTGTGTTAAAGAAACTGTCATCAGAAGCCACAGAATACATTTGTACAAGACAATAAAGTTATTCTGTTGTGTGTATTTGGGTGTGGTGGGGGGTGGGGTGTGGGTGTGTTGTACTCTTCCGCCTCACATGAAAGTTGAGAGACCTTTTTGTACAAATGAAGGGGAACCAAAACATAACATTCTCCTGCTTTTATCAACCACCCTTCTATTCAGCAACTGATCCTACCAACCTACCTACATAGAACTCACAATATACTTTTCTGCATTCTGGTGAATGCTTCTCTACTCACATCTGATTTCCTGGCATTCTCAACCCTGACTGCCGACTTTAAAATCACAAACTGAGGCTGTTTCTCGAGAATCAACTGTTGTTGTTGCATCTTTCTTGTCCAACCCAAAGAAGGAGCAATTCTGAAATGCATCTAGACTGCTGGCTATCAGACGGCTTAAACCTCCAATGCTATCACCAACAATTAAATCTTCACTATGATAGTTAGAGGATGGTGTGTCCAAATCTAATGGTCCTAAACACTCAGGCTGCACAAGTAGAGAACAGTGAATAAGTCACTTATCAACAAATCTCTGCTCAAACTGTATTAAATATAAAAAAAAAAAAAAAATTATAAACAATCTTATTGACTGGTATTCCCTAAAAGAATCATCAGCAGAACAGCCTAGCTCTCACAAGAAAATTTAACTTGTCAGGTTAAAAAATAATATCAGACATCATCAGTGATGTCTAATACCCAACATATGTCTGTTAGCCCACTGAAATTCTTCTCAGATTCTTCCAGGCTATGTAATTCAATTGCCTTGTCATCCACAGCTTCCTCTCCAGTCCGATAGTCCAGAGCTTCCTTATCATCCACTAGTTCCTACAGGGAAAGAAGTAAATTATACAAAGTCCACATTTTAAGTATTTTCCCTGGAAAATAAAATTTAACTATGAAATGATACCTCAATAAAGCCCTCAGAGCCCACTGAGCTTATTTTTGCAAACGGTCTACAGCTTTCTGCAGAATCAATGTCAGGCAATCTAGAAGCCTCTTGATAAAAACTGGGATTCCTTTGAAATGAGAAGGCATCACATGTTTCTTCCGCATCCCAGATGGAAGTAGTATAAGATGTCAAGGTGGATACATGTTCCATTTTGTTTTGATGTTTAGATATATGGGCAGCAATGGCTGCATCAAATGAATCACAGCTGACAGGGATCTGCCAAAGACATTGAGTTTCAGTAACAAGTGATGCATCAATATCATGAGGCACTTCTGAAAGTAGATCTCCAACACTTATATTGGTGAGACTGTCCGCCCACTCCCCAGCTGACACTATAGCACCATTACATAATTTCACTTCACCCTAAAGCACACAAGGAAAATTCAAAATTAGCAAATGACTTGTAGATCTGATAGCATTACTAGCAGTTCTTCAATAATAGAAGCTACTGTACCTTAGACATTGGAACACAGTATTGTTGACTGATATAAGTCAAATCTCAACTAATCTAATCTTCATGAAATTCTCTTTTTCTAAGAGAACACTATATTTCTGTATTTTATAGATAATCTTACCTCTTATATATTTGGTACTCTCTTTGAATAAAACAAAAAAAACTTTCTTCTTTCCTATTTAACAAAACTGTGGCACATCTGCCAACTCGATTACAACCAAGTAAATTTCTAATCAGTCACCAGCAAAAATAACATGGTATTACCTTTTGGAGTGGAGTAAAGCGAAATGCTAGCAAGCAAGAAATTTAATAAAGTTTGCTCCAATAGTATAGGTAGTTAAACCATCAGAAGTGAAATTAACTTTCATTAAAAGAGAAGTTAATCATTCATCCATATCATGGAGCTTATGACAAGTAAAATTTGTTAATAAGTTCCAAAACAAGAATCCATGGTTCTAAGTAATGGCATAATGACATATATTTAAGGTCCTTAGTAGTTAGATAAGCAAACAAATTTAAAGCATGAACAAGGAAAGAAGATATTACCGTATCTTCCAGTTGTCTGGTGACAGGCTTGCCATCAGGCTCCCTCTTGTGCCATGAGACTTTTGCTGCAGGATCTGACTCTACAAAATTACTTTCTGGAGTGCTGATGCACTTACTCATCTCTTGGGGCACATCACTTAAGGTAGGTGCAATTGCATGGTTTTCTTTTACAGAGGTATCATTATAGGGATCCACAAACTTCTCAGATTGATCATTGGTTAGTGACATAGATTGGTCCCTCCCTTTCTTGACATTTTCGACATTTTCATTATGCATAATAGGAAAATAGCAAGATGCTGCAGGAACTTGCACAAATTCAGAACTGGAAAACCAACCATACCTTCATATAAAATTCACCAATCAGTCAGTCTATTACTAATGTAATGTACAATTGCAAACACGTCTAAGTACATGAAAATGAGAAAGAAACCTCAAGCGGAACAGTGGAGGGTTCCCAATAATTTCATAGACATCTGCTGCACTAACAATTGAGTCCTGTGTCCACCCTTGATGACCCACCAGGTTTTCTCTTTGAACACCGTAAGGAAAAAGCATTAGCTGTTTGGATGCTGCACTAGAATTGCCCCATTTGCGATTGAGATGTTCCACTACTGATGATATCTTCTTTCGGGTACTCAGAGTGAGCTCCAGATGTGGATTATGATTATCCTGTGAAAACATGAAGGTACAATTACTCCACTGACATTGCCCAGCTGCTAAAACTTGACTCTACACCATCTAAAACTCTTACCATTTCCACGGCTCTTCGAGTACCATCATCAATTGGATACAGCTGGAGCTTAAGTTTTGCAGGGGCGTGTGTGCTGTTGTTGGTGAAAAGATTTTGTGAAATAGCAGGCAAAAGAAGTGGAGCTTTATCAACAGATCTGAATGCATTTTGCTCTGGAAAAGAAAGAATCACGATTAAGCATAATTCACTTTCACAAAAGAAACATAGATTGTCAATATTAACTTCATGGAGTGTACCTTGGTCAAGTTCAACTTCTCTATCAGTAGCTGTCCTCTCCAAATGCTCAGCAGCTTCAGCAACTAAAGAAACGCCAGCAATCGCAGCCTTTTCCCACTTTTTATATGCAGCTGATGAGACAGTAGCTGCAAAGAATCAAGTTACAGGCAAACATTAAAAGTACTTTTAATAAACAGAAGAGTTAATAGACCATATTTAAATCTTCTAATGCTGATTTTCCAAGAGACTAAAATAACAAACAAATAAAAAAGAATCACCTGGTTTCCTTTGTTGCCTTGCGGGTTTCATAGCAGGCATTTCTCCCTTGTTACTACGGTTAACACCAATGGGAACATTGCGCCTCAATGATCCCTTTGCAGGCCCTAATTTTTGTATGTTTTGACTGTCAACAAGAACCAGTTTAACAGTGCAAGCGTCCTGTTCTGAAGGTCTATTCTGATTTGAGACAGTACTGGAAGCTGCAGGTGAACAGTTTTCCCCTTGGGAAAATCGTTTCTTGACACACCTCTTCCTGTCTTTCAAGAGTTGGTGCTCCTTCATAGCGAGATACATTCATCATCAGTTTCAGTGGAAGCAAAAGAGGCTAAGTTTTAACCATAGGAAAACATTGAAAGATGAGTAATTGACAATTTTGACTAACCAAAGCTTCTACAAATATCTTAAACCTTCGGGGTTTTAGGTGAAGCTTTGAGGCTTTGCAGCTATACTTTTCCAGTAAAGACCACCTGGGACAAACAAATATTCTTTTCAACACAAACACCAAGCTTAATGTGAAATTTTGCAGTTCATCGAGATTGGATTATAATATAAACATCTTTTGACATGTTGATAAACAAGATTCCAGCTTCATAATGTTTCTACAACCACTGTATATGGTGTGCACAACAAATGACCTAAACAAAAAAGGTTGACCTATTTAAAGTAAGATTACCATCGAAGCATTGCAGCATTAGTATCCTTGGAGTTTTTTGCATCCAGACATAACCCTGGACCCAGCAGCTTGTTCATACGCCTCACAAGACGATAGTAATAATGCCGGACCTGAAAGTAACAAAAACAACAACAAAGATAAAAAATTTGACAAGAAAAGAGAACAATCAAGATAAGCAATCACCAAAAGAAAGCAGCGAGATCTCATAGCAAATCACCTGGTCCTTGTTTTTACTTTGTACTTTGTGAGTGATCTTCTCAAAATTCTAGAATCAATTCATAACAATGTTAGCATATGAGCAAACAAAATGCTGAAAATTACATCCTAGCAATAACATGCCTTGCCAACTTGTCGTAATGCAGTGAAGAAACTTTCTTCCTCTTGCCGTGTCCAAGCAGCCCATTGCCGTTTAGCTGCATTTTATATTAACAGAAAATTTGTTCATCATGTAGCACATTCACCAAATAACCCAAAATAATAAAACCAAAACATGAAAATTACAAGCAGTATAACATACCAGACTGCTGAAGCATTGCATTGTTAAGGGTGCATGAGGGTACAACAAGACCAGCATCCGGAGTATGAGTATTCTCAGGGTGAAGGTAGACCTCAGACTCCGAGGACAACTGTGACCCTGTCTGCATGTTGTAGACATCACAATCACCAAAACATTACGCACTCTTTCTCTTCAGCTTCTAATGTCTCAAATGCGACTTCTTTTCACCTTCAACTTGGAAAAATCACAATTGCAGCAACCCTGGTTGAGACAAGGGATGACAAACTTGACTCTCTATAATCAAAATCTATTCAACTCCAAAAATGAATTCAATCATATAAACAATTTAGCCACTATGAAAAGAAAACAATCTTTGCGATTAACATGATATGACAATTTCAAATCAAAATTTAACTGCCAGATCCCTCTAAGCACAACATATTACACATCCAAAGCATATACATAAAGATTTTAAACAATCAAATTCACCAAACCAAGGCAACCGAAAATTGTATCAGCCCTTTTTTTTTTTTTGAAAGTGAGAGCAGATCACTGTACAAGATCCGAAAAAGCGAAATTTGAATTCGATTAAGGCAATACAAATACATGAACGAGTTCAATCCAATACAATCCTTTATTTTTCTCAGAATTAACACGTAAAGTCCATACACTTGAAATCAATAATTATGATTATTTTTTCTATTCTGTCATATTTTATGAGCAACCTAACAAGACCTAGCGTTTTGAATAAACAATTCTGACCAACCCGAGATTTTGTATTTTACACGAAATTGAAATAAATAGTGAATCTGTAAAAAAAAAAAAAAAAAAAGAATCAGCAGGAAACTGATACCTGATTGAGAGAGACAACCCTGGAATTGTAGGCACGGGCTTGCTATGAGTTGAAAAACCGAAATCGAAACCGGACTGAATTTTCCGACAGACTTTCTCTACAGTCAAAACGAGAGAGAAGAAGGAATTTAATTTTCTTTTTTTGCTTTTTTACCTAGCTGAAAGGAAAATAAAAAAAATGGAAAAAAGTATGGTTTTTAGTTAATTTGGAAGATAAAAAATGAGCATATAATTACAGTTTATTTAATCTTGTAACACCAATAAATAATTAATCATACCTACCTTTTTTAATTTTTATAAATATATATTATATGCTGAGATCTAATTTATTGTTGTGAAATCTGAATAAACCACCTTAAACTAATCAAAGGATTTTTTAAAATGGTATTTCTTTTTCTTCAGATGTGCTCATTGCCATTGATTTCCCTGTTCCTCATCTTTCATTCATTTCTTTTGACCATATTCTTTATTTTTAAAAGCATATTTCCTCGGCTTGACCATTTTCTCCCTCCATTCTACCGGATTTTTTTATTTAAAACTTTTCTTTCCCACATCATGGAGTAGACAGCATGAAGGAAAAAGGGAAAAGCATATGCGCTGTCGACCTTTGCGTAACATGTCAATGCTGACCAAACAAGAAATAGTAATCGGAAAATAAATCATGGTGTTCCCAAAAAAGTCATTTTACAAAGAAAAAGATATAGACTATTCCACAAGAATTCCCCACTCTGACCTTGAAAATGTTTGACAAACAAACCAGGAGATTGTTGGGGCCACTTGTTTTTGGAACCTTTTAAGTTCCAGTCTTATCTTGACATTGTTATACATTGTTCATCCAAGAAAGTCTTACACTTTGGTCCAACTATGCATCTTAAACTAATTGTCTGTCCAATTGCTTCCGATGCTTGGAGACTGGTGTGACGAGTCTTCCTGAGAAGTAATCCTTCATGCCTGCTTGATTTCCAGTCCTAGTCAGTTGGTTAAGTTTAATGCAAGATAATACGATAGTAATTTGCAGATTGCCGCATCTCATGGTAGATGACTAACACAAAAAAACATGGGTAGGGAGAAAATCTTGCCTCCAAGAAAGGCTGCATCTTTCAGATTTTGTCCTAATGATGTTAAGTTGCTTGTCAAATGATCTTCAAGAAGCATAGATTAGCTCATCTGGCTCTGTTGGTATCTGATATTAATTAGCTTTCACTCAACTGCCAAACTGGTGACTTCATTGTACACTGGATGATTTAGAAAGCATTAATCTGTACATTGGGGCTCCACGATCAATAACATGTTGCTCCCAATCTGATCGAACTCCAAATGGATTCTCCTCAAGCCACGCAACTTGATTATATTTTGTATTACTGTGATCTTGCACAAGAGCAAGTTTACCTTTGCCATGCTTTAAAAATTGTTCTTTCATCCTGATAGCAACTTCTTCGATGTCAGATTGCATAAACACCTGGAGAATGGAAATCTATTAGTAAATTATCTGAGCAAACCTGATATCTGAACTTGTCAGTTGCACATTCCAACACGAAATCAATGGGGTATCAGAAAATTTTTGCAGAAATTTGATTATTTAAACCACAGTAATGATTAGATCATTTGTAAGAACAGCCCACAATGTAAGCGTACCTTCCCCTCATATACTAGGAGATCTGCCACTGCTTCAACCAATGACCTTTGCAGCATTCTCCATCTATGCTCTGGTCTATTGAAATCGGGGTTTGGACACTGCATGCCTCCAAAAGGAAAACATAAGCTTTAATTACAAATAGTACATTCCTGAAATTGATGCAAAATTGCTACTACATATTTACATTGATATCTGCCAACCTACTTTCATCAGGCTTCAGCCTCACTTAAATGAGAAATTAAAAGGTGTTACAGCAAGCAGCTTAATTAGAAGCACATTCTTTTCAATTTCCAATAACTTTGAGAACTCACAAATATTATTTCCAGCATATTTAAGAAACTGTAAAAACTTGGCTTTTTCTTGTAGTGATGATGAAGGTAATTATAGAAGCTGCAAGGCAATGGTATAGGAGGCTGTGGTGAAAGTGAGCAAGCAACAAAGATGGGTGATCATTAAGTGATGCTGCACTGTTTACAAGCGATGGTAATGTTCACTGAAAAATGGTGATATCATAGACTGAGAAGCAAGGCAATGATGTCAGGGTTTGGATAGTTATGGGCGCTGGGCTAGCCAGAGGCTTAAAAAGCCTGGCGCAAGGGCATGACTTACTTTTAAGGCAGGCCATGCCGGAGGTCTGCGGGGAAGTCCCATAGGCTGGCTTGTACATTAAAAATATTTTGATGGGCCAACCCACAAAGCATGCGAACAAACCCATCAAAAAGATAGGTGTAATTATGATGGTGATAATGATGCTTTGTAAAACATATTACATTTTGTGATGCTTTTGGGATTAAGGGTGTACAATAAGCAATATATGGGTTGAAGTGGGAGAACCATAAATTGGGGTCAACTGGCTAGATTGGTTATTAGAACAAAAGGTGAATATATGTGGCAAAAATATGAAGAATGGATGGGGCGGTGGACCAGGCTACAATATTATAAGGGAGGCTTGAAGAATCTACATGAGGCAGAGAAGAAAATTGTTATTGGATGTCGTTTTCGTGGGAGAGAACCTGGTCTGTCAAATACTAGAGGGTGGAGGAGGTTTCTGGCACTTTCAAATTTGGCAAGAGATTTTGTCAGTAGAGGTATGTATCAGACACATACAACACAAGTTAATTAATTCAGAAAGATTTAGGTAGTTTTCATTATGGGCATATCAATAAGAATTAGGAATACTTAAAGTGATGCAGACAATAAAAAATGATAGTTTTGACCTGTATCGAAACAAGAATCAACTTTCCAGGGTAACTAGAAACTATTGAACGAAATGTTGAAGTAGCATTTGTTGCAACGAAGTACCTAATAAAGACAAAAACAAAGATGAAATGGTGAAATATGAATATCAAGTTCCAACATTGCAAATCAGTCATGAAACATCTAATTAGAAAGAAAAGAGGCATTAACGAGCTTTGGTTACAATGAACATAAAATAAAATCTAATTAGTCTAGCAAACTATATTTCCCTGAAGCATAACTTCAACAGAAGTGCAAAAAGCAACAGACTATACCCATTTTTTATGCCTGATAGATGAACAGAATCTAGACAACGTCTTACAAGCTGAAAAGTAACAGTGTTAGGAAATAATGAAATTAAACTTAAGCAATTAGGCTAAACAGAAAAACCAAAAAGTGAGCATAATACCTTTGCATTAATCTCTAAGCCAAGAAAATTTAAATCCTTCCTCTTTCTAGCCATTCCAAGAAGAAACAGTCCATTCCCTGCTGGTTACAATCCAAGTTGTAAGGAATCCACTAATTACAGACTTTGTATTGATAAATGGAACTTAGGTTTCCATCTTAGAATAAAATTTATCAACAAGAAAATACATAAAAAAGATAAAAGTATTCCACTAAGATGGCTATGTCGTTCTTATATGTGTGAAAATAACAGAGTTATGTCATTTGATTTTTACGTTGCTAGTGTTAACAAAGTTTTTGTGATTAAGTCTTTTAGTTCACTTTTTCTATTGTTTCACTAGGATTTAAATGTTTCATTGTTTTAATAGAATTAGGACTTACTTTTAAAGTCTTCTTTCATTGTTTTAGTAGAATTAGAGTTACATTAGAACTTAGTTTCTAAGCCTATGCGTAAGGGCTTCTTTCATTATTGTATTTATGGTTGATTAAAGTATAAAACCATTGTTCTCTCCCTATTGGTCATCTTTCTTTTAGTTTTTCCTCTTTCTTGTTCCCTTAATCTTTCCTTTCTTTTCTTATCCTATCTCTAATCTTCTACTTAATCTATCTATCAATTGGTATTTGAGCAGATTCTCTAGTTAATCTATCTATCAATTGGTATTTGAGCAGATTCTCTACTTTAATCTACCTATCAATTGGTATTTGAGCCAACAATCTCCCTAAAATGCGTTGTCCACAACAGTCACTGATTCCATTCAATAATGCGTTTTGTAATTTCAGTAATGGTGTCATTTTTGTTGTTATTGAGTATAAATGCCAAATGTATGAGTTGACGTGGATTAAGAATTATTAGGATTGTTATATAAACACTATATAACGAGTTTTTGGAATTAGTTGAAACATACTATTTATCATCTTCTTCTTTCATCTACGTCTACAATTTCTCCCTCTCTCTAGAATTTCTTTAATCCTTTTGATTTTTTATAATTCTAATTAATTTTGACAATGAAATGCATCAAGTAGTATCAGAGCATTTGACCTAAGGATGACTGATGACACCGAAGGTCTAAAACTTAGGAGGAAGATGGCAAAGTTAGTGCAAGAAGCAGAGATCTACCAAGAGAAGGAATCCATCAGTAAAGATCAAAAGCTTGATTTAAGAACTCAACATACAACAGTCTTAGATTTTCACCAAGCGAAAGCTAGTTGATCTTAAGGAATATGGAATAGTCATGGGCTCAAGTGAAAAAGCACCTTGGGTCAATCCACAAAGCTTTAATTTCCAACATTGAATGGAGAGGACCTTGACAGGTAGCTATTGTGAATCCAGTACTTCTTCAAGATGGACAAAACAACACACCAGAAAGCTGGGTTAAGGTGGTAACACTCCACCTTGAAAGGAAGGCCATCTAGTGGCATCAGGGGTTTATCAAATCTAGAAGTGGCCAGTTGGTGGTTTGGTAAGAACAAATGCTCTTTTAGGTGTGCTCAAATATCCCAATTAGGGCACAAAATCACAGACTACAGAGTAATGACTAATCCAGTAAAGATTAAAGCGGTTGAAGACATGCTAGTCCTTAAAACAGTCATGCAGCTAAGGGGGTTCTTGGGTTAATTGGCTACTATTAGAAATTTGTCAAGAATTATGGTCATATAGCTAGACTTCTATTAGAACTACTCAAGAACAATGCATTTCAGTGAAATAGCTCAGCTCACGAGTCCTTGATCGACTTAAACAAGCCATGATCATTGCCCCAATGCTAGCATCGCCTGACTTCTCAAACAAGTTTACAATTGAAATTGATACATGTGGAGATGATATAAGTGTGGTATTAATGCAAAAGGCACACCCTATGGCATACATAAGCAAAGTCCTTTCCCCAAAAAACCAATTACTTTCAGTGTGTGAAAATATGAAAAAGAGATGCTTGCAATTCTCTTCGCTATCAAAAACGTGGAAACCTTACCTAGCTAATCAACATTTTGTTATCAAGACAAACCACTAAAGCCTCAAGCATCTCCTTCAGCAAAAAATTACTACACCTTCACAACAAGCTTGGGTGGCATAGCTTATGCAATATGATTATGACATAGTTTATGTAAAACCTTTTAGCTAGAAAAGTAATTTTAGAGGGGGGTGAATAGGATTTAAAACAAATTTCTTAAAATATGAAGGACAATTCTAATATGAAAGCCAACACAATATTTAGAACAAAGCTAATAAGTAAATTAATCAACAAAAACAATCAAACACATAAGCAATTGATTCAAATATAAGAGATAAAAATCGAGAAGTTTGCTCAGTCGGCTTATAGAAGTTCGGAGCTTTGAATACAAGTCTTTTATGTCCTCTTCCTTGATCCAACCTAATTGAAGTTTCCATTATCTTTAAAGCTCAAAATACAATAGTTTTAATGTAAAGGAATTTTGCCTTTTACACTAATTTATTGGGATTTTACCTTTTAAGTTTGAATACAATAATTTGAGTGTGAGATTACCTCTAAGTAGGCTGATACACAAAGATGAATACAAAAGTCTCCCAAATATTGATCAAGAATAGGTTTAGTGCAAGAAAACATAAGAATGAGTAAGAGAATGATAACTTCACTGTGCAACGTAGTCTCTAACCTTTCTCACTTCAAATTGGCTTTCTTTTATATTAAAAATCTTACAGAAAATGAAAAAGAGCCGTTGGATTTAATTTGTATCCATTTGGTAGGTGAAAATAAGTCTGTTGCACTAAATTTTCTAAGTACACCAACGTGCATAGTTGTGCTTACTTCATTTATTGCCTCGATCAAACTTTTAATGATCGAATTTATAACACCTGTCAATCATGCACGATCATACTTTATGAGTGTCTCTTTAAATTCTAGAACCTCGCAAGGAATCCCAAAACTATCAACATACGAGACACACACGATGGCTAACGAGCTTGTGCACGGTCATGTGCCAAAACTACAAGGTCATGCTTTGTGAAAGATGTCGATATTGCCTTTGCATAATCAGCTTTGCACGACAAGGTTAGTGGTGTTTGTCCATTCTTTATCACGCACAGTTGTGCATTCTATCCTTGCATGGTTGTTCATCATCTCAACATATCTTCCCCGTGGACTGCTGTTGCATGATCAATCTGGTGGTGCACCCTTTCATTCTTCAACTGCATGGTTGTGTTGGAACCATATGCACGGTCGTGCATTGACTTAAGTGTCTTGACCGTCGCGTATGATAAGACTGCACGTCTTTAAAAGTTGTGTTTCTTCACAAGGTATCATGCACGATCGTGTGTTATTATTAAACATGTTTGTGCATTTGACTTTTGACCTTTTAACATAACACGACGAGGCTACACGATTGAAAGCTTGAATTGCTTCAAGATGCTTCTACATGATTGTGTCGAATTTGGACACGATTGTGCTGTTGACTTAAGCTCCTTTGACTCAACATAATATGATTGCACGAGTGTGACTTGATTGTATTGGTCTTGAATTGTGCACACATGGTTGTGCTCTATCTCAGCATGGTCGTGTTCGATTTGAAAATTTTTCTAAAAAATCATAGGCTTTAACACGGGCAAGCAACACGATCTTGTGTTTTCAATGCACGTGTTAAATTATAACAGCGTACAATTGTGTTTAATAGGCACATGGTCGCATGATACCTAAAAGCTACAAAACTAAAACTTAAGCCCATTTGATCATGAACAAAGTCATGCCAAGAGTAAATTAGTCCTTTTTAACATATTTTTACTATCATTAAAACACCAAAGGTCTAACAATTTACAAGAAAAGTAGGAAAATTAATTGTTTGGTTACAAGTTTATTGTCTTCTGAGCTACTGAAGAGGGTAGAGGATTCATGGACTACAAATGAAACATGAAAAGTTTGTGATGGGTAAGGATTTTGGCTTCAGACATGATCTAATAGTCTTATTTCTTGCTTTAGCTATAAAAGGACACTTGGGAGTAAATGTCACAACAAAGAGGTTAGGCTCGATGGTTTATTGGAAAGGTATTCGGAAGGATGTTCACAAATTAATCAAGAACTATGAAATGTACCAAAGGTTTAAAGCCAAGAATATGGCCTCTCCTAGCCTACCAAAACCTTGTCAATACCTAAACGGGTGTTTACAAATATCACATTAGGTTTTATAAAAGGTTTAACTAAATCACAAGGGAGGTCAATGTCTTCATGATCTATCAAATAGTATAACTAGTGATAGATGATCAGTCTCTATTAGTCAATTTTGGCAAGAACTATTCAAAATCTAGGAGGTTGGATTGTAGTTATCCACCACATAAACAGATGGACAAGCAGAGGTCATCAATAGGTGTTTAGAGAACTATCTACATTGTATGGCAGGGAACTTACCTCACACACGGTTCAAATGGTTGTCATTGGTTGAATTTTAACACAGTACTCGTATCATTCAAGCATTTGCATGTCTCCCTTCAAAGCTTTTATGGGTACTTGCCTCCTATACATGTTTCATACTTTCCGAACAATTCTCAGATTGAAGTTGTGGCTCCTCTCTTTCATTCCAGAGTAGACACCATTCAAATGCTCAAACAACATCTAACAAATGCTTAGAACATAAAGGATTTAGCTAATCAGAAGAAAACAAAACGAAAGTTTCAAATCGAAGAACGAGTTTACATTAAGCTTCAACCTTACGAACAAATTTCAGTGCACCAAGGAAGGCTGAAACTCCAAGCTTGATATTTTGGTCCTTTACAAATTCAAGATATGGTTAGGGTTGTAGCATACAAGCTTCGATTGCCGACTGATATAGAGATACACAATGTATTTCATGTATCCTTGCTCAAGCTAGTGCATGTTCCAATTCAAGCTTTTGGTACTCTATCTCGCATATTTCCTATCTTAGACCATCTTTCGTGAGTGGTACTTGATCAATGCATTGTAAAAAGACACAATGTTGGAACAATTTAGGTCTAGACATAGTGGCTTTGTTATGGATGGTTCCCATCTCGAACTATGTTCTGCAAATGAGACTTGTCAATAAATGGTAAAAAGACAAGATGTTGCAAAAGTTCTTGATATAGTGGCAAGGATTTTCCCTAGCTACTACAATTTGGGAATATGTGGAGGAGATGAGGTGTCGATTCCCTCTATTTTCCCCTCAAGACAAGGTAATCAGAACGGGAAGGATTGACACAAATTTGAACTGACACTCTCCCTAAACAACATTCTTGGCAATAGTCACTAATTCCATTCAATGTTGTGATTCATTATCTCTATAACAGTGTTATTTTTGCTATTAATGAATAAAATTGCCAAATGTATGGGTTGAAATAGATCGATAACGGATTTTTAGAATCCAAATGAAACATACTATTCATCATCTTCTTCTTTCGACTATGTCTACAATTTTTCTCTCTTTATAATTATTCTAACACTTTATAATTTTAATTAATTTCGACAATGTTATGCATCAGAATAGTTAATCTATCTATTAGTATTTAGCAAATTTTGATTTTATTTTAAAAGCTCTAGCACCAAAACCCTAAATTTTCAAATTACAAAACCCATATTCCTAGAAAACAAAGACCTTAATTAATGGTTCCAATTCATCTACCAAACCCAAATTACAAGAAAATTAAAAAGCTAAAAATACAAACCTAGCATAGTATTCATGGTTATGTTCACGACACTATTAATCTTAAGGTTTTGGGTTACAACTTCAACCCTTCATGTTTTAGAAGTTGACAATTGCATAATTGACAATTTGAAACATGGAAGGGCTAAATTTATGTAACCTAAACATTAAGATGAACCGCATGCTATAGATAGACCAGTTGTAATTTAAATATACGGTAGATTTGAGAATTAGGGTTTTGGTGCAATGTAAATTATAACTTGCTTCAATACCAACGGATAAATTAATGGGACAGATAGATAAAAAACAGAAATTAGAGAGATAAATAGAATAAGAGAGGATATATTAGGGAGACAACAATAAAAAGGAAAACTAAAAGAATTAAGAAAAAAGCGAGAGAACCAAGGTTTTATTCATCGATAATGCTTTTCTTTGGTGGTGTGACTGGAGACTGAAAATGTCAATGTGGAGGATCATATGAAATCACTTGGTATGAAGTATGATGTGCCTTGAGACATCTATTCTCCCTATAAAGTATGCTAATACGTTGTTCATCCAATAAAAGTATTGTCATCAAGGTAATAAGTTTGTTCGAAAATACAAAAAAGAGTTTCAATGAATATTGGATCACAATGATTTCTTACATTTGAATAATTTACTGCAAGATTCCTGGGTAGATTACATAGATTTGAAACCTTTTCTCCAACACTCGTGCCTTGCAACTTTAAGGCTATAAATGCAAGCTTCTTCCATTAATGTTTTATCCTCGATTAAAGAATAAAACCTAGGTCTATTGGTTATCTCTCTTCGCTCTCAATTCTTCTAGTTTTCTCCCCTTTGGTCAGGCTAATATATCTTCCCTTCTTCAATCTACCTCTCTCTAATCTCTCGTTTTTTTATCTATCTCTCCTACACCTCTATCATTATGTTTCTTTTTTATATATAAAGTCTAGAACAACTTTCAAAGCAAACATTAGTTGAAAAAGGTAATAACAGAAGCGGTACCACTTCCAATATCAACCACCAATGGTTGGGTAGGATCACAGTAAGCAGCATTCCAGTCAACCTCAAATGGGTATCCCTGCAGGTTGCATTAAGCTGAATGATTAGAATGATATCTATATGATACAAAGCTGAATCTTTTATCACTTATGGCTTCATTGATAAGTCAAATCCCTGTGCTCCTTCAAGCAAATACAGAAAAATAAAATTAATTCATCAGCCCTGGGACCAAAGATTTGTTTAGAGCACGATTTATCAAACCTTGCAGGTAACTATAAGTATTCTTGGATGTGAGGAAAAGAAGGAAGGAAATGCAATTTACACAATTATATTAGGAGGAAGTAGAGAACTGTTCATAACAGTATATATTTAATATGTCAGCCTGGGATACAAACAAACACTTACTTCTCAGGCTTCACATTGAGTTTATTAGCATGGATACAGTAATTTGAAAAGTCAAATTATATAAATGAAGTATTTAATCATTTAAATCTAATGGAAATTCATTTGACTGATTGTTCTATATAGCATTTTAAACCATCTTAAAGAATTTCTCCTGAAATTCTCCTCCAGTCCTGATAAATGTGACAAATTTTATTTCATTGGTAAAGAATAAATGAATACTGTAACACGTAATTATCCATATAGGTGTCAGCATGGCCAATTACTCTAAGCCCTTGACAAAAATATTCACCATTTAGTTCAACGTAAAACGTATATCAAATGGCAAGGACCATTTATAAATATTGACTTTTCCTCTAAGAAACGCTGAGGGAAAACCTAATGATTATTAAATATCATATGAGAGGATGACATCAATTGAAGTAATGCCACTCTACTACTGTCATGTTTTAAATGCTTTTCCCACGAATCTTGCTGAACCAGCCAAACTGAACAGAGATGAGGTTTAGAAAACATACCCTGTCTAAGGCCATGACTCCATGAAGCTTTCTTCCTTTCAGAAACTCCCATACAACTGAAGCATTCTCAACTATGTTAAAACCTGGACTTGATTCTTTTGTGATTGAGTTACATGCCATATTCCCAACAATAGTTATATCACAGTTATTTTGACCTAGTTTACAAAGCATTGTAGCCAATTTAGATGCTCCACTTGTGTAATGACCAGAAAACTTGTACTCCACTGGACCGATCCATAAAATTTTCTGTCATGAACTTAAAACATCAGATAGGTGTAGGTTTGAGCATGGAAGTAGTAAGAACAATGAACAAAAGCTGAGAACAAGAAGCCATCAGGACTAATGATAGACCACCTTGGAGGCAGAATATTAGCTAAATTAGAGCCCATTTACTATGAATAAGTAACAAAACGCCATTCTATATTACCTCCACTGAAAGACTAATTTGTTAATTATGGACTTGCATGTCAGAGACTAGGATTTTATTGAGCCAGGCCCAGAAATATTGTCTAATATGAGACTACAGGAAACTAGCTTTTTTTCTCATTTGCAATTTACCTTGCATTTCATAATCAAAGAGTTTATCTCTTCCACTGCCTGTGGCCCAAGATCAACAGGTACCCAACCTAAAGTGTAAAAAAATCAAGAAAATAATTGCATAAACAGAAGTTATTATCATTTATGTAATATATAATTATTCCATACATCTTATGTAACCTCCTATTTGTTTGTTACCTTGGCCAGTTCTTTGGTATCTTCTGTAGTTCAATTACAATTCTTTTGTTTTCTAGCAAAAAAATAAAATAAAGGTTGTAATAGAAGAAACAAGGAGACATACAATTGCGAAGTCAAAATGGATAATTTACATTGCTCCAAATGGCTTCTCTTAGTATTATTTTCCGTATAGGCATTCTATTTAAAATATTCATAATGAGAATCTCTAGGACTGACCAACTACAAGATCGAGAAGATCTGAAAATTTATCTGAGTGAGATCATTTTCTACCCAGTCCTCTAGATAAGATTTTCAAAGGATGTCTGCAAATTAAGAAAATTATAAAATTTTGCCTGGCTAGGTGATAACTATGCGGACATAAATACTCAAACAAGTAAATTGCATGGATATTTCATTTATTCATCTCAAGAAGAATGATATACCAAGGTCAATTAAATTGATACTTACCGTCTCCAATACTCTGAGCAGGAAGATTTTCCAATTGCTGTGGAAGTTGATTATTCAAGCACCAAAAGTCTTTTGGATACAGAAGACTTGTGTTTTTCTCATGTGCATACTGAATTAGATCCAAAGCTGCCTTATATGCCTCTTTTTCCACCAAATCTGAAGTAACAGGAAGCCCTAAAGCATGCATTATTTGAAATGCCATTTTTCCAATAAAAACCAACCCATCACAACAAGAAGCTAAAAAATGCAAAGCAGTTGCTTTGCTATAGAGATTCCCCCCTCCAATCTGCATTGCATATATAAAAAAAAGTTATAGTTGACGAGTGAAGAGAAGAGGTTATAAGCCAAAAATAGTCCCCCTGTGTTCACCAGAAACAGGCAATATTTAGGGGCCACTTAATACTGTTTTGATAAAGTGAATAGAAAATGGATTTGATAAATCAAGTTTTGTCTTGAAATTTCGATAATGCATTTGGCATTATTTTATAGGAACAACACTCTGAAGATGAAAATAATAAAATGTGTAAGGTAAAATCTTTTCTAATTACAAAAATATGTTTTAGTTAGATGATTACTAAGATAACTTAGTAATATTCTTAATGATTTTAAAACCAAATTGTTCTTACAAAAATTAATTAAAAAGCAAAAAAAATTATTAGTGCTTTCTGGTCTTGTGAAATGCAGATTCAAATTAGAGAAAATGATGAAAAAGAATTTTACCTGTTTTTGTCTTTATTTTGACAGATGTTGAAACTAGAATTTCATATTTTCAAGAAACAAAATCAGAACAAAAAAATGGTGCCAAGAATGCTTTGTTACTATCTAAGCTCATATAAATGAAAATATTTCTCTGGAAACATAAACAAACAACCACTTAATGAACTAAAGTAGACAAATTTAATTTGAAATGGAAGTAAAAACATACAATTGCATAATATGGTTTCTTGTCAAGTTTTGCAGCCTTCTTCAGTTGACAAAAGCTTTCTTCAAAGTGAAAACCAGCCATGCTGGCATAGCAGAACCGAGCAACACCAACAGTTGATGCAAGAATTTTATGAGACTGAGAAAACGAGTCATTAACAAAAATATCAACTCCTGATGATAATAATTCAGAAAATTTTGGACAGTTGGCAACTTCCTCTTTGAAGTTCATTAGATTCTCAAGAAGAATAATATCTGCTTTCTTAAAGATGTCCATGTCCACTGATTTCTTACAAGAAATGCTCTGTACGCCAAGAACTTTGTATTGGAGAGCTAAAGATAGGATATCTGTAATAATTAAGAGTATGAAACATTAGAGGAACCTCAAGCATTGACAATCATATTATTTTTCTTTCTAATTAACAACATTGATAATGTTAATAAGATTCTTCTACACATGCTCAGATATACAAGGATCTTAACTGCTAAACTTTTTGATCTAGTGCAACCATTTAGGAAATAATTTAGAGGCATTAATGACTTGAAGAAAACTATACCTGCAACAGATTCCACAGACAGAATTTCTGTATTATTTTTTCTGCTCCAATTACTCAAAAGAATCACTCTGGCCCCAACTTCATGTAAATACCTAATGGTGAAAAGTGCATTTGAAACTGATTGAGAGCTCAGATCGAGTTCTTCTCCAAGCAAGACACTAGAATCAAACCTCACAAGAACAACTTTTGAAGCAAGTTCCTCCCTAGGAAATCTTCTAAGAGTTTGTAGGTGTGGAAAGGTGTCCGATTTTACTCCATCCAAAACATATTCCTATTAGAAATTCCAATTAATTGTGAGCACTAGATTCAAATTCAAATTAAAGCAACGGTAAAATTGTATTCACTAAGTTAGGATGATCTAATCATCCATTTGTATAATAATTTCCATACAACATCAAAAGAAAGTCCTTCAGAGTTGCATGTTTATTTCAGATATTATTGTACTGTTAGAAGTGTTTTACAACAGTCAAAAGTGCCTTTATATCTATTTTATAGTGTCTAATTGATCTAGGTAGAAAAGCTTTTAAAAAATACTTGATAGTTGCTTTTGCTTAAAGTGTGATAGGGATTAAGAGAGAGAAAGAAAGGATAGAGTTTAGGAAGGAGCAAAGAAAGGAGAGAGATCATAGAAGAATACAAGTGATAGAAAAATATAAGAATTAAGAAATTATAGAAGAATAAAAAATAGAGGAATTAAGGAAGAAATAGAGAAATTGGGGAGTAAACCATTATTTATGCATTAATTCAAATCATATCATATCATACTACCATGATAAGTTTGCCCTCTTTTTGTAGAGTCCTATTTTTGTAGAGCCCTATCATACATAGTAACGGGAAACAATTAACAATTATATAAAATATAATGTTCAGTTGTATAAAGTCATACTAGGATTAAAATCAAAACTATATTAGGATTTGGATATGTAAAATAGGAAATTAGTTTATTGTGTTTTCAGTTATAGTTTATCGTAATAGTATTTATAGATCTATTATGTTCACTATCAATGATAAGTATTACCACTTATTTCATATTTTCACATGGTATCAAAGCTAGAATAACAAAAACTCTAATTGTTTATTTTCCAATGACCTTTTATAGTGAAGCTTAGACTACTCTCCTCCCAGTATCAGATTGAAAATCTGACAGCACAAGTCTAATCGTCTCTCGTTCATCGACAAAACCCCAAAAGCGTGTCACCATTCGCACTTGATTTTCCAACAGCTTCCTTTACCGATCTCTATCTCCTACAAGCGTGACACCTCACCGCCAACACTAATGGACTTAGATGATGCTAGCGAGTAAAACCCTAGAGTTCTATCACCATCCGCTACAAGATGCATTGTCATTAGTGCTAAAAAAGTTGTTCTCTTCGGATTTTCCTTCCTGTTCGAATTCCAATCTTCTCTGAGTCAACCAAAGCACCTTTCAAATTTGTTTGGTCCCCGTTATTTCTGATTTTCTCAAGTTTGTGTAATCTCATGATTCAACCATGTCTTTTGAGGGATCCTACTCTAAATCAGGTTCTTTTTCTTTTTTATCTTTTCACAATTGATAAATTAATAAGGAGTGCCAATTATAACTCATGGACCGCCTCCATCAAATTTTAGTGTATGGGACAAGGCCTAAAGGATCACTTGACTACTAAGGCTGGAGATGTAAAAACAAATATAAACTACTTGGGTTTAGACCGATGCTTTGTTATGTAATCTATGACGACAAATAATATAACTTCATCCTATTTATAAAACTTATAGAATTTGTGTTGAGATATGAAGTCAAGCTTAATCGTTTTATACTAATGATATTCAACAATTGCATTTTGTTGTATCAAGCCTAATTAATCTAAAATAGCTTGATATGAGCATGTCAGATTGGCAAAATGGCTTCTCTTAAGGCAAAATTTAACTAATTGCTGCTCGAGGGTAAGTCTGTAGTAGAAGATCTGGCACAACGAGACAAGTTCTTCATGGTTCTCCTCTAGTGTTGTGACAAGATCTCTTATTGTTGACTCTTTCGTTTTGGCTTCTTAGTCTCAGAATACTGCTAAAGGAGAGTAGGGAGATTATGACAGAAAGGAAAGTCGGCCTATGTGAAGTTATTGTTTTCCTACTTAACTAATGCTACATCTTTGTCTTCCGTTACTCTAACTAATGAGTCCAAAGTAATTGTTAAAGTAGTGGGTCATGTCCATTCACTATTTTCTTTTCCTTTAGACTTTGCTCTTTATATTCCCAATTGTCCTTTTCATCTTAAGGTTGTTAGTAAACTTACTCACTTTTTAAATTGCTTTATCACTTTTGATATAGGATGGATGATATGAGTAGGACATGAGTCAGAAGGCTTTATCATCTCAATATATCTTTTGCTCCTATAGCATGCACTATCTCTGAATCTCTAGCTCTCCTTCATGACTATTTGGGTCATTCCAATTTATTGAAGCTTCAGAAGATGGTTTCAGGTCTATCTTATTTATCGTCTTTAAGTTATGAGTCCTATCAATTTATAGAACACTCTTGTAGTTCATTTCCAAAGTGTGTCCATAAACGAGTTATGTCTCTTTCTAAGTTAGTTCATTCACATATGTGGTGTCCTTGTTGTGTCTCTTCTATTTTGGGTGTGTTACATTTGTTGACGATCATTTTGGTTGCGCTTAGTTATTTTTGATGACAATTCATTCAGAGTTACTTTTCATATTTGAATCATTATGTGTTAAATTAAAACACAATTTAACATTGTTATTCATGTGTTGCAGAGTGATAATACTCATGAATATTTTTCTACTCTCTTTACTACATTCATGTGTTCCTATAGAATCCTTTATCAGTCCTCTTATGCTTATACCCCTAACAAAATGGGGTTACTAAGTGTAAGAATAAACAACTAATTAAAACTACCCGCACCTTGCTTTTACACAATCAGATCTCTTTATGGTTTTGAGTAGACATTGTGCTAACCATTTGTTTCTTGATTAATCGAATGCCTCCTTTAGTCCTACAAAACAATATACCTCATTATATTTTGTTCCCTGATCAACCGTTATACCCTCTTCCTCTACATGTCTTTGGTTGGACATGTTTTGTTCAGATTAGTTCCCCTAGTCAAGACAAATTAATAGTCAAGTCTAACAAGTGTATTTTTCTAGGTTACTCACGACTTCAAATAAGATATGTGTCATTCTCCAATAACACATCGATATTTCATATCTACTAATGTTACATTTTTCGAATCTTCTCCCTTTTTCCCTTTGTCTCCACCAAAAAGTGATTCTATAACCTAGGTTCTCCTATAGATGATGCTCTTGTTCCTCTTACAAACACTAACATTGTTCTTAATAATGTTCTTAAGGCTCTTGTTGACACATTTCTACTTTGGATTCCTTGTTTGTCATGGTCCTGCCTTCTAATGATCAATTTTCCATTGTCATTCATAAAGGTATGCGGTTCATTCACAACCCTCATCCAATCTATAATTTCTTTAGTTATCATCGATTATTTTCATCATATTATGCTTTTATCTACTTTGCATAATAGTAACATTTAGGAATTAATTCCATTGCTTCCAAACCAATTGACTATTTGGTAACAAAAGGGTACACTTAGATTATGGGTTGGACTATTATGACACATTTTCTCCTATGGCTAAAATGTCTTTCGTTTGTTTGTTCTTATCAATGGTTCCTACCAAACAATGGCCTTTGCACCAATTGGACATTAAGAATGCATTTCTTTATGGTGGCTACAAGAAGAAATCTATATGGAGCAACCGTCTAGCTTTGTTGTTCAGGGGGAGTCCAACTTGGTATGTAAACTTCATCACTCTTTATATGGCTTGAAACAGTCTCCTCGTGTTTGGTTTAGATGCTTGAATACTATCATCTAAGAGTTTGGTATGGTTTAGTGTGAGTTTGATCATTTTGTTATGATACGTGGAGGGCAACTAGAAGATGACAAAAAAAGGGAGGGACAAACCAACTATTTGAACTAAATAGCCAATGGATTGCAAAGGAGAGGATTTTGAAAAAAAAGAAGAAAAGAAAAGGGCTGTTGTTTTGAAGGATCCAGGCGCCTCTTGTTGCCAGGATTCTTATTTCTTTTTTTTTGGTTTGCTTATTTTATTTTTTTTAGTTGTTAGCTACTGGCTTTATGTGTATTTTGGAGGCTGATTTCCTAGATTGATAGTTTGTAATATAAGGAGTTGATTCAAAGTAATCTAAATTGATATACTTATTTTCTTTCTCATTTGCCTCTGTAAATCTGAAAATTTTTCTATCAAAATAGCACTAAATATATAAATTCCTTAGGCAGACCCTTTCATATAAACTAATGAAATATAAAGTGAATGGATAAATCCATATAAAGGTCAACTCATTAAGTGATCAATAAACATAAATGAATAACGTGACAATAAAGAGTAGTGTCATATCAGTTTACATACATTAGACTGCAAACTTAGGTTGTATATGTAGCACTACTCCTTATCTAAACTAGAAAATAACAACAAATCCTAGAAAGCTACATTATCCCTAATATCTATAAGTTGTCTGACATTAAGTGTTTTATAGAAAACTATATAATACCTATTTTGCTCAAAAACATGCTCTTAAATTTTTTTTCTTTTTAAATTATAGTAAAAGCTTCTCCAAACAGCATTTTCAGATGCCCATCACGATGAACATCGCAAATTCTATTTTGAGTCCTTTTCTTATATAAAAAAAAAATTTTAAAAAAACAAAACTTCTTCCTTAAAAGCACTAATGAAGTATTGCTCTATATTTTTTGTCTATGCCAGTTCAACAATTAAAAAAAGAGACATAAAATGACTTCAGACTATTTGATAAAAGCTTTCACTAAGGCTTAAAGAACTTCCTAACAGTGGCATTGAGGTTTACCCCTATTAATAACAGTCCACTCAAATTCTACATATCATATCTCTTATCATTCTTAAAAGAAATGTTAATAATACCTCGAATTCAGGTATTCTTTTAACATGATCTTCTGACTTCAAAACACCTGCAAAGAGGCAGGAGCGACATAAGCATAAAATCAAACAAGCTTTGTCAAACAAAGTAACAATAAGCAGGGTAATACCAGGACAAAAGGATTGCGCGCAACGTTGATTGTGAGAAACGATGTCGTATCTCCGATAGAAACGGGATTTTTCCTTCCGAAGCAACTTCGATTTACTGCTAAAATGGTTGTACCAGAAACTCGGTATGTTTAATGAAAGAACTCCGTTGTGTGGATTGAGTAATGGAGCCATCTTGTCTGCAAAATTGACACTGTACCTGGAAACAAGCATTAACATTCCATAAACAGAACGGAGAAAATAAAAGACACTGTCAATATTAAATGCATGAGTGTGGGTGGGGAGACTTATGAATAAAAAAGAAAATTGGTAGACCCAATTCTAATAGGCCAAAGGACATTCTCACACAAAATTTTATTTTCATGGTTGGCAGAAAAATATTTTGATCATTTTATAAATAAAAATTTATAAAATAATAAAATAAATTTTTTAAAAGTATAATATTATTTAAATATTTAAAATTTTAAAACTTTTAAAAATGTTAAAAAATTTTAAAAAATTAAAAACAATCATTGATCGTTGATAATATAATCAGGTGGCCTGAAACGACTATCTAGTTTCAAGTGTAGTCGTTTGATGAAAGCGATTAGATCTAACAGTTTTCGTCAATAAAAACGGTGAAAAATAATAAAAAATGATCGGTCTTGGCTCCATCGATCATTTTCAATCATGATTACTGATAGAAGTTACCAAATTTAACTGTCTCTACCAAAATAAGAGGCAACCAGATTTATCGTTTTCGTCTTATTGCTCCTACAACTAAATGACCATTTTCTGTTATTTAATTCAACTAGTGGTAGGCACCATCGACAATGACACTGTTGATTATGGTGGTTGCCTTTTTTATTTTTTAAAATTTAAATATTATTTTATAATTTTATTATAAATTTTTAATTTTTTTAATAATGATATTTTAATTATTTTATAAAATATATTAACAAAATTAGATGAAAAATAAATATTTAAATTATTAAAACCAGCTACAATATTGAATTAAAGCCATTATATTTAACCATCCTTATCCATCTTTATCTTACAAGAATAAATTAAATACTATTTATGTGAGTCTACTTATTAAAAATAGGATTTTTAAACTAATAAATTTACCGTTATCACGTAAAGATAAATAAAAGTGATTGTCTAACATTTTTGTTAAATTTAGGTTTGATAGAATGATAGTTTTTCAATAGTTATGCTTGAAAAAATTAACAAAAAATATTTTCAACCTAAATAATATTTATTCTTAAAATTTTATTTAATTTTTTTAAAATTTATTAATTTTAATAAAAAATGTACTTATAAAAATGAGTAAGAGGGTTTATAATATATAATTATATGTTTGAGGTAAAATATTTAAAAAAAAAAAATTAGGGGTACTAATCAAATTTTCAAAGGATTTTTGTATTTTTTAATGTTTGAATTTAATATCTCGCTCAATAATTTTAGAAGTGACTATTACATTTCCAAAAAATATAATAAATTATAAATGTAAATATTATATTATAAACTATTGAGATTATAATATATTTTTAAAATATACGAGATGAATATGATAATTTTATAAATAAGATAAAAAATATATATATTTATCTTTTTAAATTTTTAAAAAATAACATTTATACCTGAAATACACTCTTATTTTAATATTTGAATAAAATGACATAAATATCTTTTGATTAATAAAATTAATTATTGTCTCTAATTGAGTTTTTCAAATTTAATAAATAAGAATATATTATTTAAAATTTCAAACTAAGTAGAGAGAACACAAGATTTTTATCCATATGATTTTAGCCAATGTTTTATATAATCAAGCATATGAAATAATGACATGTATGCCTTCATTATTTGTCTTTCACTAGTTATGAAAATCGTAAGAACTTTTATCATCTAATTTTCACTTACAGTAAGTTTATTATGAATTTTCACTCAAAAAACACGAAACTAGGAAGAAACTTATTTGAATTTTAACCATATATTTAGTTTGTATATCGTATTTATTAATGATTGATAGGATTTTAAAATAAATTGTGATTGAAATCCAATAAGCATAATACAGTAATATGCTCGTAATAGTTTATGTTATGGCCATGTTGTATTTGTTTTTTAAAACCTTGGAATAGAAATTACAAAAACTATTTTCATGCACTTTAAAAGTAGAATAAAGCTAAGTGACCACCCTGAAAAAGAGTGATCATTTTTCCACCCTTGTATGCTAGGGCTGGTTCCACTTTTAATTAAGGTCCACCCATAAATGAACATCCACCCTTGCCACGTAGAGATGGATGCATAATCACCCCTTTTTGGGGTGATTATATAACATTACTCTTAAAAATATACTTATGAACAACTACTTTTGATGGTTTAGATGATTGAATCAACTTTAAGTAGTTGAATTCAATATTTGTTCTTAAAAATTTTAAAAAAATATGGAAATATTCATTATTGGTAGAGTTGCAATTGTTGCATTTGTCATTTAGCTTATATTATGCATGTGGTTGACATTTCAAGATTACATATGTTTACTCACAATGGGCTTCTCCATGTTTAGGTATATCTTCTAGTGTCTCACAAATCCTTAAACTTGCCACTTAGTCCTTTAAGGCAAAATCGTAGTTGTATGTATTGATAAAGGACATGACATAGGTATTTGTTTGTTTGTTTAACCTAAATAACCTCATCCTTTAGCTAACCTTCATACACGTTTAATCCCTTGTTAGCATTTTGAGCCTTTTTCTTGTGTTTTAATAACGACCTTGCATGTTGTCTTTGTTTTTTAATTAAAATTGCCCACCTATCTAATAAATATATTAAACATACTCTATACATGAGCTATATTGTTGATGAAATAGAGAGAGATACATGAAGACTTGAGCTTAATTGAATAAGGGAAAATGAAGAAAAAAGATGTCCATATATCCCCTTGTGTGCAAAGAAATAAGTTTAGAGGGATTTTTGTATGAAAAAATGAAATGAAAAAACAATATGCGAAGAAAAAGAAAAAGAAGAAAAGAAAAAAAGAAAAAAAATTTGTATATATTACAAATACAAGTTCCATTATAAACTTTTCTCCTTAATTTATTAATCACGTGATCCTATAGATTTTCACATTCATTATTAGTACACTTATGTTTATTTGTTTACCCTTTATCCTTTTATTGTTTAACCAATACCTTTAGTCACATTAAAACCTTAATAAAGTCCTATTGATCTTTTTGAAGTGCATTACATGTATATCAGTAGAGATAGGTTGTTTAATTTAGCATAAAAGGTTCGGTTGACTTTATTTAAAGGCCATGAAGGTTGCTAACTATGTATATGTCTATTTGAAATGCAACAAACTCTGCTGTGAGTAATCACTACATGCATTTTTTGTTTAATGTTTGTAATTTTTTTTTTTTTATCTAACATTGCACATTTATTACTTTTAAAGCTTTTGAAGAGGAACTTATTGTTTTTGATTAAGAATGCTTCAAGGATTTAATCATTTAATCTTTATTATTTCATCTACCACTTCCTTTCTATTTTATTTAGCTTGTATTTGCTCAGGGACAAGCAAATACTAAAGTTTGGGGGAGTTTGATTTATTTATGAAATACACACAAATAGGGCTTAGAGTAAGATAGTTTTAGGTAAATTTTGGTCTATTTTGCTCAATTTCTTTAAGTTTTATTCCTCTTTTATGGCTTGATCATATTTTGCACTTCAAATTACATTTTTAGAAGTTATGGAGAAGTTTAAGTGTTTTCGAAGCAAGAATGGAAGCTTAAAGACGAAAAGAAAAAACCTTGCAAAATAAGGCAAGAGCCAAATACGGGCTTGAATACGACCATAATACTACCCATAATTATTGGGCAAAAAAGAAAAGAAAAAAAAAAGATTAAGTTTAAGGTTGTGTTGGTGCATTATATAAAGGCAACAAACAAAATAACAACTTTTCTAGCATTCATATTCATTTAGGTACAAAAAAAAAAAAAAAAAAGTGTTTTGAGCAAGAGAAACTTCAAGAACAAAATATGAGGTGGAAGATTGAAGATTGTAGAGAAAAGATCCAAAGGAAATCAAGATTAGAAGAATCAAGAACTTTTTTAATCTTTTTTTATACTTTTCTTTTATTGATTTATAATTATTCCTTCTTCATCCATGTCTTGTAGTTTCAATATAATTGCTATAAGTAGCTAGACCTCTTTTCTAGGGTTTATGATAGATATATCAATTCTTATAACTATGTAATGAGTCTTGATTTTTTATTAGTAATAATAGATGTTTGCTTTAGTAATTGAGTTTCTAATCTCTTGCTTGGTGTTAAGGCTCGACATCTACTACTTAAAAATGCATACACAACTAGTTCATACATTTCCTAAACATGGAATTTTATTTAGAGACCAATACACTTCCTTGTGGGTAAATTGGTTATCATATATTTTAATAGGTTTTTATTAACATCTTACTATAGAAGTAAGGAAACCTTTAATCTTTATACTTATAATCAACCTTGAAAGAGGACTTAAGCTTATTGAACCTATGATGTTTTGATGATGATAAATATATGTTACAAGAACTAATTTACCCCTAATATGACTTAGTTCGTATAAAAAGGGTAAAAGTTTCATTACAAGTTTTAGGCATCACACAACCGTATGCTCATTGAGCACGGTCGTGCATTATTAAATTTTAACACGTGTATAAAAAACACCACGAAGTCAAGGTATCCACAAACTAGCACTAACTTATTAGTCATGTAACCTCATCATATTGTGTAAGAAGGTCAAAGGTCAATAATATGACTATATTCATCATAGACGCATGATTATGTACAGTGTCTTATGAAAAGACACGACCTTTAAGGATATGCAACCTTGTCATGCAAGATGGACAAGGTGCTTCAATCAATACATGACCATGCACGAAGTTATAATATGAATGTGCAAGTGAAAAATAAAGATGTGCACTATCAGGTTGATCGTGCAATAACATAGTGCAATACCTATTCACAGAGAAGATAAGTTAAAAAGATGCACAATCGTGTAAGAAAAGAATGCACGATCATGCTAAATAAAAGAAAGAGCAACACTACCACCCTTGTCGTGCAAAGTCAACATAGTCAACAATCACAAAACATGACCTTGTAGCTTTGGCACATGATCGTGTGTAAGTAAAATGGTCGTTGTATGATTCTCATGTGTTGATAGTGCGAAGATCTTATGCATAGGCTTGAAATCTTAAGGGATATCGATAAAGCAATAAAGCAAAACCATGTGTTGGGAATACAAGACTGTGCATTGTTGGCTAGTATTGTAAATTTTATCATTAGAAGTCTGATCGAGGTAATTAATAAGGCAAGCATGACCACACACTCGATGGACATGATTGTGTACTTGAAAAATTTATTGCACTAGTATTCTGTTCACCTACCTAACAAATACAATTTAAATATAGTTCTTTTCTACTTTTTACAAGATTTTTAGTATAAATTAAAGCCTATTTGAAGTGAAAAAGGTTGGAAATCATGTGCAGTCAAATCAATCCTTAATTTTCTCTTATTCTCATTCTTTCTCTCTTACTAATCTTATTGCAAATCCTTGAGACAAATTTGTTTGTATTAATTTCTTTTATCAACCTTTGAGAGACATTTTAACTCTTGTAAATTTGTTTACAAATACTTTGGACATAATCCCTTATAACTAGTATAAAGGGTAAAATCCTGAGTAAACTACTATGTGGGTATAATTCTAGATTAACTAGTGTAAATGATTGGGCACACTATCAGATTAATTAGTAAAAACTTTAAACAGATTGTTTTGAAGAAGTAGATGAGGAAGGTTTGGGTCAAAGCTCTAAACCACTCTAAAATTGGCTGAGCTCACTTGATCCCTTAACTCATTATTTGCTTTATATTTGATTTATTTGTATATGGTGTTTGATTATGTTGGATTGTTTCATTAGTCATCATCGATTACATTATAATTGATTTTTGAGTGAAAAGTTTTTCAATTTAGTAATAATTGGTATCAAAGTTTCACCCTTTCAGGATTAACCATTTGCTTATTTGAGGTTTAATAATGGGTATCAAAGTTTCAACTTTTATTTTTACAAAATCTAATGATTTTAAAAGTTCTAAGATCAAAATCTAAATAGTTGATTTATTTTCAAAAACCATTTTTAAAGAAGATCATAGTCTAGTTAGACCACTATTATTTTGCGGATTATAACCAATATAAGATAAGAATAAAGTTTCATGTTCAATCAATTAGTTATAAGCTTTAAAAAAAAATTGAAAATGATAATTTAATACCTTTAAATCTATTACTAATGAACCAAAACATGAAAGTGAGTACAATGATGTGATGAGATGTTAATAAGTTTGAATGTTATAGTTTTAAATATGTTATATTGTGCTTTAGATTTCACTGAATTTAACCATGCCTCATCATGTGAAATAATAAATGAAGCTTGGATGATTATTCAAACTATACACGAAGGGACCAATCAAGTAAAGGAGTCTAAGACCAAACTTAGTTTCTGTGAGTATGTGCTATTTGAGATAAAGAAAGATGAAAATATCATGAAGATGTATAAAAGGTTTTCAAACCTAGTAAATAAGCTAAAATGTCTTGGAATAAAGTTTAAAATTATGAAATTTGTAAAAAAATTTTTTTTGATTATTACCAGTCATGGAGTATATAGGTCACAACCATTGCATAATCAAAGAACTTAAGCCAAAATGGGCACTAATGAGCTTATTGGGAGTCTTTTAACTCATGAGATGAAATAAAAGCCTAGAGAAGAGCAAAAGGCTAAGGTAAGAAAAATATTGCCTTAAAGATAAATATGAAGAATCTTCAATAGATGAGGAAGACATGAGTATTCTTGCTAGAAGATTTAATAAGTTCCTCTCCAAGTCTGAAAGGGAAAAGGAAAAAAAGGGCAAAAGAATTATATACTATGAATGTAGAGAGTCTGAACATACTCACCAAGAATGTCACCTCTTAAAGAAAAGGAAGAGGGATAAGGAATTCAAAAAAAAAGTTCTCACCACCACTTGGAGTGACAGTGATGGTTTAATTAACGAGAGTGAAAATAGAAAAGAAAAAGCAAATATGTGTTGCATAATAAAAAGTGATTCGGAAGATGAGATAAACAATTTCAACTCTACCTCATATGATGAATTGCAACATGTTTTTGATAAGTTAGTGTTTGAATTTAAAAGTCTTAATTCTAGAAATATAGTTTTAAAGAAAATATAGTATGCATGAAACTAGAACTAGATATAATGATGAATAAACATGAAAAATCTAAAAGGGAATTAGAGTTAATTCTTCATGGAAAAAGTTTTGTAAATAAAGAGCTAGGATACTTAAGAAAAGAAAATGATAATCTAGTATCTAAAGTAACTAGCTCTATTCAAATTCTTAAGAAGTTTAAAACTGGATATAAAAGAATAGATGAATTATTAACTTCTCAAAGAAATACTTTAAATAGAGAAATCCTAGGATACTATGTGTGTAATCCATTTATAAATAATAATAGGTCATTGAAAACTCTTATACATTATACTTAAAATATAATCATTGTGAATTTATTGGGCATAAAATTGGCAAATGTTCAATTAAAAATAACAAACCTTTTAAAGTTAAAAAGGTTTAGGTTTCTAAAGGGATAATTTAAACTAACCAAGTTAGACTTAAAACAATTTGGGAACTAAAGAAGGGTTAAGCTAATCGTGTAGGTATGCCTTGAAACCAAGGAGAGAAGATGGAAAGAAAATGGCTTTATAAAGCTTAACACAGAGCTGGTGCATAGCAATCCAAGTAATTCTTTACTTATTATATGCCTTGAAACAAAGTTATATGATATATAGATAATGATCATGTTTAAACTACCATGTTGAGAAGATGTGCTTGATTGAATGATCACTTATTATATGCTTGATTAAAAAGTTGATTGACTCAAGCAAGGATGTTTGATGTATTTAAATATGTCTAGCTTACTTGAGTATGTTATTGTGATATGTGACACGTATAAATGAACTTGTTTTTGGTTTTGAATGAGAATTCGAATTGAATTGATGTAAATTTTATTTAACATCTATCAACATTTGAATTCATATGATAACAATCTAGAATGGTCAAAATAACCAAGTTTTGTAGTTTGTGATATTTTAATTCTGCTTTTGCAAAATTGATTTCTAAATAAATATGTACAAATCTGCAACTTTTTGGTCACATAAGACTGTGTGTCTAAATCATGCAAGACCATGCAACCTTTTGGTCACACACACAATCACTTGCATTATAGGGGTTCAATTGTGCGATGCAATTTAAATTCTTTTAATTTTTAAGAATTTTATAGTAACATGATCGAGCAGCTTTTGCTAACATGATCATGCAGAATTGAGGACACTTTTAAAAATAGGGCAAACACACGATTATACAGTTAAGTAACACTATCGTGCACATGCATTTATAAAAGAAAAACCCACAATTTTTTTTTTTTTCCATTTTCACTCCATACTTAAACCCTAGCCATGAAATTGCAAATTTCTTTTCCAAATTTGCATTAAAATTTCTCATTTTGTTAGCATATAATTGGTTATAAACACAAAATCATTAGTTTCTCTCACATTTTCACACATTTTGGTATCAAGTTTTACATTTACTCACCCTTATTCCACCTATTACCAAAAATATCATAAATTTCCACAATGCCACCTTGAATGAAACTTCTAACTTGCTTGGGACCTTTATGAAGTATGGGACAATAAGAGAACCTGTTTGGAATTTTTTTTTTTCACGCCCGCAATAGGTATTACTTTTTTAAAATTTATGAAGCGTGCAATTTATATGGGATGATGGTTAGATTAACATATTTTAAGGAAAATAGGATTGTGGGATGAGATAATTAATTTGGTTAATGCAATGAATCTGAGGAAATTATTTTTCATGAAGTTTGATGCCTATGAGAACCTAGTTTATGAGTTCTTTAGTTTTTTATTAGTGAAGAAGGACGCTAGAGGCATAATGACATACCATACAATATTGTCTAGCCTAGCAAATAATGATTGAGTTGTAACTCTCGATCACTTGGCTACTTGGATTCAGCGTGATATTACTAGTATTTTGGATTTTGTTAACGATCAGAGTTTACAAGTGATGTGAGTATTACTAAGTGGTTCAGATTTCTACAAAGCTCAAAAAGCAAAAACCTCATCATTAAACAACGCGACAATGCATATATTCCATTGAATGGTTATCTATACACTAAATTTCTAAACGAACATGAATGGTAATATTAGTGTTTAACACATGTGTAAACACCCCATTTTGGACCTAATAGGGTCATCTCTGATGATGATAAACCTGAAAAATTTGAATCGATGCTATCAAGATATTAAATTGAGGATGAATGGGCAAAAATTTAAAACTTTATTGACTAAATATAACCCATTCAAACCCAAACCCATAAAACCAAAACCAAAACAAATAAATAAATAATAAAAATAAAAATAAATAAATAAATAAATAAAACAAAATCCAAAGCCCACTAATAATAAACCCAATAACCATAATCCAAACCCAATAACCATAATCCAAATCCAAAGCTAAAATCCAAAGCCCACTAAAAAATAAAACCCAAAAAAAAAAAAAAAAAAGAGAAACAAATTAGGCGGGCCAAGTGAGAAAAGAAGCATGCTCCAGCCCAAGAAAAAGTCTGGCGCACTATGTTCCTTTCTGTTTTTCTCCATATTTCCCACTTGCCCATTTTATTATCCCCCATTCTCCTTCCCATGCCTATGATCTTTCTCTCTGCTGCAGTTTTTTTCCATTCCCTGCCAACTGCCCACACGTACCACTTAACTGTTTTTATGTAACTGCTTTTCTTATGTATAAAAAGAGGGAGGGCAGTAGCAGACGAAAAAAAAAAGGGGGGGCGAGGAGGAATTTTTCAAAGGAGAAAAGTTTTCAACCAAACAAAAAAAAGAAATACCCAAACCTTACTCAAATAAAAATTAATCCCAGTTTCTGAGAATTGCCATCTAATTGCTTTCAATTCAGTATCAAGAAAGCATCAATACAGTCAAATTTTAGGTATGTTTCCTGAGGGGTATTTAATTAAAGTATTCAAATATTTATTCATTATGTATTTTTTCACAAAAATCATTAATTATTGATTATATATGTGGTAAAAATTTTGTATTTTTATAAAAATAATTTCCGTTTTATGTACTCATATTAAAGTACTGCATGTATATATTTATTATTATTGTATATTTAGGAAATATGTATGGATTATAATGTACTGTGTATATGCATAATTAATATTTTATAAAGTAAATCTCATGTCCTGCATGTATTTGTATGCATTATGTTTCCACGAAAAATTTATGAAAATGATTATACTAGTGGGCATGAGATGCATTGAGTTTCTTGGGTATCCTGGATTTAAACTGTAGAAGATAGATTCATTGCATTTTATGTGTGCGTCTGTGTATATTGTCTATATAGTATACTGTATGTAAATTAAGGGAATGTGACTGTTTGCCTTGGTGGCGAAAGGTGGAAGACTTATCCCCCTTGGCACCCGGGTTCGAGTCGTGGCTGGGGGGGATTCTGCATATTTTATCCACTGTTCGTGTCTGTGTATATATTATTGAGTTTCCTTGTTGGGTTGTACTGGGCCGCGGCAGACTGCTTTTATTTTTTTTATTTGTAGTTATTTATTTATTTATTTATTTATTTTCTAATTATAATTTGCTCCTAACAAATTTTTTTTTACAAGATTTTTTATTTAATATATTTGTTTATTTTATTGAATTAACTAACAAAATTATTTTTACAGGATTTATTTATTTATTATTCCTAGGCTTGTTTAGGGTTAGAGGAAATGTATAAGGGTGTATAAAAAAAAGATGTAATTTTTTTATTTTCTGTATTTCATTTTTTTGGTGAATGATTGTAATGAATAATAATAATGCATTGCGTGATAAAAATGGAATCTAATTAAACTCGGTAACGCTTTTAACAAATAAATCACAAAAGTGGAGGTCGGCCTTCGGGTCGGACGACATGGGTGCCTAACACCTTTCCATCGTCGTACCCGACTCTCCGAACTCAACCATTGGACCGATGAGGAAGGTTGGGTCCTCTGCAAGGGATCCATAAAATCACCTGTCTTCACCGACATATATTTTTCCGGGGTTACTCCCGGGTGGCGACTTCATACACTCTATAATAGGCCACAACCCGTTATGTGCTCCTCTTAACCACGTTTAGGGTGGTTAAACAAGAGTGACAAGTCTGTCCTGGCATGGCGCGATAAAAACCGATGCCACAACATGACAATAATGTAAGTTGTCATGACTTCAAGATTAATGGACTCAGGTTGCTAAATAGTGAACAAATTAAATGATAATCAAATGAACAACCTCAATGCTCAAATCGGGAGGCCAGATCTAGCCTCCCTTGGAATCAGATGTTCTTTTCTGACTACTTGGTTCTACTAGTATGGCCACTGTCGTTGGTATCGGCATAGTGGCTGTTGTTTTTTAATTTTTAAAATTTAAATATTTTTTAAATTTTTATAAAATTTTTAAATATTTTTTAAAAAATTTTAAAATTTTTAATAATATTTATATTTAAATAGTATTTTATAATTTTATTATAAATTTTTATTTTTTTAATAAGGGCATTTGAGTTATTTTACAAAATGTATTAATGAAATTGGATGAAAATGGATGAAGGGTGGGTGTTTGGGTTTTTAAATGTTAGGGGGTGGAAATTGGTACTTTAGTGAAACCTTGGGGTGGTCCTTTGGCCTACAATTAATTCCTAAGGCTATACGACACCCTTTGAACGGCGTAAACGAACAAGAGCAAACTGATCTGCTTTGCTCTGTGGCATTAGGTTGGGAGACTTGAAACGATGGGTTTTGGGTTCCTTGTTGGGGTACTTGGAGTTGTAATTCTCGCTCATGCAGCTTATGCAACCGTGCAATGTAATTCCTAAATTTAGACCATACATACATATATCTGTTTCTGATTCTTCTTTTGATTGGGTTTATTCTCGTTTTCAGATAGGGGTTTGCTGAAAATTATGGAAGAAGAGTTCTCAGGACCACCTGTCAATGTCAGTGTTATTGAATTTATATTTTCGGATTTTGTACTCTGTTGATGCGTTTCTGGTGTTTATGCGTATTATTGATTGTTTTGGGAATATAGGTGGTGATTGAGTTGCTTCTGGGGTTATTGTTATGTATGTGGGCAGCGCTGACGGTGCCAGGGAAGTTTCTATCAATTCATCCTGATTCTGACGACAATAGGTGTGTTGGTTTAGATCCTTTCAGTAAATTGTGTGTTTTTATTGAACTTGGAGACACAAATATATCTTCTGAAATTTTAGGGCTCTGGAATTGAATTACTCCATGCATGACGTCTTTAGAAGCATATGCTAGAAGATTGAGATTGAAGAATTCCACTGCTATCTGATGTGTGCTTGTTCAAATTCTGAGCTTGGCAGCTATTTTTGCCGTTTTGAGACCTGAAGTACATCCTTTTATGGAGTTTGTACAAATGATATAGGTCCTTAAGAAACTCATTCTTTAGAAAGACATTCGGTTTATTATAATACCAGGAATTAGTCCTTGAAGTAGATCACAATGCAACCCTTTTAGTTGAGTTCTTTCATTGTATTAACTCATGCAACTTATACTTGATGGAAAATTATCTCCAAGGAAATTGTTTCACTTTTAGATTACTCTCGTAAGGTTCATTACAGGATAGATACTATGGAGAGACTGTTCTAAGAACTACCGTATCTAATTTTGTCAGTAGTGACATTGTGATTGGGAATAGGAATATCTAATTTTTTCATACTTAGATAGATGTTCTTAATTTGTAATGTTGAAACATATGAAAATCTCAACCTTGTGTGAACAGATTGGTGGTCCATCAATATCTACCTTTTATTAGTTCATGTTGTAGGATGCATATTGCTTTGCTGGATGTGGATATTTGTAACTTGTATTGATAGATTTGAGTCTGTCTAACCATAGGAACAAATCTCAGGCATTTACAGCAGACTGAGATCTCGTTGAAGTTCTAAACATAGTTTTGTGGCAGTTTATCTTTTCCATGTATTTAATCTATTTGACATCATCAAATAGATTAGTCTTCAGCTCTTCATGTAGGCTGCGGCCCCAATTAGTTATTGACGACTGCCTAACTCCCATTTGAGGTGCCTTATTGGATGCCTATTAGTTCTTTGCATGGCTGTTATACGAGCTTCATAGCATGCCAGCAATAACTCTCCTCTTTCTACTGGCTAACAATGTGTCCTTTTTCACTTTGTTCGTTTGCTACCTTCTGCCGCATACCTCCTTTTTGTGGATTAAGAACTTTAGTTTACAGTTTCAATGACTTGGTCGTCAAAAAGAAGTTACTGGATGTGTTGGATAGCAAATGTTAAGCTCCCTCTTGGCACTGATCTGGGGTATGATTACTTTTCTTTTAATGAACCAAGTCTGAAATCCATTAATTTATAATGAATCAGAAAAAAAGGGATCTTGTCACCACAAAAAGATAAGGCTCATATAAAAGGGATCGATGCCTAAACTTAATGCTTCATTACAAAAGGTTTTATTAACTAGCCTATCCCCTTTAGGACACATTAATTGCTTACTTTAAACCATATGAATGTAAAATTTAAATATTAATTTTTCATACGTTAACCTGATTATGGTTCAAATTATAGTAACTTAAAGATTTGACTTGATTTTTTGACTCCAATCTTTTGTCACTGATCAATTGCATCTGATAGTCTAGATGAACTTTGAAGATTGATTATCTTTTGTGCCACCTCTGTAGCTTTTAAAATATTAGATTAAAATGGATTGGCAGCTATAAATTAGTGTCACAAATTTGAGTTAATTATTTAAGTTACTATTCGATTCTTGTATTTTGACGTTAGAATTAGTTTTTGAGAAAGCCAGGGCCTGATGCATTGGCATGAAGGATTTTACAGGTATTATTGATTCTGGGGGCTTTATGATCTTAAGAATCCCTTTAATTCTCAGTAGTTTCTCTTTATTTAACTTGGTAGTCAGAATTGTGAAATGCCATTTTGATTTTTTGGTAATTTTATAGAAGCATTATTTCGATCACTGACTTGAGGACGTGCGTCCTTGAATGCAGAATGGTTTCTTTACCAGGCAACTTGGAATACATGATCTTCAACCATCGTGGGAAAGCTTTTCCTTCAGATTTGAATTTGCAGCTGAAACATTGAGGTTGTTTCATTCAGATTAAAGAAAATTTCTAGAGGCTTATATGAGGAGTGCTCCATTTTTCAGATTTGTAGTTAAAAGGATGAAGCGGGGATAAACAATTGAAAATATCCGATTTCTTGACATGTTCTAGTTGATATCATGATGTAGCATATCTGCAGTTAGAGTATTTTGGCTGCTTACATTAAAAATTCTGTGTTTATTACTTGAAATTTAATTGAGAGCTGTTTAGAAAGTTGTCTACACCAGCTTGAGCCCTGAGGCTTGCTAAACACGAATGGTCAAATAGCTCAAAATGCGGTGAATTGCATTTGTATTTTGGATTTTATGCTCTCTAAGTGGTTTGGTCCGTCCACAAATTACATATAGCTTCTGGTTCATCGTTTAAACATTCTGTTTTGCTAGCCTTGACCAGCCGGAGAATCATCTTTGTTCTCTGGCTATACTTTTTATAACCTTATGTACTATTGATTTCTGCCTTGAATTTGCTGACAAGAGGGAAAAAATAGCCTCTTGAAGGGGCTATAACAGCCAGCAAAGCAACCCAGCTGGGTGGATAAAAATTTATCGAACGTGGCTGAACGTCTAACTCGGGTAAGAAATAGCTTGGAGAAACCAACATCTAATTGCACTGCTTGCAGTCAAGTACCATGCCGCTTCTGTTGTGTACAAGAATCCATGCATGGTTTCTTACCACAAATGGATAAGAAAGACAGTAGGAAAGTGCAATAGATGCCAGCTCTGGTTGAATAAATACTAACAATTTTTTCCGGCCGGCGATTTCATTCAGATGCATACATTTTCGCAGCATGAACTTTTTGAATTATCATCTTCAGATTAATTTTATTCAACAGTATCAGTATCAGTATCAAACTAGACAACAATTCCCTCCTTCAGTAGTCATTTTTAACTATAGGCTTCATCCAAACCATTTAATGACATCGAACACTCTTGCTATTTCCCAATAGTCGAACACTGAATATTACGTACAAAAAAATATCTCAATACATTTCATCATGCTTTATCCATGGCAATCATAGCAATTACACCTGAGCAAACAAAACACAAGAACAAAACTCAATCATAATTTTACTGTCACCTCTAAACCCACTTTCGCAATTCATTCCTTAGGCTCACATTTCTTCAGAGAAAAAGCCAAGTTGTTGAATCTAAAAGGGGTGAGACCACGTCCACCTTTGCCAAATCTACAAAACTTTTCTTTTTATACCCAACTAAAGTTTCCATCAACAAAGAAGAAACGGAGCAGAAACAGTTTCAATTTTTAGTGAAGAGCCCAAAGTACATGAATCAGAGTAGAAAGAAATGGAGCAATATTTGCTCCGCCAGGATTAGATATCCATTGAAGCAGCAACAGTAGGGCTTTTACCTTTTCAAATGGCATGCCAGACATCCAAGAAGCATACACGACTTTGAAACCGTGAATCAGGGGCACTTCACTGTTCTTGTGCTCAACAATGGTAAGCCCTAGAAACTTTCAGTTGCATTGAAATATCTTGCAAATCCATCATTTATCAAGTTAGTAGATGTAGAACAAGAATATGGATTCAATTAAAAAGGTGTACTAATCATCCCATGTGAAACAAGCGAGCTTCAAGTGATCCTATTAAAAGCTTACTGAAGTTAACAGGAAAATGGGTTGCAAAACTCTTACCAAAAATTGTAACATGTTAGTATAGTCATTGTAATCAAAGTAAGTGCACCAAAATTGTATGACTAATATTAAACAATTTCCAATCAACTGTTTGAGATACTAATATATACATTCGTAAACATGCTTCAAATGTTGCAAGTGGAGAATCAGCATCTATGCAGTCCTGAAACAAACTTATTAAATTTGAGAAACCAAAATCCCTCCTCTTAAATTGATCGGGGGCATGCCCAATGTGCATAATCACACCTACTACCAGTATCACAGATGGCTTCATTCTAACTATGAGACAAATCTGGCCCATCTTATCAGAGCTTAAGGTTTTCTTCTTTCAATCTTCCACTTTATTTTTTTCTCAAAATAATTTTCATGTAAAATGGTAAGTGCCTTACTCTTTGTTTTGGAACCTTAATATTAAGTGCAAAAGTTGCCAAATGCAAACTAATGGTTAATTGTATAATATGCTTGAGAGGCATTGGTTTGTATTATCCATCTCTTACACATATCAACAAGAGATAATAATTATGAGTACCACAAAGCACAGAATTCAATTATATTACGACAACTACAGGAGGTCAAAGTAAAATGACAACACCAGATGGGGAAAAGGGCAAAACCTTTGATTTCCAAAGAATCAGTCTACACTACAGCCAGAGAAATGTAAAATAAACACTCATACCTATCACAATTGTTAGAGTGGGATGCCGAGGGAGTCCCAAGAAAGTTCCCTTAATATCAATGCCAGAGCAACAGTATGCCTCTAGCGTAACAGCGACCAATAGCACATCACTTCTGGCACCAATTTCTAAACTAAGAATATATCTAATGAGCATACAAGTTATTAACTATTTTACAACTGAGTGAGTTCTTGTGGGTTTTCTATAGATTGTCGAAGAATATACTCAGCTCTTCTCTTCTTATCATCCTTCTCATCATCCCGCCCAAATGATGCACTTCTTCCACCACCCTTCTTCTGAAGACTCGAATCCAAAAATTCACCCAGAAACTTTTTTCCACTTCTAAATTTAAAATGAACAGCAGGCCTCTTGTCAGGAAGACACTTCTGATCACCATCTCCATCATCACAGAGCCTGCTACCTTTCACTGCTTCCATAGCAGGACCAAATGCATCCATCACAGAAACAGTATTTCCCCTGGACAATTCATTTCTAAGCTTAGCAGGCAAAACTACAGGAGCATCTTTCTCTTCAGATTGCAACGGCTTAGCAAGCAACGGACTACCTACAGCTTCGAGTGAATCATCCACCTCATAATTAGGCTTCCCTAACGTTGAACTTCCTGCTTCACCATTTGACACCAACCTCTGCTGCAAGCTCAACAAAGCCATCTCTGCCTTCCTCCTCTGTCTTGCTTGCTCAATCTTATCAGCACGAGGATCAGATTTCCTCTCATTCCACATTGGTGTATAAACGTAAGTATGGGGATCAGGAAAAGCCGGCAACCAAGAAGGAATATGTTTACCAGGTGGTGTTTCATTCATTTTTTCAAAACTCGGTATCAATCTTCTACTCCTAACAACAGGAAGCTGTGGGATTGGCTGTGCAAAAGGGACTTCCTCATTAGATTCCACAAACTGAATTATTTCCCTTACCACGCCTGACCCTACAAGACATTTACGTATATCTGAAGCACCTAAAAACCCATTTACAGCTCCTAACTCTTCTAATCCACAAATTGTATCGAATAAATTGCATTGTGTTCTACCGGCTAAGTTAGAATGAAAACTGGAGGTTTTACCTAAGTCACGTATGAATCTGATAACAAGGTCTGCAAAGGAGTCCAAAGCCGAATCTCTGAAGCCTTCAAATCCAACGCTTTCACATATTTGTGCCACCGCGATTTTTGCGACTGCTCGACAAAAATCATCAGCTCCAGCTCGTGTTGATGACGTGGCGCTTGTTGGTTCACTCTTTGTATTGCTGTCTCCACCTCCATGGCTCATATTCAAAACCTCATAATCAAAATTAGGGTTTCAGCTCAACTCTCTCATCATTCATCGCATTAACAACCCACTCGTCGTCGCAATAGCCTCAATAAAAATCATTAAAAAACTATTCAAAAAACTCGTTCTGGATCTCCCTTTGCAACGGGTTCTCAACAAAAAACCGAAGAAAATAATCGAAAAAGATTCCGCCAAACCCTAGAATACTACAAAATTTGAAAATTTCACACACATAACGGTAAAAAAAAAAAAAAAAGTAACGAGATAATGAGAACTGAAAATAAACCGGTAGCCCGTCAGAGGCTGAATTAGATTTCAAGAACTCAGAAAATAAGATTCAAATTGAAGTGGAATCAGAACACAAAACTAATAACTGACTTGAATTTTAAAATTAAAGAAAGAAAAACCTAAAATAAATGAAGAAGGAGTTTCAGAGTACAGGGTTTAAGGGGATATGGAGGGAATTTTGATAAATTGAAAAAACCCATACAGAAGAAAGTGGATCGAGATAGAAGTGAAAAAAATAGAGGCTGAATGAGGCCGAAGAAGCGTCCTGTTGGAGGTTTATTTATAAATTCATTTACCCAATCACAGCTCAAAACTTGCCAAGACCACGCGCTAGAGTATATTATGATTTAGTACTCGCTACAGCTGGGGGAATTACTATGGGCCAGAGCCAGACAGGTGGGCTGGATTTGGGAGAGAGAAATCATTTTCATCCTTCGAATATTAACTATTTCAAGCAATACCATCATTTAATCCTTTGACTTACGGGATGACTCATTAAATGAAATGGCGAAAATGTCCTTGTAAAAGTAACATAAGACAAGACAACACAACACAACACAACACAACACAACCAAACCAGAGACAAAATTGGAGTTCCTTCTATATACTCCTTCACATGAAAGCCTAAGTGTTTTCTTTTTTGCATATGATTCTCTTTGATGAAATGTGCAAGCCATTGAAGTCCTTGAAACAGTTTTCCAATAAATTATGTCACTCCAACCCACTTAGGTTATTTTCTCCAACAAAGATAATTTTCCAAGATTCACTCTAGTAGCACTAGAACTCACTTAGTCTAATGCACTAGGAAACATGCAAGAAAATAGATTAAAAAAAAAAAAAACTGGTTTTTAAAAACTTCCCCTTACTACATGCTTATGATCAATAGCATCGAGAGTAGGTTTAGATGATCGGAACTTCACTTTTGCCAAAGCTTTTGTAAATATATTTGTGACGTGCTGATTTGTGCTGACATATTTCAACTCTATTTTTTGCTCTAACAATTTTTTCCTGACAAAGTGATGATGGACTTCGGAATGCTTTGTGTTGTGATGAAACACACAATTTTAAGTAAGTTTGGTACAACTTTCGGTTTCACATTTAATTTGCACCATTCCAACAGCCTTGCATGAAATTTCCACTACTAAATGCTTCAACCAAATGCATTCTTAATAGCCATTGTTGTTGTTGTGTACTCTGCTTCAGTGCTTGATAAAGCAATAATTGATTGCCTCTTGCTTCACGAAGAAATTATTGCTAAACTAATGTTGAAGCAGTAATTTGAAGTTGAATGATGATGATTAATATTTTCAACTAATATGCATCAATGTATCCACTTGAAAGAAACTATATAGTTTCTTATATGAAAGCTCATAATTAAAAGAACCATTGATATAATGTAAGACTCTTTCAACAATCTTTAAATTAGTGATTCTAAGATCCTGCATAAAGACACTAAAAAAAATATGTAATGTCAAGCCTTGTAATCGTTAAATAAATTGGACTCCCATCAAGGTTTCTAAGTTTCTTAGTATCTTTCAATGGCTTTCTTTCTTCTTTCTAGAACTAAAAGCATGTCTTCGTAGGTGTAGCCATTGGTTTTGATACCCTTATGCAGAATCGTTCCAAGAGGTTCTTTGCGTAATTCCTTTAAGATAATAAATATCCTTGGTTTGATATGTTACAGCAAGCTACCAAGATTTCCAAGACTTGAATGCAACTAAAGAAAAAATTATTCTTTTAATTATCATGGTTGCCATTAGATTGAAAGTTTCTTCATAATCCAACCTATGTTTTTTGAGAAATACCAATAGCAACAACTAGAGCTTTACACTTATTAATTGCCCCATTTGTTTTCTTCTTTAATCATTAAACTTATTTGAAAGTAATTAGTTAAATGTTTTCAAGGTTAAGGTATAAATTCTCAAGTTTCATTCTTCTCTAAGGTTTCAATATGTTCTTACATTGCCTTTTCCTATTCTACACACTGTTTTGCTTCTTTATTTCTTCATTAAATGTCAACTTACATTAATTGACTTGATAATCTTCTAAATAACTTAGTTGTTTCATTTCCCATATTGATCTTCTTGTGGCCTGCTTAACTACAATACTAGTATGCCCTAGTTTAGATTGTGAAAGATTTATCATTTTCTTCATAGCTAAAGCCACCAAATTTTTTTTCATCTTGGTCCTTAGAGCTAATTGATTATATATAAAAATGACATTTCAACTACAATAAGTTAATAGAGGTTTTATTAATGTATCATTATTTTTCTTTTCATATTCATTATATTGATTAAATGTTAGGGTAGGTGTCTTATAGTCACAAATCCGTTGATGTACTTTATGTATTTATTTGATGTATTCTTTATAATTTGTAAATACATTATAATTATTAATAAAATAATATATTTAAGTTATATATTATTTTATATGTATAACATGTTCTTAGTACGATAAAACTAAGATAAGAGATTTGGATGACCGATCGTGTTTTTCTTACACATTCATTAGTAACTGTACTAAAACTATCCACAATCCCAACATCACTTTAAACCTTAGACACAAATGATGATGCAAAGATTATACTAGTATTGTGCAATCCCACCGAAATGTGATGATGTTTTACATTTATTGAAGTTGTTACTTGTAGCTTGGTCCTATACATAGGTGTTCGTTAGATGTACCCACTAAAGTGGATCCCATATAGATTGTGCTTTTTGTGTCTATAAATACACCTTCTTAATGTGATAGGTTCATGTGATCTTTCAATTTGAGATTACTAGACTGTCTTATGTTAAGAATGATATCGTTTAATGTCATCAAATGCATCATTGTAAATGAGGTGTTATAAAGGTGAGCAATTGACCACATTATGATCAATATGAAGGCTATGGTAAATCAACAAAAGATTTGTCCCTTTCAGGCATAAGAGTAATGTCTTTGTAGGGTCTGTCCTTTGTAGAGTATGTTCATAGCCAATAATACTATGGCCATAGTTGGATTTGGTTGGTGCATCATCCAATATTCTAGTTTGAAATTTACATATACAAGGAGTCACTAAGACAAATACAAATCTATATCTCAGTCTTTTAAAACATAGTGACAAAGATATTATATTGTGTATTAACTATCAAATTGCTTAAGTTCAAACATGTTTACTGACACTTTGCTATTCAAATAGTCATAATGTTTTGCTAAAGGCCACTCACGATTTATGTCTAAATTTGACTTAAATTTAGATATTATCAAGCTAGTAGAGAGTTTACATGTCACACACACTATAAGAGTTGATAGAGCTTCAAAAACATAAGATTCATGGAAATCTCATCTCAATCACGTCATATTTCACAAATAAAGCATGAAACACATGTATATAGACATATACACACATTATCCTGAAATCAACCACTTAATCAGCCATAAAATCATCATTCAATCACTCAAACATGTTAAACAAGCCTCAATAACACAGTAAACATACTCAAAACTTAGAAAACAAAAAAAACATGTTATGAAACAAGGTGAAATAGGTAATAGAATACTTACTTTTTGCCATAGCTTGTAGATATCTCTCTCTAGCTACTTCTAGGTGAAATAGGTAATAGAATACTTACTTTTTGCCATAGCTTGTAGATATCTCTCTCTAGCTACTTCTAGTTTTCTAATTTAGATTGTGGCTAATGGTTGTACGTTCTTTGGTCTAGGGTTCGCTGTAAAGGAGAAGGGAGAAAACTTGATGGAATAAGTTGAGCGAGAAAAATGAGAAAACTTAGCATTTATGACGTCTCTCACACGATGCATGATCGTGTGCCTAAGGCACACGGGAGTGTGTTAAAGGAAATTCACACATTCCCTTCTTTTCGCACCTTGTAGGAAACAATCTCTTAGAGAGACTCATGCACATGTTACAACTAGTCTCTAAAAGACTATTTTACCCCTAAAACTTCACAATTCTGTTTTATATTATAAAATCTCATTTCTAACCTTGATTTCCAACTTAAAAGGGCAATTTAAACCTCGGGCTATTACACGGCTAAGCAACAAAAATTTGAAATCAATACAAAGTAATGGGAAAAACTAGGATAAGATTAACATTTTTGCAATTTCAGAAAGCTAATATCATGAACAAGGATCACATAAAGTAGATATCAAAATACCTTCTTGTTTTGAAGCTTTCCATTCTTCACGTGGCAAAGATGCAACAACTAAATGAGTAGTTTCTTATCAGAAAGGCCAATAACACTAATGTTAGTCCATATACGCAAGATGAAAGTCGAAAAACACCATTTGTATGTTAGTAGGACTACATGTATAGGTGTAAGTGTTTAGTGTACAGGTACATCTTAAAGGTGTTATAGTCATTTTCTAGCTTTAAAATGTGATTTCAACTTAGGTTTGACTTAAAGAATAGTCTAAGTTGACTTTTCATAGATATGTATGATTGTACATGTTAGATGTATTGCCTACATAATGGCACACGCATAGGATAAGGGCACCTTACACATGCACGCTTGTAAATGGAGTCTATTCTAGACTTTATACAAAAGGTTATATTATTCAACTTTTGCCAAATTTTCTACTTGCAAAGTTTTATTGAAATCATTCCTTGTACACCAAAAAGTCTCTAAAGCCTTTTCATGTTGATTTTTTATCATCAGAGTTCAAGAAACACATTGATAAAGGGAACACATTCACCAGTATTAGGTAATTAATGAATTCTATTTTTCTAGGTCTCATTCAATTAAGATTTTATGAAATATATTCTAAATTGATAAGGATGCTAATTGTTCATGATGAAATGATGACATTACATGTTTATGGTATATATTTTGAGATTTAAGTTAGATAATGTTGAGATTAGATGATGCTTATTTAAGATTATAAAGATTGAAGTTTATAGGTTATGATCTTATATTCTTGATTGAATTTAATGGATTTTTGATGATCATAAACATTTATAAGCATGTATGATTGTATAAATAATTATCTTAGATCGAGAGAATGAGAGAAATCTAGTGAAGTTGGCCAAAATTTTTCAAGTAGCAAACATTCATAACTATGAGAGAGAGAGAGAGCCATGATTATGCATTGTCAATAATCAAGGCTCATGTACTATGCCTACGATTTGGCATGACCATGTATGTCGAGATCCAAAGAACTGTGACATGACAATCACATAGAGAGCATGTGTGATATTATTGCCACATAAGCATGTTAACATGTCCCTATAGAATTGTGTAAGGACATATCATGAGCGATTAACATGAAGCTTACGTTAGACAAATTTATGCAAGTTTTGAGTAATGTGTGCCCAGTTTTAAGTCCCCTGAGTAACATGCTCTTTCACAAGTCAATTTAAGATACATATTCATAAGGATATATATAATGGGACATCCATGAGTAACAGTCAAATATTTAGCATAGTAAAAGAAAATGACTAGTATATAAAGAGGCAACTACATTTGATCTTACATATTATAAACCCAGGTACATACATAAAACCTTAATTGAAATGTAGAAAACCCATACTGTACTAAATGTCACCAACATGCTTTTCTCGCAGACAGCAGTACCTTTGTTCTTCTTGTTGGTGGCAACAGCATCTTTGTTTTTCTTGTCAATGTCACCAACATGCTTTTCTTTCCTTTTGGTGGTGCCATCACCTTTCTCACCTGAGTAACATGCTCTTTCACAAGTCAATTTAAGATACATATTCATAAGGATATATATAATGGGACATCCATGAGTAACAGTCAAATATTTAGCATAGTAAAAGAAAATGACTAGTATATAAAGAGGCAACTACATTTGATCTTACATGTTATAAACCCACGTACATACATAAAACCTTAAGTGAAATGTAGAAAACCCATACTGTACTAAATGTCACCAACAAGCTTTTCTCACAGACAGCAGTACCTTTGTTTTTCTTGTTGGTGGCAACAGCATCTTTGTTTTTCTTGTCAATGTCACCAACATGCTTTTCTTTCCTTTTGGTGGTGCCATCACCTTTCTCACCTGAGTAACATGCTCTTTCACAAGTCAATTTAAGATAAATATTCATAAGGATATATACAATGGGACATCCATGAGTAACAGTCAAATATTTAGCATAGTAAAAGAAAATGACTAGTATATAAAGAGGCAACTACATTTGATCTTATATATTATAAACCCACGTACATACATAAAACCTTAATTGAAATGTAGAAAACCCATACTGTACTAAATGTCACCAACATGCTTTTCTCACAGACAGCAGTACCTTTGTTTTTCATGTTGGTGGCAACAGCATCTTTGTTTTTCTTGTCAATGTCACCAACATGCTTTTCTTTCCTTTTGGTGGTGCCATCACCTTTCTCACCTGAGTAACATGCTCTTTCACAAGTCAATTTAAGATACATATTCATAAGGATATATATAATGGGACATCCATGAGTAACAGTCAAATATTTAGCATAGTAAAAGAAAATGACTAGTATATAAAGAGGCAACTACATTTGATCTTATATATTATAAACCCACGTACATACATAAAACCTTAATTGAAATGTAGAAAACCCATACTGTACTAAATGTCACCAACATGCTTTTCTCACAGACAGCAGTACCTTTGTTTTTCTTGTTGGTGGCAACAGCATCTTTGTTTTTCTTGTCAATGTCACCAACATGCTTTTTTTTCCTCTTGGTGGTGCCATCACCTTTCTTGACATGAACCATGACCTCGGTAGGAACCACAATCTCAACATCCTTCTTGAACTCCTTTTTTATGTAAGATCTGAGGTCTGTCAAATCCAGTGTGCCCTTTACTTTCACTAAATCTGTGTATACATCCATGGACACAATGTCTAATCCTGTACATAAAAATTATTTTTAGCTAATATTATAATGAATATGCCACTTGGCACAATAATTTACTTACACAATTCTATGCATCAGTGGAAAAAGGTTGTCTTGGTGTATCTCATCAGCCTTCTAAATTTCAAACACAAATAAATGATAAAATTTCTTGCAGTCTCATTTCTCACCTTTACTCTCCAAGCTCTTGCAAAGTTTCTGATTGCAAGAATTGCAGCACAGTTTGATCTTCAAAACTGTAAACCTCTGAACCACAAATAATATAAATATGGTTAGTCCAAAAATCCTAAGTGATTGAACAATCTTGAAGTTTACAAACTTAACTAAGCCATGTTACTCTTGATACATCATAATCATTAGGTTCAATTGACTTAACTCAGAAAATACTTCACATAACTAACGCACAGCACATGGTTTGGGTAGGGGAGGGAGGTGCACACAGAGATCAAATCCAATTTGGTTTTCATATTTATGGTAGTTATAAGAGCTAATATACCTAAGAAAAATAAACAAATAGTACTACACTGAGTTACCCTGGCTAGCATTAGCAATAATGGCAATGACAAAAAAATACATTTTGCTGAATCAGCAACATTAGTCTGTTTTTGCTTAGCTTAAGAGCTAAAATATACTCTACATTTTCCATAAAAGTAAATAAGATAATTAACTGAACTCGATTTAATATGGTATAAAAAACAGATAACAGCAAACAGGAAGAGGGCATATCAAATAATGCTAAACTGTACACATAAGATTAGCAAGACTCAAGGTTTGTTACCTCTTCATTGTTTTTGTTGGCTATATCATTCTTATATACTGTTTTTATTTGCTTTGGCGATTTTGCTTCATTATCCTTATTCTCATTTTTATCACCATTCATCTCAGCTGACGGGAAGATAAGTTCTACTTTCTTCTTTATTTCATGCTCGACTATCTCTTTAACTTTGTAGGGATCTACCTTTCCCATCACCTCTAGCTGGACAGAGTTACAATCACCCTTTACACTGTCTACTCCTGCACCAATTGCCATTATGAAATAAGTATTGCATTTCTCAAAAGAACTTAATGTGCACTTTTAACTACTCAAGGCAGGTCAAAGACAGGACAAACCTAATCAAAGGAAAATTTAAAAAAAAAAAAAATACAAGATATCAATGATTCATGCAGCATTCATAGATGGGCATATCATCATCGACTGTTAAAAACAGCAAGCTGTGGCAGAATTATAAATTTTCATCCCTATACAGTAGCATTGTTGCAAATCTCAACGTACTAAGTATCAGTTGACTAATGCTACAAGTCTAAAACAGCTTCTGTAAAACTTAGACTCAATTAAAATAAGAAATTATGAATAGAAGAACACAGAGAACAGTGCTCAATTACTGCTATGGAACTTGAAATAGTCCAGCTTAGATAGAAGATCATTTTTACTCAAAAAGTAGGATCCCTTCTGGTAAGTGTCACTTACCATCAATTTTTTTAACAAAGTGCTCCAATTCACTGACATGGCCAAAGCTGTTAATACTCAATTTGAAATTGATTATTTGGTTGGCCTTGTTGTTGCCATTCGCCTTCTGACATTCAATTTTTTGGGCATGATTCTGCAATTATAAAAGAAACATAAATTATTTCTTTTTCGTACATTAAACATTTAAAAGAAGATAACAGTGGTACTCCAAGAATTCTACAAAGAATAACAGACGCCAGTCAACTACCAAGTAGACAAAATTTGAGCAATTCTTTGTTTTCTCTACTACTGAATGCCTACATCCATCCACTTTCAGTTGAAAAGCAGAACATGATGTAGAGAAAATATCATCAAAGTAGGAAAAGAAACCGAATTGGGTAATGTATTGGCAAGCAAAAGGCAAATTATAAGTAGATGGTTAATTTTGGTAGTGGCTGCATATGCTAACCCATAGCCCATATTCCTTAAATACCAAATTTTGAGTATCTGTATTTGGCTAACATAAATGATTAAACAGAAATACGAATTCCAACAAAACTAGAAATTTCTACATGTGGAAATCAGATGTGACTCAAACAAACAACAAAAGAGAGAGAGAGAGAGAGAGAGAGAGGACTATAACCTTAAGTGCTCAGGAACTGCAACTGAAAATATTAAGCAATCAATTATTGAGAAAGCAAAAATAATCACGCTTTATGATGCAAAAATTTTTTTTCCCTAAACTCATATTTAAAAATAGAAATATAATTCACTTGTCGGAGTTCATCAACGATATCCGCAGTTGACCTCAATCAGTTTCAAAAATTGAAATAAAAACCTATAATTCCTGAAAACCTCTGATACTTTTATATGGGTGCGTTGTTTGGAAGACGAAACAAAAACCAAGAACAAACAGCTGAAAAAAGAAGAACAAGAACAAGAACAAGAACAAGAAACGGATAAGAACGATTTCTACCTGAGCGTTTCGTTTGCAACTTAACATTACTGCAAAGAATAAGAAAACATAAAAGAATTGTACTTTCTGATGAGGGTTTAGAAGAAGCTGGGCTTTGTAGTGTTAAAACTTAAAAAAGCAAGCTTTCAGATTCGCAAATTTTGGTGTGCATAGAGAGCCGCTCCGCGTAAATTCCAAGCTAACTTTGCAACGCGAGTATATGATTTATTTATTTATTTTTGTTTTTTAATATTTAATAATTAATAATTAATAATTCAAATGATAGTTTGACTGACTTAGGTCTAAAGATATATGTTAAGGGATAACTCATTTATAAATAAACCTTATTCAATTAAAAATAAAATTCACTTAAGACTATATTTGATCTAAACTAAATACGAACATATATATATTTATATTTGGATTTGTTTATTGTGATTCGGTTCATGTTTGGATATGTGTTAACAAATTTTTTATTGTGAAGTTTGAGTTAGTATCCAGTTCATATAATTTGATTTATGTTTAATTTGTATTTATATTTGTATTTAATTCATATAGTTCATATTATATTTTATTAAAAATGATAATTAATAAAATATAATTAAAAATTTTTTTATTTAAGTTTGAATTTGTATTTATGTTTGATTCGTACAATTAGTTTTCGAATTCATATTTTTTAATTTTTAAAACCATAGTTCAGATTTGTATTCATGTTTAAATTCAAACCATTTGTTTTAGACTTGTTTAAGTTGAATTTAAAAACAAATCTAAATATATTCGATTTGAATTTAACCCTAATTCACATTTGCGGCAAGTGATATTAGTTATTATTATTTTTTTTTTCAGTAATATTATTGTCCAGCTAAAAAGGGCTTTTAAATGACATTTGATACTTGTAATGCAAGTTCCCTGCACTTTATAAGCTCAAGGTGACAAAGTAATTCTACTGAAATTCATAAAGCTCAAACTTGCAATTTTGTCATTGATGTTTTAAATAAAAAATAAAATCTTTACACATATAATATATAATAGGAATTTCTATTTATACATGAAACTTAAGCCAAAATCTTTTCTACATTACTCCATGTTCATCTTCTAAATTATAATTCTGCAAGCAAGAGCCATTTTAGAATTGAAATGAAACAAAGATGAATTTTGATAATTGTTTATTATAGCTAATTAAGGACTCAAGATTATACTAACACTGAAGCATATGTTTGATAAATTCATTTTGAAAGGGTTATCTCCATTTTTTTTTTTTCAAAGTAAATATATTATAAACAAAAGGAAATTATACAAGGCAAAGTTTGGCCCATACCAGGGGACAAACACTTAATCTCTAAAACTCAAACCTAAACTATAATCATTCTCTCTTAAACTTTTATCTTAGTTAAAGCATCAAGATAGAATTCAAGAGAGGTAGAATGATCATTACAAGAGAAAAACATATATCATCCAAACACAACTTGCAAAGGACCCACCTTATCAATCACTCAAAAGGTAATTTCTAAAATAAGTTTACTCTCTAATTTCTTCTTTCCTCATTCAAAGGATAGTACATGAATGAGGATTCTCATCACTAAAAATTTGCAGAGAATCATTTGAGAAATTCACAGGGTGGCAAGGGGGACACTTACGCCAATAACCATAGGCATTATGATCATGTGTATACAGCATTCCTGGATTTAACATGATTGTTGAATTACCATACTCCTCCCTGTTGCCAACTCCCCTTTCACCACCAGCACGATCAAATGCTTTGTTTTTAAGTTCACCCTCTTTGTTGCCACCTCCATCTCCATGTCTTTCACTACCAATAGTATTATATATTTTGGATTTCTTCTCTCCGTCTTTGTTTCTGTCCTTCCTATATTTTATGCCAACATTTTTATCTTTGTCTGGCTCTCTGAAGGCAGCTCTGGATTTGTTTTTCTCATCAACACCAGCAATGCCTTCAACTTTCTCATTGGCTTTTCCAGTAGCTTGGTATTTCTCACAGACAGCAGTGCCTTTGTTTTTCTTGTTGGTGGCAACAGCATCTTTGTTTTTCTTGTTGGTGGCAACAGCATCTTCGTTTTTCTTGTCAATGTCACCAACATGCTTTTCTTTCTTTTTGGTGGTGCCATCACCTTTCTTGACATGAACCACGACCTCGGTAGGAACCACAATCTCAACATCCTTCTTGAGCTCCTTTTTTATGTAAGATCTGAGGTCTGTCAAGTCAGTCGTGCCCTTTACTTTCACTAAATCTGTGTCGACATCCATAGAGACAACGTCTAATCCTGTACATAAAAATTATTTTTAGCTAATCTTATATTGAATATGCCACTTGGCACAATAATTTACTTACACAATTCTATGCATCAGTGGAAAAAGGTTGTCTATGGTGTATCTCATCAGCCTTCTAAATTTCAAACACAAATAAATGATAAAGTTTCTTGCAGTCTCATTTCTCACCTTTAATCTCCAAGCTCTTGCAAAGTTTCTGATTGCAAGAATTGCAGCACAGTTTGGTCTTAAAAACTGTTAACCTCTGAACCACAAATAATATATATATAGTTAGTCCAAAAATCCTAAGTGATTGAACAATCTTGAAGTTTACAAACTTAACTAAGCCATGTTACTCTTGACACATCATAATTATTAGGTTCAATTGACTTGACTCAGAAAATACTTCACATAACTAACACGCAGCACATGGTTTGGGTAGGGGAGGGAGGTGCACACAGAGATCAAATCCAATTTGGTTTTCATATTTATGGTAGTTATGAGAGCTAATATACCTAAGAAAGGTAAACAAATAGTACTACACTGAGTTACCCTGGCTAGCATGCAATAAATGACAAAAAAATACATTTTGCTTAATCAGCAACAGTATAGTCTGTTTTTGCTTAGCTTAAGAGCTAAAATATACTCTACATTTTCCATAAAAGTAAATAGGATAATTAACTGAACTCAATTTAATATGGTATAAAAAACAGATAACAGCAAACAGGAAGAGGGCATATCAAATAATGCTAAACTTTACACATAAGATTAGTAAGACTCAAGGTTTGTTACCTCTTCATGGTTTTTGTTGGCTATGTCATTCTTATATACTGTTTTTGTTTGCTTTGGCGATTTTGCTTCATTATCCTTATTCTCATTTTTATCACCTTTCATCTCAGCTGACGGAAAGATGAGTTCTACTTTCTTCTTTGTTTCATGCTCAACCATCTCTTTAACTTCGTAGGGATCTACCTTTCCCATCACCTCTAGCCGGACAGAGTTACAATCACCCTTTACACTGTCTACTCCTGCACCAATTGCCATTATGAAATTAGTATTGCATTTCTCAAAAGAAATTAATGCGCACTTTTAACTACTCAAGGCAGGTAAAAGACAGGACAAACCTAATCAAAGGAGAATTAAAAAAAAAAAAAAATGCAAGATATCCAAAAGCTTCTGTTAGACCATACATTATTTAATCCATGATTCATGCAGCATTCATAGATGGGCATATCATCCTCTACTGTTAAAAACAACAAGCTGTGGCAGAATTATAAATTTTCATTCCTATACAGTATCATTGTTGCAAATCTCAACGTACTAAGTATCAGTTGACTAATGCTACAAGTCTAAAACAGCTTCTGTAAGACTTAGACTTAATTAAAACAAGAAATTATGAATAGAAAAACACAGAGAACAGTGCTCAATTACTGCTATGGAACTTGAAATAGTCCAGTTTAGATAGAAGGTCATTTTTATTCAAAAAGTAGGATCCCTTCTGGTAAGTGTCACTTACCATCAATTTGTTTAACAAAGTGCTCCAATTCACCGACATGGCTAAAGCTGTTAATACTCAATATGAAATTGATTATTTGGTTAGCCTTGTTGTTGCCATTCGCCTTCTGGCATTCAATTTTTTGGGCATGATTCTGCAATTATAAAAGAAACATAAATTATTTCTTTTTCGTACACTAAACATTTAAAAGAAGATAACAGTGGTACTCCAAGAATTCTACAAAGAATAACAGACGCCAGTCAACTACCAAGTAGACAAAATTTGAGCAATTCTTTGTTTTCTCTACTACTGAATGCCTACATCTATCCACTTTCAGTTGAAAAGCAGAACACGATGTAGAGAAAATATCATCAAAGTAGGAAAAGAAACCGAATTGGGTAATGTATTGGCAAGCAAAAGGCAAATTATAAGTAGATGGTTAATTTTGGTAGTGGCCGCATATGCTAACCCACAGCCCATATTCCTTAAATACTAAATTTTGAGTATCTGTATTTGGCTAACATAAATGATTAAACAGAAATACGAATTCCAACAAAACTAGAAATTTCTACATGTGGAAATCAGAAGTGACTCAAACAAACAACAAAAGAGAGAGAGAGAGAGAGGACTATAACCTTAAGTGCTCAGGAACTGCAACTGAAAATATTAAGCAATCAATTATTGAGAAAGCAAAAATAATCATGCTTTATGATGCAAAAAAAGATTTTCCCTAAACTCATATTTAAAAATAGAAATATAATTCAATTGTCGGAGTTCATCAACGATACCCGCAGTTGACCTCAATCAGTTTCAAGAATTGAAATAAAAACCTATAATTCCTGAAAACCTCTGATGCTTTTATATGGGTGCGTTGTTTGGAAGACGAAACAAAAACCAAGAACAAACAGCTGAAAAAAGAAGAAGAAGAAACGGATATGAACGATTGCTACCTGAGATGGGTTTCTGTTATTGCTGCTGTTGACTGAGTTCGACGGCAAGTCAGCCTCTTCTTCAGTAACCCCTTTCAGGGCCGAGTCCTGCGGTTCCTGAGCGATTCGTTTGCAACGTAACATTACTGCAAAGAATAAGAAAACATAAAAGAATTGTACTTTCTGATGAGGATTTAGAAGAAGCTGGGCTTTGTAGTGTTAAAACTTAAAAAGCAAGCTTTCAGAATCGCAAATTTTGGTGTGCTTGAAACAGGGTAGACTACTCGTTAACACAGAGACCAGTGAGATGAGGGTCCATGAAATTTCTCCGAAAGATACATGGCCAGCCGCCCCGCGTAAATTAAATAAAAACATTTCCTCCGACCGTCCAAGCCAACTTGCAACGCGAGTATATGATTTTTTTTTTTTTTGTTTTTGAATAATTAATAATTAATAATTCAAAAGATAGTTTGACTGACTTAGGTTTAAAAATAAATGGTAAGGGATAACTCATTTATAAATAAACCTTATTCAATTAAAAATAAAATTCACTTAGGACTATATTTGATCCAAACCAAATACGGACATATATATATATTTGTATTTGAATTTGTTTATTGTGATTCCGTTCATGTTTGAATATGTGTTAACAAATTTTTTATAGTAAAGTTTGAATTAGTATTCAGTTCATATAATTTGATTCATGTTCAATTCATATTTATATTTATATTTAATTCATATAGTTCATATTTATATTTTATAAAAAATGATAATTAATAAAATATAATTAAAAATTTTTTATTTAAATTTGAATTTGTGTTTGTGTTTGATTCGTACAGTTAGTGTAGAACTCGTCGCCACGAGTACCCCTGCTGTTGAAAGATATGGTTCTTTTATTAATAATCTGAAAATCTGGGCACCCGCGACGAGAATCCTACGAAAATAAAGCTACTGCTAATTACATTGCAAGCGAAAGCTGGAAATAAGACTGAATACAAATATACAATGAGCCCATAATGACTTTTCATATATTTACAATTGTTTCTGTACATTGTTCTTTACATCTGGAAGCATTTACATTAAAGTACAAGACCCATCAGGTCCAAAAACTGAAAGTACAATTGAGAGCTGGTGTGTGGGGTCCTCTCTCGCAAGCCTCAATCCACCCGCTCCTCGCCAGCAGCACACTGACTTGAAAAGGAAGGAAGAAGGAAGGGGATGAGTGATAAAGACCCAAGCAAGCAACATACAAGCATACATACCTGGCTTCGGCCCTATTCATACATCTAGTCGTTTGCTAGCGCTGAAACTGATTATTGGTTATCTGTTTATTAATAAATCATGTCATGATGTGTATGTCATGTCGTGCTAACTGAAAATAACTGATGATGCATGCATCTGAATCTATATGTACCCAAAGGTACCTGTTGTGCTGATCAAACTGATGAACACAAAGATTCGACATCTTGGCCAAGTGAGCTGAACATTCTAGCTACTGGCTAGAAAGTTGAATATGTAATGCTGCTGAGCAGTCTGACTGGTGTCAGAAAACTGAATCCCACAGATGCCCCCTTGAGTTCACCCAAAACTATAACCTGTACATCAGGTTCTGAATGCTGAAACTATTGAATTCGGATCCCTTGATCCTTTTTCAGGCTACATGTTATGCTATGATATGCATATGCAGCATTTCTTCACTGAAATCTGACTTATCTGATGATTATTAGTCTTCTGGATGGTTACCAAATCCTTTAAATTCATTTTACTGCTTAATTTCTGGGAAATAGCTGACGCACGGGCGTGTGGACAAAACACACGGTCGTGCAGCACACACACACGGGCGTGCATGGCGAAGGCACAAGGGCATGTGCCCAGACGCACGGGGTCGTGCAGCCGGTCGTGCGCGCTCTGGAATTTCATACGTATTCAACTGAAAATCAGGCACACAGTCGTGCTCTTCAGGACACACAGGCATGTCCTCTGCATCCAGGTCGTGCACACTTCGTGCACACGGTCGTGTCCTTGCAGAAACAAAGGCACACGGGCGTGCTCTTGCGGGCACACGACCATGTATCTTGTTCTGCACAGACATGACTCGCCTGGAACTACAAGAATCCAAGCCAATTCTCATCCAAATTCAAATTAACTTAAAACACACATCAATGGCATTTCTTTAAGCATACATGACACTTCAATTTCATCATTCATCCATCAACACTCATTCCACCATGGGAATCTACCATTTCTCTCACTAACACACACACAAGCAGAACAAGCATGCATTCTGGGTGGAAATCATCATATAATCAACAAATCATCATCATATAAGCATGCCAACATAATACCACAGCTGGAAACGGAAACACATATTTCCATCATCATCAAACATCAGAGCAAGCTGGGAATGCATGGAAGAAGTAAGAAACACTTACCTCTTGACATGGTTGCTGGAAAACTCAAAGCTATCTACTCTCTTGCTGGATTAGGAGCCACCGGATGCTGGGAACTGTTCTAGGGCTGGGAGCTGCTAAAATGGAAAGAAAACTTAAGCTGAAAATGGGAATAAAGCTGGGTGAGAAGTATTAATCTCCCGTCTCTCTCCTTTTCTACCCACCTGCAAGGGCGTGTAGGGCAAGGTGCAAGGGAGTGCACCAAGGGAAATGAATATAATTCACTTCTCGCGCTTCGCATGATTGAAACCTCCCTAAAAGAATCATACGAAGGCCACTCAGCTCTGGAAAATTTACTAACTCACCCCTAAACTCTTCTAGACTCCCAATCTATTCCTGAATTTTATTTCTAACCCAAAAACTCTACCCCTAAGGGCTTTTCAAATCTGGGATGCTACAGTTAGTTTTCAAATTCATATTTTTTAATTTTTAAAACCATAGTTCGGATTTGTATTCATATTTAGATTCAAATTATTTGTTTTAGACTTGTTTAAGTTGAATTTAAAAACAAATCTAAATATATTTGATTTGAATTCAACCTTAATTCACATTTGCGACAAGTGATATTAGTTAATTTGTTCTTTTTTTTTTTCAGTAATATTATTGTCCAGCTAAAAAGGGCTTTTAAATGAAATTTGATACTTGTAATGCAAGTTCCCTGCACTTTATAAGCTCAAGGTGACAGAGTAAAGTAATTCTACTGAAATTCATAAAGCTCAAAATTGCAATTTTGTCATTGATGTTTTAAATAAAAAGTAAAATCTTTATACATATAATATATAATAGGAATTTCTATTCATACATGAAACTTAAGCCAAAATCTTTTCTACATTACTCCATGTTCATCTTCTAAATTATAATTCTGCAAGAGCCATTTTAGAATTGAAATGAAACAAAGATGAATTTTGATAATTGTTTATTATAGCTAATTTTGGACTCAAGATTATGCTAACACTGAAGCAAATGTTTGATGAATTCATTTTGAAAGGGTTATCTCCATTTTTTTTTTCGAAGTAAAAATATTATAAACAAAAGGAAATTATCCAAGGCAAGGTTTGGCCCATACCAGGGGACAAACACTTCGATTACGATCTCCAATCACCAACTAGGGAAAGTCTCTAAAACTCAAACCTAAACTATAGTCATTCTCTTTTGAATTTTTAGCTTAGTTAAAATATCAAGATAGAATTCAAGAGAGGTAGAATGATCATTACAAGAGAAAAACATACATCATCCAAACACAACTTCCAAAGGACCCACCTTATCAACTTTAGTACACTCTTTCTCTATCATTTTTGTAATGACCCAAGGGGTAGAATTGTCATTTTAGAGAGTTTTGAGGGGTAGAAGAGTCATTTTAGAAGTCCTTTGGGACTTGAGTGTAGTTTCTGCGCTTGTGGGGGTGGAAATGGTTATTTTCCACTACACACGATCGTGTGCCCAGGACACACGACCGTGTGTCTTGCCCAGCCAGCTTTATTAGTTTATTTTCTTCCAGTGTGCGCAGATTTTCAGCTCCCAGCTTATTTCCAGTTTTCTCTTCTTCTACCTCTCAGCTCCAGTGAACCCTAGAGTTCCAGAGAAAGATCCCCCAGCAGCTCAGCTTCAGATTAGAGATCCAGAGTCTTTCAGAGGGAAAGGCCCAGCTTTCATGGTGCGAGGTAAGTGTTTTCCTTACCTCCTTTGCTGAGTTCAGAGCCTGTTTGGCTATTCCCAGCTTATGTGAACTTGATGTGTGCTTGATTGAGATGTTTTCCAGCATGCTTGAGCTTGATATGATGCATGTTTGGGATGATTGAGTGGTTTCCATGATTTCCATGCGTATATACTGTTTTCAGATTATATATGCTTCAGTTATGATGATTGGCGTGTTTGAGTTGATGATATGATGATTATTTACGTGCTAGTAGCAGTAGTATGTGTGTATGTTTGATGATTTGGAGTGTGGATGTGTTAGTGTGGAAATTTCTGGATTTCCAGACGCCATCTGCAGTTTCTGGGTCGAGCACACGACCGTGCGCCCCTGAGGCACGCCCGTGCGTCCTCTTTTCTGCATGGGACACGGTCGTGCATGTTGCCCGTGTGCGTCTGAAAACCCAGACACACGCCCGTGTGCCCGAGTGACACACGCCCGTGTGCTTTCTCCCCCAATTCCACATGCCCGTGTTGCTGAACACGGGAAGAAGAGGAAGGCAGCCACACGCCCGTGTGCCCGAGTACACACGCCCGTGTGCCTTGCCCAGTTTGCATGAAAATATTCCAGAACTGCACACGCCCAGCAGCACAAGGGGCACACGGTCCCGTGTGCCTTGACACACGCCTGTGCGTCCCAGATCACACGCCCGTGCACTTCAGAAATCTACAGTAATTAATTTTTAAAAGAGAATTAAACCACTCTAAGCACACAAAACTCAGAATTAATATCAGAAATTAGCATTTCATGCATGATTATCAACATTAGCACGGCATGTCATATCAGATATTTTCAGACTGGATCCAAGGATCCAATAGCATGATTTTCAGATATACATATATGATTTTTCATATATCAGATAGAGGTGACTACGAGGGGGCACCTGTGAGTTCGCACACCCGCTAGAGAGGGAAACCAGCGTCCGCTAGAGAGGACATGGTCACTGACCAAGCTCGTTAGAGAGAGTGCTGGTTGTGCATCAGTAGATTTATTAGGACTTTGAACTCACACGGCCAGGGTGCCGAATCCTTGTATTCATCAGTCTGGCCAGCACAGCAGATATTTTCAGATATTTCAGAGATTTTCAGTACTTTCTGATACAGATTTCAGATATACTATACGTATATATTCAGGATCTTCGGATCACAGTTTTATTATCAGAAAGAGTTTTCAGAAAAGACAGTTTTTTAGAAAAACAAGCCTGAGGGCAAGTTTTTACAGTTTTCAGCATACATGACATCAGCATATACATTTCATTGTCATGTACAGCATCTCATGAGAAACAGATGAGAAACAGAATAGTAACAGAACAGAAATATAACAGAATTCAGTAAGAAAACTGTCTAGCAGAATTTCCTACGTGACGAACCACGTAGTCAGTGATTTGTTTGACCTGCGAGCGTAGTGTTTGGAAACGCTTGCTGAGTGACTTTGTCACTCACTCCCTTCCTTGTCTCCTTTTGCAGGTCAGTAGTTCGAGGGCTGAGCTGGAGCGAGACCGCTGCGAGTTTTTGGGGGATATGGCTCGGCAGCAGCAGTTAGCATGTTGGCTCGCATGCTTCAGTTTTTCATATATATATATGTGTGTATTATACCCTAGTACACTGCATGATCAGCTTATTTTATATACATGAGTAGTCTGGGATTTCCACGCTTACATTTCAGTATATTTTAAATTATTATGATACTGAATTATATTTACAGTTTCTGTTTATAAAGAAAATTTTTCAGACAGTATCAGCAGCAGCAGTTCTTTTCTGTAGAGGTCCCCGTCTTAGGTATATTTTATTATTATATACAGTATTTTCCGCAGCGCACAGTAACCTAGGGCGGGGGTCGCTACAATTTTCCACACAACTCTCTTTCTTTCCTTTGAGGATGCACTTAAGAAGACCATATCTCCTGATTATTCTTACATTCTCTTTAGTCTTATTCGCATTAAATAACTCAGTGGCTTTATCCCTAATAAAATTCTTTATCATTGCCACATTCCCCTTCTTTGTTTGCATTTTCCTGAAGAAATTTTTATTATTCCTCTCTCACCAAATTAGGTACAAAGTGACTCCCAAATTGAGTTTACATGTTACATTGCGCAATTTATTATCCTTCAACCCTTTGAAGATTTTCTTCAATATATCTTTCCTAAGTTTGCTCCCTCTAGCTTTTGTTGCTCACCTCAAGTAAGCTCCTCCAAATATGCTTACTATACTCATATTAAACAAACAAGTGATCAAGTGTTTCATCTTCCAAATTACATAGTGAGTAAGTACTCTGAGTTACCAAGCTAAACCTCAGTAGCTATTTTCTGTTATAAGCTTACCTTTCATTGTCATCCAAAGAATTAATGAATGTTTAGGAATGTGTTTTCTAAACCAAACCAACCCAAACCATTTCACCTTCTCTTTTTTAATCATAAACTCTTCCTAAGTCGTTCTTATAGGACCGTTTTCTACCCTATTTTTTTATTTATATTAATTTGCCCTTAACCATTTCTATTCTCCATTCTCAATTACTTCACTCACTTTTTGCATCTTTTTTAAGACCTGATCCATATACAATATAGTCCCCAAATCTCTCTATAAGAAGACTCGAAGGGTGCCAATTATCATACCAAAGAAAGTTACCCTTTTCATCAACAATTTGAACATTTAACATCTTTATTATCTCATCTCTAATTTTCAATAACTTTTTCCAAGTTCATAGGCTATTATTATAGGCTTTAATCTCCTAAATATTCTTCCATTTTAGCTAATTTGCCTTGATCTAATCCACCCATACTAATGGAGATTTGAATTTAGATAATGTTCCACATGTGCTTAGCAATGGTTGCCTTATTCCACTTCTTACCTCTCATTAAACCTAACCCTCCTTTCTCGTTTGGCACACAAACCTCTACATACGTTACCTTAACTTTTTATTCCTATTCAAATCCAATCCACCCCAAGAAAAGGCTTTTAAGGTCGTGTCAATCTACTTGTTGATATTTGAAAGGAAGAATGAAAAGAGATGACATATATATTTGAACACTAAACAAGACAATTTTAATAAGAATTAGCCTACCATCTTAAGCAAGAGACTTACTTTTTTTATGAGGTAATCCTCCCAAGAATATTCTCTAATAGTGGTTTATAAACTTCATACAAGAGCTTGGTAGTCACTATAGGTACCCCTAAATATTTGAAAGGACTTCCCTTCTTCAAAGCGAAGCAAGAAGCATAAATGGTTCTTTTTTTTTTCCCTAGTCATACCCGAAAGTAAATATTACTTTTAACATGAGTGACCTTCAATCCTTACTACATGTGGAAGGTCTCCAAAACGTCTCTAACCAACCTAATTGAATTCTCATATGCCTTATAAAAAATTGAAGAATTATCTACAAAACAAAAATGAGTAATTTTGTCTTCTTTACACTTTCAGTGATACTCAAATGCCTTGTTATCTATAATCTTCACTAGAAGCCTAGTAAGCATTACGATAGCAATATCAAAGGGATAACAGGAAATGGGATCTTCTTGTCTAACACCCTTAAAACTTCTAAAAAAACCCACCGACTCTCTATTAAGATTAATAAAAAAAAATAATGGAGTTGACATATTCCTTAATCCATTTTACAAACACCAAGTGAATTCTAATAATCCTTAAAATGGCTAGGATAAAGTCCTAATTAACAATATCATAGGCCTACATTAAGTCTACTTTTATTGCATACCTTTTTCTATTCTTCATATCCTTATGGTTGTTGTGGAGAAACTCTTAACAAAGGAGAATATTGTCCTTAATTTTCCTTGTCCCTTGAGCTTTGTAAATAAAATGAAGAATAATCTCCATGAGTATATTGGTCAAGATCTTAGTGATACATTTATAAATGGACTTGCAACAAGAAATGAGTCTAAATATCCTTACAAAACTAAGGGTTAGCATCTTTTGGAATAAGAGTTAAGATAGTGCAATTTACCTATTTAAGCATAAATTTGACGGAAAAGAAGTGTTAGATGACTTTTACCACATCCTTGCCTATTATATCCCAAGTTTTCTTAATAAAGAGAATCCCAAAACCATCATGACCTAATGCCTTGCTATTTTCCATTGAAAAAAAAAAGTCCTTTTGATCTCATTGGCCAAAACCTTATCCATAATTTTTTGAGCAATCTCTAATGGCACCCATAAATTAAGTATGCTTCTAATCTCCTTCATATCAACATCCATCCTTGACTCAGTTTGGACCTTTCTAAAGTGATTCACAAAGTCCTCATTTATCATCTCTTTCTCATTAACATCCATTCATTTTTTATATTCACCTTTGTCTTCCTTGATATATTTTTTTTATTAGGAATGATTTTTACGCTTTTTTTATATTTTTTCTTTCAAATAAGGTGCCAATTTTTACACATTCATGTGGTCATCACTATAACTAGCTTAATCTTTAATGCTAGCTTAATCTATTGATACCCTTTCAATTCCTATGAGTTTAAATAACAAAGTAAAAAACTTGAACCATCCTAATTAATATCTTCTTGTTTGCCATTCATATAGGACTTTAGATACACTTTTAATCTGTAACAACAAAAAGAACTTTGTAAAGTAGAAAGTCTTCACAACTTCAAAAATATGATTTTCTATTTCTTCACTATGTCAATAAAAAGAAGTTATCTCTTTTTTCCTAATTAGGAGAATGTCGTTATTGTAAATAGTTCACTTTGGCTCAATTAAAATAGTCATAATTATCATAATCATATTTGAATTTGGAACACTAAGATATTCCTTATTTGAATGTAACTTTTTTCTCTCAGTCTTATAAATATGAAAGACCAATATAGAGAGAGTGAAACACCCACAGGTATGTCTCAAGGGTATTATAGTTATTTCTCGGCTTTAAGATGTGATTATAGCTTAATATTGACTTAGAGAATAGCTTAAGTTGATTTTTCATACACATATATGGTTATACATGTCATTTCATATTGAGTAAGTGGGGAAGGTAGAAAAAATGGTTTAAGGCTTGTAGGACCCGCCGCCACGAGTACCCTTGCTGCTGAATAATATTGGGGAGCTATTATTAATGATCTGAAAACTCGGGTACCCGCGACGGAAATCTTACGAAAAAAATAGTAAAAACCTCCTGAAACCTGCTATACGTTCAGAGTACAAATGCGGAAGCGAAACTGAATATACATCAACTGAAATATACATGTTGTTCTATACAATGGGCCCAATGGCCTGTATCATATATATATATACTGTTTCTGTACATCTGGATACATAAACATTTATAAACGACCACACAGGTCCAAAACAGAAAACTGTACAAACTGAGATCGCGGTGTGGGCCCTCTCCGTCAGCCTCGATCCAACCGCTCCTCGGAGACAGCACGAACCACCTAAAAAGGATGGAAGAAGGAGGGGGATGAGTGATAAAGATCACCCAGTAGGCGCTCCTTACTTCCCTCAAAACCCAAGCAAACACAAACAAATAATCAAACATACCTGGCCTTGGCCCTATTCATACATCTATGCGCTTGCTGGTATCTGAAAACTGTTAACTGAATCTCATTCTCATTATTATTCATGTCATGATGTGTATGTCATGTCATGCTACTGAAATATCTCATGGATGCATGCATCTGAATATCTGCATCTGAATATCTATATCTGAATGTACCCGAAGGTACCTGCTGTGCTGATCAGACTGGTGAACAGAGGGATTTGACATCCTAGCCATGTGGGGTGAATAGTCCAGCTACTGGCTAGAAAGCTGAATCTGAATATTGCTATCCGATCTAACTGGTGTCAGATGGTTAAAACTGAACTGCTTCTAAGCACTCTGACTGGTGTCAGAAACTGAATCTGAAATACTACTGAGCGTTCTGACTGGTGTTAGAAGGTTGAATCCCACAGATGCCCCATCGTGTTCCACTTAAACTCTTACCAGTACATCAGGTTCTGAATACTGAATACTACTGAATTCTGATCCCTTGATCCTCTCTGAAGCTATATGTAATGCCATGATATGCATATGTAGCTTATTATCTGAATACATGCTCATCTGATGCTTATCTAAATCCATTTAACCTTTCTTCTGAATTCGCATGCTTAATTTCTCATTTTTTAATTCTTTTTCTGAAAATCTACAGGTACACGGGCGTGTTGAAAAAGTGCACGGGCGTAAGCCTGGACGCACGGGCGTGAGCATGGACGTACGGGGCCGTGTAAGCTATTGGAATTTCTGGAAACTTTTCACTGAAAACGTACGCACGGGCGTGCGTCTGCGGACACACGGGCGTGCATGTGTATTTTCTGGTCGTGCACAGAGCGTGCACACGGGCGTGCATCTGGAAAAACAAAGGCACACGACTGTGCCATACAGGCGCACGATCATGCGTTTGGTTCTTCAACAAGAGCACCGTCGGAAATTACACAAATTCTCAACCAAAACACAATCAATTGCAAATTCACTTCAAGTACATGTTCCCAGCACTCCAAATATCACAATTCAAGCATTCTTCTTCACATGCATCAATCATCATGAAATCTACCATGGAAACTTCTTCTTTCTCTCTCTAAAGCCATACACACACACATGCATATTTCAAGGGTGGAAATCCATCAACTAAGTCAACATGCAATGACATATAAGCATTTCCAACATTCATCAACATGCAAATAACTCATCCATGACATCAAAACTCACAAAGCAAGCTGGGAAACTCAAGGAAAAGGTAAGCGAACACTTACCTCGCGCCATTGCTTCTGAAAACTAATCCTTCAAACTATTCTCTTGGCTCTCTCACCGGATTGGGAGTAATTTGCTGAGGAATCTCCTCTCTAAGGTTGGGAGGAGCTGCTGCTGAAAAAGAAATGAAATTGGCTAAAGTGGGTGAGAAAAAGAAGCTAAAACTCTCGGCTCTCACTTATATATTAGGCCACGCACGGTCGTGCATCAAGGGTGCACGGGCGTGCACAAGGAAAAATAAGCATTACTTATTTCTCGCTCACTCACCTCATCGAATCCTTTCGAAAGGATTCCTACGAAAGTCACACGGCTCTGAAAACTTACTAACTCACCCCTGAACTTTACTAGACTCCCAATCTCTCTCTGAATCTCGTTTCTAACCCCAAAACTCTTCCCCTAAGGGCTTTCCAACCTGGGATGCTACAAGGCTTGATGTAAGATTATAAATCTTGTATATGGAATCTATTCCAGACTATATATAAAAGGGTATTAGTTGTCATTTTTCACAAAATTACTTTTATAAAGCTTTTCCTAGACTCACTCCCAAAATATCAAAGAGTCTTCAAAGCCACTTCATATTGTTTTTTTCATCACCAATGTTTAAGAAAACAATTAAGAAAGATAGAACATTAATAAGCAACGTAAGTAGTGAATTCTATCCTTTTAGGTTTAATTTCGATTTGAATTTCATCAGTTATGTATTGGATTGATAAGAATGTGAATGTTTTATGAATAATTGATGATATTACATGATGATATGCATGTAATTATGATTTAAGTTGGATTTATATTGAATTCATATGATTTTTATTCAAGATTACAAAGATTGAAGTTATCATATTATGATATTGTATTCTTGATGGAATGTAACAGATCTGTGATGGTTATAAAGGTTTATACATATGTTTGCTTATGTAAATAATCATTTTAGATTGAGAAATTGAGAGAACTCTAGTGAACTTGGCAAAAAATTATAGGCAATAGACATGCATGTCGGTGATAAAGAAAGAGTCATGATCGTGTCTCGTTGAATATCAAAGGTCTTGGTTATGCCATAATCTTGCACGCCTGTGTAAGTTAAGAATTAAAGGAATCAAAACATGGTAATCACATGGAAGACATAAGTGATGTCATTGGCATGTAAGTAAAGAATGAGACATTGTTGTACAGCCATACAAGAACAATATAAGATCATGCTCGGCATCAAAAGAATAAAAGGAAACATTGACATATAGTGTTTATACCTGTACAAGAGAGAGACACATGACTTTACACAATAAGCAAGCTAATGGATTTTTATAAACCATTTCAAGTTAAGTTATCCCCTACAGTATACTAGGGGAAAAATAGTCAAAGTACAATTATAGTCATGCATAACAATGACACGTGAAAACATATCATAAGCATGTTTTTACATGAGTTTTATGTTATATAAATTTATGCCTGTTATGAGTTAGGGAACCTTATATAGGCATACATTAGGTCAAAAACAAAAATTTGACTTTCAACTTGATTTGTTTAGATTTGATAGGTCAATCTTAACTTCATTTACACTCATACATGTTAGAATAAGTGTCCGTTAACCAATTGATGTATTTTATATTTTGTAATTATTTATTAATAAATAAAAAAACAATTCTTTATTTATTCAATTTCATACATGGTTAGGCTTTTAATTATACAAATAATATATCTTTAGAGTGGTATAATTGAATCAAAGAACTAAATAAATTAATTATGTCTTCTTTATGTACTTAAAAAGATGAGCATTTTAGAAATCATTTATAGGCCCAAGTTGTATCAAAGCCATTATTTAGGATGAAACTCTATGTACTAGAACCAAATTTGGACTCTAGTGGATCCATCTAAAAGGGTAAAACCTATAGGTTACAAATTGGTTTTTAAACGAAAAATTCACATAGAAGATAACATGCTTACTTGTAAAGCATGGTGGTTTGAGTTCAGGTTTTAAAACTTCTCAACAAATGCCTTCCTATTATTTGTCCATGCCTAGAGTTATCTAGCATTTGGATAAACCTTTGGATTTATCCATTCTAATATTTCTTTTTATCAAAATTGATAAATTTGATTTGTTTTTAATGACTCTTATCTAGAGTCTACAATTAACGTAATGTGACAAAAATCTATCACACCAAGAAAAACTTATCACACTTGTTTAATCATCTTACCAACACTAAAATGAACGGATGAATAGGTGTTTGGCTATCATGGAGTGATTTGGAGTTGTTATCCAAGTCTCACTTGGAAAAGCTTAAACAAAGATAAAACTCGTGGATCCTTTATGAAAGACTTAAACTATCTTTGCCTGTTTAATGAACAAGTTCAGAGAGTTAAATATGACATGAAAAGGTTTAAACACCAACATTGTCTAACTCGAAAGCTTGGTTCCACGTGATGGTTCATTTAATAATGTTTTCAAGTTATTAAGAAACCCTTTAAACATACATATTGAGACAAATAAATTGAACAATAAAAGTGATAAAATTACAGCATAAAATTAACTTACTAAAATTACATTCCTAAAGAAAAAAAACATAAATAATCAAATTAAATAACTAGACCTATAAAATAGAACAAATAATTGAACAAATAAAATGAATAAAAAAATTTAAGAGATTCCAGTTTTACCCTTAAACACTTCCAACATGGTAAGCGAACACTCATGATGATAAAGAAACATTCATCCCTTATAAGTTTTTATGGACTACCTATAGTATTCCACATTTAACACCATAACATCTACATAGAACCAGATCACAATCAAAATCAAAATTATACACACCTAATTATACATTAATTCAATCCAAAATCTGACATCATTTTATCCTCAATTAACATCAACGACCCAAAAAAATAATATTTGTCTTTCAATCATAATTGAAAGCCAAAATCAAAGAATACAATCAATGCACAAATAGTTTAGAGCCAATAGGCAAATAACTATCGTCCAGTGCGTATTCACATACCAATCTCAAGCAAATAGAATATGCAAATCATGTCATACTGGTGATTAATATCTCATATTATATAGTATGTGTTATAAATTATAAACCCAGAATATCGATTCATGCATTATAAACACAAATCATGGTAACCAAACCCTAGACATACAACTTTAATTCAAAAAAGGCAACAAGAATATAAAACAAGGCTTCTATGCATATGGTAGGCTAGCGTGTATGCTAGGTGGATGAATAGCCTCTAATCACTTACATCTGTGAATCATTCTTGGGCATTCACAACTAGTGTTGAATGAACAATAACATAAAAGGCAAATCAATAAATAATCAAATTATCAAACAAACAACCAAACAAAAAATTAGGTCAAGGTCCCCTTAAGAAACATACCTAAATATCATCTCCTTCAATATGCGTTTGACAGGTTAAAGATATGGGGACATATGAATGGTTGATTAGGTTTGACACCTCAAGATCTCTCTTTCATGTGTATTTGTGTTTCCCAAAATAATCCTATAAGTGTTTTCCTAAAATCCCTAAAGTGAATATTTTCTCTTAGGGTTTTCTCAAGTGTTCGTAGGTTGTCATCCCCTATCAAACCGGGAAAACCTAGCCTTTTATATAGGGTTAGGTAAACCTCCAAGGATAATTTTTCAATAGAAGTGAACCTCATTTCTAGAATTATACCTAGGGATAATTTATTTAATTATGATGAAATCATAATTATCCCTAGAGATAGAGTTCTATTAGAAAACGTGGATTTGACATTATGCATAGACATTTTGCGAGCATCTATAAATGCTCAACATTTAACTACAAATGTGATAACACGTCGTATGTCCACCTATCATCCCGAACCATCCATAAATGCTTACAAAATAATCTCCACATATAGGTCAAGCATACAGTCCAATTATAATGTCATATAGGCTTTAAACAAATCCAAACTCAGCATTAAGGCTAATTTCAAGGGAATTAGGCCTAAGAGATGTTCTTAGGGCCCTAAGATTTAGGTCTAGGCACATTTTTCAAGTCCAATCCTTCGTTCACAATCCTCAAGCCCCAATTTATCGATTCGAAAATTTTATATAGAAACCTATAGGCTACATCATTGAAAAAAATTTAGTTGGGTCAAAATGAGATGTTTACAATCCCTTACATATGTGATGTCAATTGAGCAATAATATCGCATAGTAAGCATACTAAATGTCTATATTGAATATTATAAGATGATATTAGTGCAAGTGGTATGAAAGTCATATCATTAAGTGTAGCATCCCAGGTTAGAAAAGCCCTTAGGGGTAGAGCTTTGGGGTTAGAAATAGAATTCAGAGATAGATTGGGAGTTTAGCAGATTTCAGGGGTGAGTTAGTAATTTTCCAGAGCAGTGTGGCCTTCGTATGATGCCTTTAGGGAGGTTTTAATCATGCGAAGCGCGGGAAATGGATTTCATCCATTTTCCCAGGTGCACTCCCGTGCGCCAAGCCTGCACGCCCGTGCAGGTGGGATTAAAGAAAGAGAGAGACGGGAGATTTTCATTTTCTCACCCATTTCAGCCAGCTTTCTTCTCCTTTTCAGCAGCTTCCAGCCCTAGGAGAGAAGTTCAGCTTCCAGTAGCTCCTAATCCAGCTAGAGATCAGAGAGAATAGCTTGAGTTTAAGCTTCCAGCAGCCATGTCGAGAGGTAAGTGTTTCTTACTCTCTCCTTCAGTTTTCCAGCTTGTTTGATGTGGATGGAAATGCGAGTTTCCATTCCTAGCTTGAGATGCTATGCTTGTATGTATGTATGATGATGAGATGATGATTATATGTTGATTGCCATGCTTATTTTCCACCCAGAACCATGCATGCTTTGCTGTGTGTGTGTAGTGTGAGAAAACTTGATGTGTTAATGGTGGAATCAGTAACAGTGGATGGATGTTGAGATTGATGATTGATATGTGTTATTAGAAGTGCCATTTATGCATATTTCCAGTTAATTTCAGTTTGGTTGAGAATCAGTTGGTTTCCAGCGCGTTTCAGGCGAGCCATGTCTGAGCAGAGCAAGACACACGACCGTGTGCCCGCAAGAGCACGCCCGTGTGCCCTTGTTTCTGCAAGGACACGGCCGTGTGCACGAAGTGCACACGGGCAGAAAACGCAGGGACACGACCGTGTGTCCTGAGAGACACGGCCGTGTGTCCCATTTATTGCATGAAATGGCCAGAATTCCAGAAGCACACACGCCCAGACGCACGACCAGCACACGGTCCCGTGTGCTGGGGCACACGCCCGTGTGCCTTTGCTTGCACGGCCGTGTGTGTGTGCTACACGACCGTGTGCTTTCCTTGCACGGCCGTGTGTCAGCCAGTTTCTTCCAGAAATTCAGAAATTGATTTATTAAAGGTTTGGTAATCCATCCAAAGGCAATCAGACATCAGATAATTCAGAATTCAGTTAAGAATAGAAGCATATGCATTCAGAGCATAGCATATAGTCTGAATGAGGATCCAGGGATCCGAATTCAGTAGTTTTCAGCAGTTAGAACCCAAGTTATGGGTTTCAGTTTAGGGTGAACTCGAGGGGGCATCTGTGGGACCCAGCTTTCTGACACCAGTCAGTCAGCTCAGCAGTATATCAGCAGTTTATCAGATTTCAGTTTTCTAGCCAATAGCTAGAATTTTCAGCCCACTTGGCCAGGATGCCGAATCCCTGCGTTCATCAGCCTGATCAGCACAGCAGGTACCTTCGGGTACATTCAGTTAGATGCTCAGATACATGCATCATCAGTCATTTTCAGATTCCAGCTCAGCATGTCATTTCATATATTCATATTGACATGCATTAATCA
>JAJEJH010000295.1:0-169929 GCA_026122585.1 Anacardium occidentale
CAGATTCTTTATCTCGGTACTCCTTTGTTTATTTTGGTTGATTGTGGGGCCACACACAGCTTCATTTCCAAGGGAGTGACAAAGAGATTAGAGGTTGACCCTAGTGTAGCCGATAGGAGTATCCTAGTTGAGATGTCAGATGGGGGTTATGTGATGAGTGATAGAGTTCTCTAGGGTCAGATGATAGAGGTGATGGGTAGGCTCATGAGTATTGATCTGATTCTGCTGGAGTTAGCAGATTTCGATATGATCTTGGGAATGGATTTCTTGGGGAAATACGATGCAGAGATAAATTGTGGAAGGAAAAAGGTTAGATTCCACATAGGCCCTGATTGCTTTGTATTTGGTGAGGGCAGAGTAGACAGCTTGATGATCTCTTGCATCCAGGCGAGCAGATTGATGAGGCAGGGATGTGTAGGGTACTTGGGCAATGTAGTGTGCAGTAGTTCATAAGGCCAAGTATCGATAAGGTGTCCGTTGTCAGAGAGTTCAGAGATGTTTTCCCAGACAAATTGTCAAGGCTACCTCCAAACAGGGAGTTGGAGTTCAGTGTCGAGTTTCTCCCTAGTATGGCTCTAATTTCTAAGGCTCCATACCGGATGGCTCCAGATGAGCTCTAGGAGTTGAAGAAGTAATTACAGGAGCTGGTTGATAAGAAATTTATTCGACCAAGCTGTTCACCGTGGGGAGCTCCAATCTTGTTTGTGAAGAAGAATGATGGGTCGATGAGGATGTGCATCGACTACAGGGAGCTGAATAGGGTGACGGTGAAAAATAAGTATCTCCTGCCAAGGATCGACGACCTCTTTGATCAGTTGAGAGGCACAACGGTATTCTCTAAGATTGACCTGAGATCTGGTTACTATCAAGTCAGGGTAGCAGAATGAGATGTCCCCAAGACTACTTTCAGGACTCGCTATGGGCATTACGAGTTCGTGGTCATGCCGTTTGGATTAACCAATGCCCTAGCCATCTTCATGGACTTGATGAACCGGGTCTTTCATGACTGTCTGGACCAGTTCATGGTAGTATTCATAGATGACATTCTGGTTTATTCCAGAAGTGCGACAGAGCACAAGGAGCATTTGAGATTCGTGCTTCAGAGGCTGAGAGACCAGTATTTGTTTGCTAAGTTCTCCAAGTGTGAGTTCTGGCTCGACAGAGTGGCATTCCTAGGCCACGTGGTATCAACAGAGGGTATCTCAGTGGACCCCAGTAAAGTAGAAGCGATTCTGAGTTGGCCAAGGCCGAAGACAGTGAAAGAAGTCAAGAGCTTCCTTGGGCTAGCAGGATATTATAGGAGGTTCATCGAGGGGTTCTCCAACCTAGTAAGGCTCTTACTACCTTGACTAGGAAAGAGGCTCCGTTTGTGTGGTCAGAGAAATATAAGGAGCGATTCCAGGAGCTCAAGCAAAGGTTGACCAGTGCTCCAGTTATAGCGCTACCCTAGGAGGGGGTAGAGTTCGATATCTATACAGATGCATCCCATCAGGAGATTGGGGCAGTTCTGATACAGAATGGTAGGGTGATTGCTTATGCCTCTAGGAAATTACGGGATCACGAGTTGAGATACCCTACCATTGACTTAGAGCTTGCAGCGTTCGTATTTGCCCTGAAGATCTGGAGGCATTACCTCTACGGAGTCAGATGTAGCATATATTCAAACCACAAAAGTCTGAAATATTTCTTCACCCAAAAGGAGCTCAACATGAGGCAGAGGAAATAGTTGGAGCTGGTGAAAGACTACGACTGTGACATCAGATAACACCCGGGTAAAGCCAATGTTGTGGCTGATGCACTGAGCAGACGAGTGGCTCTATCCAGCCTATCAGTCCAAAGAGAGTTACAGTTTGAGATTGTCAGAGAACAGATTGAGATTATGTCTGCGGGTTTCTCCAAGTTACGTATCAGATCCTTTTTGTATGATGAAATCAGAAAGGGGCAGATGTCAGATGAGTGGACTCAGAGTATGCTTCAGAAGATGTCAGAGAGAGCAGTGCCAGACTTTGAGTTCAGAGATGGGATCTTGAGGTTCAGAGACAGAGTCTGTGTGCCCCAGAGTTCAGAGTTGAGGCAGAGGATTTTGTCAGAGGTGCATAGTACGGTGTATTCAGTGTACCCAGGTAGCACGAAAATGTACAGAGACCTCAAAAAGAGTTTCTGGTGGTCAGGAATGAAGAAGGACATAGCAGACTTCGTCTCTAAGTGTTTGGTATGTCAGCAAGTGAAGGCAGAGTACCAGAGACCCTCAGGATTACTTCACCCCTTGAGTATTCCTGAGTGGAAGTGGGATGACATCTTCATGGACTTCATCTCTGGTCTTCCCAGAGTCCAGAGGGGATATGATGGTGTTTGGGTGATAGTGGACCGACTCAGCAAATCAGCATATTTTCTATCAGTCAGACTCTACATCAGAGAGGTGGTGAGACTCCATGGCATTCCCAGGATGATAGTGTCAGACAGGGACTCCAGATTCCTATCAACCTTCTGGAGATCTCTACAGAGAGCATTGGGAACCAGACTACAGTTTAGCTTAGCATATCACTCTCAGACGGATGGCCAGACTGAGAGGGTGAATAAGGTATTAGAGGATATACTGAGAGCTTGTTGTATGAACTTCCAGACCGATTGGGCAGAGTTGACCCTCTAATGGAGTTCGCCTACAACAATAGTTATCAGGCGATGATTCAGATGGCTCCCTTCGAGGTGTTGTATGGTTGGAAGTGCAGATCTCATCTCCATTGGGATGAGATTGGAGAGAGAGACTCTTTGGAGACAGCAGTGGGACCAGAGACTACTCAGAGTATGATTAAGCAAGTCAAGATTATCAGGCAGAGGATGAGATAGGCCTAGGATCGACAAAAGAGTTATGCTGATCTGCGGCGCAGAGAGATAGAGTTTTCAGTGGGCGATAAGGTATTTCTGAGGATTGCCCCCTATAGGCAAGTCCTCAGATTTGGTAAGAAAGGAAAGTTGGCGCCCATATTCATTGGCCCCTATGAGATTCTTGAGATAGTGGGGACAGTCGCCTACAGATTAGCATTGTCTGCCAATATGGACAGAATCCATAACGTCTTCCACGTGTCTCAGGTGAGGAAGCATGTAGGTGATCTACCACATGTCCTTCAGTTTTCGGAGGTTGAGTTGGCAGAAGACCTCAGTTATCAAGAGTTACCTGTTCAGATCCTGGACTACAGAGTCAAGGTCCTCAGAAACAAAGAGATCCCACTGGTCAAAGTTTTGTGGTGTAGCCAGCGTGTGGAAGAAGCCACTTGGGAGGTAGAGTCTGAGATCAGGGATAGGTTCTCAGAGTTGTTCAGGTAAATTTCAAGGTCGAAAATTTTATAAAGGGGGGAGGAATGTAGCATCCCAAGTTAGAAAAGCCCTTAGGGGTAGAGTTTTAGGGTTAAAAATAGAATTCAAAAATAGTTTGGGAGTCTAAAAGAGTTCAGGGGTGAGTTAGTAGTTTTCTAAAGGTGTGTGGCCTTCGTATGATTCTTTTAGGGAGGTTTCAATCATGCGAAGCACGGGAAGTAGATTATATCTATTTTTCGTTGGTGCACTCCCGTGTATCATGCCTGCACGCCCGTGTAGGTGGGTAGAAAAGAGAGAGAGACGAGAGTTATTACATTTTTGCTCACTCATTTCAGCTTTTCCTTCTCCATTTCAGCAGCTCCCAGCCCTTGGCGCAAAATCCAGCTTTCAGTAACTCCCAATCCAACAAGAGATCAGAGAGAATAGCTTGAGTTAGAAATCTTCAGCAGCCATGTCAAGAGGTAAGTGTTTCTTACTTCTTCCGTGCTTTCCCAGCTTGTTTGATGATTGTCTGATGATGTTTGGAAATGTATGTTTGCATTTCCAGCATTTTGGTTGATTTTATGTGTTGAATATGATGATTGAGATGCATATTTTCCACCCATGAGCATGCTTGTTGTTTGTGTGTGCGTGTTGTGAAGGAAAGCTTGGCTTTCCATGGTAGATTCAGTAGTATTGGATAGATGATGAAATTGAAGTGATTTGTTAGCTTATTGAAGTGCCTTGAATGCATGTTTGTGTTTAATTTCAGTTTGAATGTGGATTTGGTTGGTTTCCTGCATTTTCCAAGAAGCTCTACTGCTGTAAACCCAGGTGCACGCCCGTGTGTCCACAGACGCACGCCCGTGTACCTGTGTTCTTACAAGCGCACGCCCATGTGCATGAAGGGCACATGGCCTGGAATACAGAGCACACGACCATGTGTCCGCTTTACGCATGAAATGACCAGTTTTTCCAGTAGCTTGCACGGCCAGGCACATGACCGAGGCACGGTCCCGTGTGTCTGGGCACACGCCCGTGTGCCCGTGCCTAACACGGTCGTGTATGTGCATGCACGACCGTGTGTCTTCCTTGCACGGCCGTGTATTAGCCAGATTTTCCAGAAAAGGTAGAAAATGATTTATAAAGGCTTGGTAATCCATCCAGAAGGCTAATAATCATCAGATAACTCAGAATTCAGTTAAGAAATGATGCATGAGCATACATAGCATAGCATATAGCCTGAAAAAGGATCTAGGGATCCGAATTCAGTAGATTTCAGCATTCATAACCCAATATATGGGTTACAATTTTGGGTGAACTTGAGGGGGCATCTGTGGGACCCAGCTTTCTGACACTAGTCAGACTGCTCAGCACAGTTTTCAGCTTTCTAGCCAGTAGCTAGAATGTTCAGCCCACTTGGCCAGGATACCGAATCCCTGTGTTTGTCAGCCTGATCAGCACAGCAGATACCTTTGGGTACATATAGAGATTCACATGCATGCATATTCAGATTTCAGTTACCATGTCATGGCATTCATTTCAGAATTTGATTAATAATGAGCAACAGCTAATCCAGTAATCAGTTTCAGCACCAGCAAGTGATTAGATACATGAATAGGGTTGAGGCCAGGTATGTTATTTGCATGTTTGCTTGTTTGGGTTGAAGGAAGTAAGGAATGCTTACTGGGTGATCTTTATCACTCATCTCTTTCCTTCTTCCTTCCTTTTCAGGTTTTATTGCTGCTGGCGAGGAGCGGGTGGACTGAGGCTTGCGAGAGAGGACCCACACACACCCTTTTAGCATGAACATGTATTTATTTTCAGTTTCGGACCTGTGAGGTCTTGTATGCAAATGTATATGTGTAGAACTAGGTAAAGAACAGTGTATTAATGAAAAAGCCAGTTTGGGCTCATTAAATAGTTCAATTTCAGTTTCAGCTTCCGCATGTAATGTAATCAGTAACAGTAGGTTTTATTTTTCATAGGATTCCCGTCGCGAGTACCCGATTTCTAGTTTATTTAATAAAAGAATAGTAATTCTCAATAGCAGGGGTATTCGTGGCGACGGGTCCTACAGTAACCCGTTTGGTACCATGCTAAGTACTTACAACACATGGTTGGTTATTTTAATTCTCTACAACTTACCACTATAGTTGTGCATGAAACAACAATTCTTCATACTTTTATTGTTAACTCTTGGTCCTTTCAGGCCTGATAATGATATTGATGTTTACATACAACCTTTGATAGATGACTTGAAAGACTTATAAGAGGTAGAGGTGGAAACTTTTGATGCTTCATCTAAAGAAAATTTTCAATTGCATGCACCAATTTTGTAGACCATAAATTATTTTCCAACTTATGGTATTCTATCTGGTGAAACACTCATAGTTGTTTTGTATGTCCTTATTATAATACAAAGATAAACTCCAAGCGACTGAGGAATAGTAAGAAGTTTTGTTTTATGTGGCATCAATGTTTTTAGGAAATTAGACATAAGTTTCTATTTGATACAAAATTATTTGATAGGACAATCGAATTGAGATTTAATCTAGTTTCGCCATCTCGGTTCACCATATTAGATCAATTGAAAGATATCAAGTTTAGCTATAGAAAGCTGCATAAAGAAATTATGAAGGTCAAACCAAAAACATGAAAAAAAAATATTTTCTTCCAATTACCTTATTAGCAGTCCCACTTAATGAGACTTAATCTCGATGTGATGCATATAGAGAAGAATGTTTATGAAAATATGATGAATATAATTCTCAATGTTGATAAGAAGTCAATGGATAACTTTAATGCTCGTCATGACTTGCAAGAGATGAATATCAGAAAGGAGTTATAGCCTTAATAGTGGGGTTTAAAAAGAATTTATTTACCTCCAGCATGCTATACTATAATGCCACATAAGAAGAAATTTTTTTACGAAGTGTTAAAAAATATGAAATTTCCATATGGGTATACCTCTAACATATCACGATGTGTTCATAAACAATATAAATTATCTGATTTAAAAACGCATGGTTGTCTATTGCAATGCAACAACTTCTTCTACTTGTATGATAACAAACGTTGCTTGTTAAAATTAGTTCGATTTCGATTGAACTATCAAACTTTTCAAGCTTTATGTGCTAAGTCTCTTCAAATTTGTGATCTTGAGCAACTTAAAAGAAGATTGTGTTTACACTTTATAGGATGGAAAAAATATTTCCACCCATATTTTTCACAATTATGGTGCATTTGGTTGTTCATTTGACAACAGAAGCTAGGTTTGCTGGGCCAGTGCATTACCTATAAATGTATCCAATTAAAAGATAAATAGCGTAAATAAATAAACTTTATAGTCTCATAATGCAAATAATCTAACACTTTGTTATTCCTCAAGTCACTAGACACCTTTAAATCACATGTCTGTAATAAAACATGTCCAGAGAGTTCAATAACTAAAGTATACCTTGCTACAGAATATTTGACATTTTGCTCTCGATACTTAGATGATGACAAACAAGCCAAAGCAAAAAAATATATGTATATACTGGTATTGAAACTGAGTCAAAATCAATCTTATTCGCTGATGTTGGACACTGTCTAGGGTTTCATGATAGATAAAAAATATGGGTACAAACAAAATGTTATGTCATTTTCAACTGTGATTTAAATATAGTTTAGAGTTGAAGAGAGAAAGTCTTGAATGACGAACATATCCATATACATATCTAAATCACTTTTGGATGAAATTTGATTTACTTGTTCATAAATTATATAGAACATGTAAGAGTTATGAAAAGACTTCATCATCGAAGACACCTAACTCAACATAAGGTCGACCGCTTACATAGTGAATTTTTTCATGAATGGTTCAAGGAAAAGGTAAATAGAGCTTCACATCAATGATATATATAACTATTTACATATACATAATATAAGCCATTAAAATTGAGTTATTTATTTATGTTGATTTTAGGCAAAGAATGTGGACATTAATGATGATGGGCATCTTACTACTGAAATCAAGACCCTTACTCGTGGTCTAAACTACATAGAAAAAAGGTTTAAAGCTTTTGATCTGTACAATAGATATAAATTTCAGACAAAGGAATATGAAAAAAACATAAATATGCAAAATTGTGGAGTTATGATGGTTGCAAAAACCCAAAGTTATGCAAGTACTAGCGATTTAAGACTGGTGTTAGGCAATACGGTTTACTATGGTGTATTGACTGATATTGTTGAGCTTAACTATTATGGTGAATTTAAAATTATGTTATTCAAATGTGACTAGGTTGATGTTATTCATGGTTGAGGGAGAAAACATGATGTACAAGGATTCACACTGGTGAGCTTTGCTCACCTAATTCACAATGACAATCATATACTTGAAAAACCTTTTGTGTTTACATCTCAAGCTCAACAAGTTATCTTTTTCCAAGATCGAAGAGATCAAGAGTGGGTTTGTTCATTTGCCAATAAGGCCTAGAGATAGTTTTGACTTAGGAGATAATGCTTCCGATGGGACAGGAATAGAGTTAATGAAAGTTTGATTTTTCGCCATTCAGAAAGTCAGATAGAGACAAAAAAATGATGATTTTCTTTTGGTTAAAAGTGATATAGATGACATTTTTGTTGATATGTTTACTGAACAAGATATACAAAATGATGATGTTGTTAATTAAAGTCAAACTGAATAATCAAATTTATTGTATATTATAATTGAATATATTAGATGTGCTATTGATATTTTCTTTTGGTTGGAAAAATTTCTATTATGCTTCTATGTTAATGTTTATTAGATGTTGTAGCCTTGTATATATATTTATTTATTTGTTTCACATATTTCATATGAATGTATGAATAATAAGAACTTTTCCATGTAGGTTATAAATTGAAAATGTTGAGGAAGAGAAATTTGTGAATAATGTTCGTGGGTCACTCTTCTCAAAGCATTGAAGCATCTAATCCTGTATAGGAGAGCACAACAGCAATAATTGGCATAGGATAACATGTTATTGAAATTTATTAAATTTGATTATCAATTGTTACTTTTAATTATCTATGTTATAGGTCTTCAACAAGAAAAAAAATGACAACGACCAACTTTGATGATAGATATTTGGGATATGCACATAGGAGAGAAAGTCATAGTATAGTTTAAGGATATGAATCAAAGAGTTAGACCCGAAGCCCGTGTGATGGCAAGTTTTCTAAAAACTTTAGCATGAAACATAGAATTGCTTCTTCTTAATATCCTATATTGGGGGTGAATTTCAATGTCAAAGAAAGAGAAGGTGCTTGGAATTGTTAAGGTAAGAATACATTTATTATCTATATGATGTTATCATACTAATTATCTTGGGGCACAAATCTCAATTTAAAGGCAAATTTATAATCTAGACAAGGTTTACATATCCTTTAGAAGGTGACAAATAAGTGTTACAGTCTTTGAAAAAAAATGAAAATATTATATAACCTGAAAGCAGAGTACTTTGAAAAGTACCCAAATATTGATGATCTTATCAATAAAAAATCGAATCAAAATATCAGAGATCAATGAATTACACTCATTATACAATGGCATTCGGAATAGGGGAATGTATAATTGTGTATTTTATATATTACGATGCTAAAAAGTATCCAAATAACCTAGTAAACCTAATTGGTTAATGATTGCTTTCGATTTTTCTTGACCATTTGTTATGTCTCAAAGACGTAGTGGAACAAATAGGTAGACTTCTTTTGTTCAAAAAATGCCACATATTGGAGGCCTAAAGAGTATTGCACATATTATGGATGAAATGGTAAGTTGATTTGGCTCTGTTAAATGAATAATATATGTAATATGTGTAACCAGTATGAGCCATGTATACTTTTAAATATGATGAATAAATATCAAGTGAAAAACAATCTTCATGAGTCAAGGTGTTTATAACAACCCATTAGAGTTGTAAAGATGGAAGACCAATTGATCAATACTTTGCGCACATAATTGTAAATTTATTTTGTGTAACTTTATTTGTGTTTATGACCAATGAAACGCAATTATCTAGACATTGCTCCTTATATTGAGTTTAGGAACTCATCCAGGAAAAGATAAATGAATTACAAATTTTTATTCAAGAATCGAATGCAAGTCTTGATGATATAAAGGATAATGCATATACTCAAGTAATAAGACTAAAAAGATACGGTTGGGTACGTAGATTATGATTAGGTCCCACACCTAATAGTATGAGACATCAACATCATCATCTTAACACTTAAGAGGCCATTCAGGTACGAATAATGACCCTACAGCAAGAGTAAGAGAATTAGAAAAGCAACTGAAAATACTGCGAAAAGATTATAGACATAATGTAGATACAATTAGAGCTCAGTTGTCTAGGATTTATGCGTCTTTGGGTATATCACTATTTAAAAATGAACAACAATCTAGTGATGAGGTAACGTATATAGAAATATTTTCATATAGTAAAGTTCCTTAAATAGAGTTATTATTTGAAAATTAATATATATGTTTTGTCCATTTGTGTGTGATAGGCACCCCATCCATTGAGCAATCACCACTCTTTAGATAAAAATTAATAAGTTTGTAGTTGTTAACATATAATATCATTTTAAATGTTTGTACTATATTAAAAATGTTTAATGATGAAATTTAATCGATTGAAGGGTTGGTTTGTATGTATTTATGAAGTGTTAACATTATAGTATGACAAAATATAAAGATTGTTGAGTTGATTTATAAATCTTGAATAGAGATTATGGTTTATGAAAGTATATTGATAGTTGCAAGACACGTTGTAGAATGATTGAACTTAATGATGTTTGATCAAAGAGTTTAAGATGAGTTGTTGAAAGGTAATGCAATTCTAATTTGCATGATAGTAGTCACATTGTATAATTTAGTTTTGAGTTACTTTAATGGTTACATGATGGTTTGACAAAAAATTATTGAACTTGGCTGAAATAAAATTAGGTATATGATGAATTCATAATGCAGTTGAGTGTGTCAAATTGATCCAGCAAGTGTTGTTGAATGTTGTCTATTCTAGTGTTATTTTGAGTTAATTATTCAAACATATGTAGTCCAATTGATCTAATAAATTTGAAACTTTAATTGTAAGTACATATTTATGCACTTCTTCTCATTTATGTATATTTGTTAACATAAAATTGAATATTAATGTTAGTTGATTATTATGTTTGACATTGCTATATATTTTGTGTTTCACCTTTTTTATAACCTTAATTTGTTTTTTCTACGTAAGAATGTCAGAGATTTCACTAGAGTTCTCCTCAAACTTCTTGATGGTTAATATATAAGTTTTGATTTTAGATATCTTTAATATTATGTGATTGAGTATTATATACATTTACACTGAGTATTATGATAGTACTTTAATTGTAGAGAATATTTTATTAATATATTTTCAATTTGATTAGTGTATGTACTTAGATGCATTATTGGATTGTATATTATTGAAATTTTTTATGAATTTTATTTTAGTCCATTTGTAAAGATATCAGATTGCTTATTATTTAGTATTATTAGATTGTTTATTGTTTATTATTAGAATTATCGGTTATAGGAAAAATGTAATGACTTTAAATAATAGAAAATAAAAATTGTGATGGTAAACGTCATTAAAGGCCTGAAAACGCCGTTATAAGACCGCTAGTATAAGCCCACCAAAAAAAAAAAAAAAAAGACACAAAAAGGGCTGAAAAAGCACAAAAATGCCACTAAAGTTCTTAAAAACACCATAAAAAGCACATGAATCCACCGGTAACAAAGGCATGAACAACAAGCCGTTGGTGCCATACTGCTTTTACTAGTGTTTAAAAACATCGATTAAAGCTTGACATATGCACCGATATATTTCCAAACTATAGCGACATTTGTTTGAGTTTTTACAAGTATTTATATAAACGTCGATAAAAATTATACCAACACACACTTTAACAGCATTAATATAAACACCAATAATGTTTTTTGCGGCATTTTAAAACGCCAGTAAAACACTTTATAATCGTCACTAAAATCTAATGTTGTTGTAGTTACCAAAACATAAGCTCAAAAAAACACTAATTAGTGAGAACCACTAATTACAATTCTCATCTTTCTCCCTAGGACTAACAATTTTGAATATGTATCTAGAATTCTTAGCAATCTCCTTATTTTTTAAGATTCTTGATACAATTCTTTTCTCACTTGATTTTCTCCACCGAAACACCTATTATTTCTTTCTTTCTGAATCATGGAAATGGTCGCTCCTAAGTTCAATCTCCAGATTTTGTTTTCAAGACTATTTCTAATCTCCTCATCAGGGCTCTTCGGTTTTTGGTTTTTTTTCCTTTTTTAGCCTTCTACATTGATTTCGGAGAGCTCGTATATATGTTGAGTCTTATAAATTAAAATGAATTGTTTTAGAACCATACGTGGTGTTATTTAAAAGACCTGCTCATTGTCATATGATAAGTGGAGACATCTATTGGTTTTAGCATAATTAATATATTGATCATTGGGTAATTAGCAGAGCTTATTTCAACGAGCTTCGTAATGAAATAATCTCGACTCTAAATTTATAGATCCGATTGACAGTTAATTTTTAATTTGATATATTTTTGTGGTGCATATATTTATTATAAATTGACATGATTTTCTATGGGTATTGGGAAGATCCAATTCAAATATACCTGGCTACGATTGAATAGAAATTAATATCCGTGGACGTTGCTTAAATTTTACCATATAAGATACGGCCAAGAAGTTCATTTCATATACATGGCTAGGACAAATTCAAGATTGATACATGTTTGGCTGCTTGATTTAGGATTTTAACCTGTGATCATGATTTATTGGTTCTTCAATCATGCAAATGCTAGATTTACTCCTAACTGAGGACAAATTTGCACATGAGGAGTTGCTGTCCAGTGCTTCAGTGCTTCTTCCATGCATCAGAAACAATTTTATTTATTTATTAATTTCGATTTTGGTAAGGACAAAGTATGCTTGTTTTTATAGGTAGATGTGTCTTATCATGTTGAAGGAAATTTATTAATTAATATTAATATTAATTAGCCAACTAATATTTGCAAACAAAAACGACAAACCCTATTTAGTTTATTAATATATTATTAGCACACTAATAATTTAATTAGTCTAATCAAAGAGCTCTTAATTTTATATTTTGATGGCGAACTTTATCTACAGGAGTAGGGTTATCGGGCTACCCCAATTTGTTGTGCTTGTTGCTTCTACTTAAAACTTCTTTCTCTTTGTGTTGCTTTCATTACAAAAGACAAATTACAATGATTTTAATTAAGTACTCTTTATAAATTAATTACCATGTACAATACTAGATAAGATCATTTAGGTTAGTTCAATCTTGGGTTAGGTCAAGTTCAATATATATATATATATATATAGAGTGAGGCATCCCAATTAGGGCTACGTTGCATTGGGACAACCATGATGAAGTCGAGCTGTCATACTGAAACCTCATTTGCAATAGAATAATTAAGTGATATATTGGTGTAAGATCCTCTGGATCTTAGCTACCGAGCTGTATAATTACGTGCCAGGATGTCCAACACACATGACGATTAATCAAATCTTGTTTCTTCTATTTGCTCGTCTTTTCCTTGGGCCATATTATTCTGAAAGTGATATCCTCGGGGGAAGACGACGAACCAGTGCTTATCATACATGCAATCCTCATATCTCTTATCTGCAAACACCCTAGATACAACAATATTTACACCATTTTATATGACCGGAGGTGGATTCTAATTTGATTGGTATGATCAATTACTACTTGCCACGTGATTCATAATTAGTCTTATAAATCAGAGGCCTCCCTTGCTTTCATTAATACATACAAGCACAATCCTCTCAATTGAAACAAATACCTAATAATACGATTGTTATAACAATAGATTATATTTTTCACCCAAGATTTGAAGGAAATTAAATTCTCACCTTTGGAATTCTTAAATTATGAAATACTAACTAAAACTTAACTTCATTAATAGAAAAAGTCTTGACATAGTGTTATATAGGAAATTATCAAATTACCTTTAACTATTTTACTTTCTTGAAATTGTCATATTACCTTTAAAAGTGGTCATAGGTGATTTGGTTGAATTTAGTTAAACACAGTAGCGAGCAATGTTTTCGAACCAAACCTAGTTGGGTGTGACTCAAACCAAAATTGGCTAGATTGTACCTTAAAATGCGTGATCCAACAACCAAAATTACAGCTGCGGTGAGATTTGATTGTTAAAATCATAGCCAAAACGCATTATTTCTTGGTCACATCCCACTTGGTGCTATTCTAACTAAGAGCAATATTATATGTATATATTACGAGTATGCAATTAGGCACTCAAATAATGTCTATGATTGGATGTTAACGTAACTATTAATTTAAAATTACCTAATCACATAATAATGTATTATTAGAGTATTCAATTGTGTACTAAAAAATGTATATGTATAGTTTTATTGTACAAATCATATCGCATCTCTCTGAATGCGATTATAACTAAAACACAATTTTTTTAGTATGATTTAATTTGAATCGCACTAAAAATTATGCTCTAATATCATAATTGCACCTTTTCTAGTGTGAGTCTAGTCTTGGAAGGGAAATAATACTTGTGCCCTTTTAATGACAGCTTTTTCTAACAAAGTTGTGGTTTGGTGCCAGTTTATAATTTAAGAATTCAAATGACAAATATTTGTGGTTTCTCCGGATCTAGGGTGGAAAATAATAATTTACTTAGTATAATTCATTTCTAAATTAGAATGAATATAAAATCTAAAATTAAATCAATTATGCTCTTAATTTAAAAAAAAAATAAGACGTACCATAATGAGAGTAGTAAAAGAGGTAATTCTAAATCTTCAACATCATAAATATTTTGATAAAGAATGAGAGTAATGACCCCTTCAATGTGGTTGAAACCAATTATATCTAAATATTTTATAAATTATTATAAACAAGAGAAACCATGGCCTTGAAATTTTCGTTTTAGAGAAAATATATATGGAAATAAATTTTATATATAATAAAATAATCTAAATTTTATCATAAATATATAAGAATAAATTTATTATAAGATTATATGAATTTATTATGAGTATTAATTTATGTATTAATGATGATGTGTCATCATATGATTAAATAATAATTTCTTCTTAATTAAAAATTATATAATTACATGATAACATATAATTATAAATTTTTATGACCAATTTCATAAGAATTTTTAAATATAAATTAAAATTTTGATTTTTTAATTGAAAATAGAGGTGTAAGTGATCAATTTTGCGTATTTCTTTTGTTAGTTTCCAAAATCAATTAACTACTTTTACTGGTTTCCAGAATCCAAAGAAAAAACAAGTCGGAACAGTTAATTAATAAATTTTGCATATTCCTTTTATAAAATATTATTGAAGCTTCTGTTATAGCCAAACCAGCCTTGTAATGAGTCCTAGGCCCAACTAGAACTTCCAGTATGGACTCAGTTGATCAGTACAGGCTCATCTCCGGTTTCTTTGTAATCCGGAACTTCTGAAATATGGAAAGGCCATGCATGTGGTGCCAAGATTATTTGATTCAAATCAGAAAATCGGATTGAATTGTCTAAAATTTTCTATTTAGTTTGATTTAGGACTATGAATAGTCTGATTCAATTTAAGGAAAACAGTAAAATGATTTGCGTTTTACAATTCGGTTGAGTGACCGGTTTAAACCAATAAACCTTATCGTTAATGTATTAAAAGTAAATATTGACTTCTATACTTATTAAAATTAATCTTTGAAAGGCCTTTTCTTTTTTTAATATCAACCATATTTAACCAACTTACAAAAAGCCCATTAAAAACTCTAAAATAGACTTAATATGTAAATCAAACTGGATAATATTGAAATCTTGGAATTTGATTTAATTCATGAAATTGTCAAACTATTTTTGTTGGGTTGGTTTGAAAAATATTTTAAATCGGATTGAACCACATTGTACACAATGCTATGTGCGTGCCATGAAGAATTTGTGTTGGGTTTATTGTTCAGGTGAACAAAATTATCTCATTTCTATATATTGTTATCTATAGAATTTAAATTTGATAAGGGTCAATCTGAACAAATATAGCTCAGTTCAAAACCATTCTTAATTATCCTATCAAATTGGCAAGGAAATATAGTTGGGCAATGTGGCCCAAGAATCGAGCCTTTCTTTGAAACTCAGAGATAAAACACCTACAATATTATTAAAAAAAAAAAAAAATTATGAAGGATTTTACAGCAGAAATCACCTTGGTGTTGGATCTCACTAATATTACTTTGACTTTGAACCGTTGAAGATTCAACAGTGCTGGAAACGCCACCCCCGTCCAACACCTAGAAATATTTTATTTTTATTGAAAGCAAACAAGACAAATCCCAATTAAGCAACAAGATCTTTCAGTCAGCCATGACTGAAGTTACGAACTCTTTCATGATTACAGGCACGGTCTTACGTTTTTCAGGCTCAAGAAAATCTATTCCATGATAACCTCCTTCATCGTAATGAGTTTTCACCTGTAATCCCTTTTGCTCCATCATCTTCGCCATCTCAATCTGACGGTCAATCATTGGGTCCCCTGTAGTCGCTGTGATCAATACCTTCCATCCATGTTGCTTAATTCGATCTAAGAGATCCGATCCACCGCCCACCGTTAGGTTGCAATACTCATGATCACGGTCAGCATCATGTGGTAATGAGAATTCCCACATTAAATCACTAAGACATACCGGAAAAACTGGATTATTCATCAGCCTCAACTCAGACTCCGTCCTCTTCATCCCACCGATGAAAGGTTGCTGCAGTATCAGTCCTTTGATATTCAATGGCAACAGGTCTTCAACTTGTGCCGCTACACGCAGTCCTACATGGTACGCCAAGTTTGCACCTGCGCTTGGTCCCATTAAGAAGCATGAAGAGAAATCAGCATGTTTTGTTAACAACTCGTCTTGGTTAGATTTGATCCAGTGCAATGCTTCCACGGAGTCATCGTAAGCTGCTGGAAGACGGTGCTCCGGGGCAAGCCTGTACTGGACTGAGACAACTACAGCAGGATATTCAAGCGCCACGTTTGAGCAAAACTCGTGGAAAATACTGTCGTCGACACTTCCAAGAACGAAGCCTCCCCCATGAAAGTAAACAATGAGAGGAAGCTTGGTGGTGGAGGAAGAATCGAGTGCTTGACGGGGAAGGAATATGCGAGCCCTGGTGTTGTTTGAACTGTTGATGGGGACATCTTTGAAAAGAACTCGAGGATCGTGGTCTTGATCGGCTATGTTCTTAGATAAAAATACGTTGCATTTGCGAGTGACAGTACCGTCTGGATTGCGGGAGAACGGAAGGTATTCTAAAGGATCAATGGCTGGAGATGGTGAGGTAGTTTCGTCTTCCATTTTAGATTCCATGGCCTTAAAATGATGCAAATTTTGAGGTGGGTTTACATCCGGTGGGACAGCTTTTATATATTTTAGGCCAGATGACTAATTCCCACCCTGGCTCATTAAATGAAAAATCCCACTCAAAAATTTAAAAAAAAAATTTTAATTTTCATCTTTTTTAATTTTTAAATCTTTCGTGACAAAAATTAAAATATTTTTACAATAAAATAAATAATCTTAATATATAAAATAAAATTTATTATAAAATAATATTAATATAATAATCAATAATTAATAAAATTTAAAATAATAAAAAACTTAAAAAATAATCACTATAATTAAAAACTTAATTAAATAAATAAAAATAATTATTTGATTGAATAAACAATCAAATTTAATCATCTCAATAATAGAAATAATTAAATTAATTATTTTTATCATTAAAGATAATTAAAAAATAGTTGATTCTTATTATTTATTTTCTAAATCAAAATTCTTGACTCATTACATCAAAGGATATTCTTAACTTTTGAATTTGCGTAATACATAGTGCTTCCAATTAAATTTATATGCGATGGTGCAGGTCAGTCTTCTGAAGAACATGCCTTGAAATCTATGCTATATACACACGGAATCAAAGCTAGATCATATAATGTAAACCTCACAAAATATTGGATGAAGTTGACAAAAATTGGCCAAAGGAGACATACTCCCACTCAAGGTTTTTTAACTAATAAAGTTTCATCGACAAAATTTTAAAAAAATTAAATACTTAATTAGGAGGATGTTTTTATCTTTTTAAATGAAATTATAAAAAATAAATTTTATAAAAATAATTAAAATATAAAATAATATTAAAATAATAATAATAATTAATAAATTAGTTAAAAATTAATAAAAAATTTTAAAATAAAATAAAAATTTTAAAAACTACCCACCATTATCAACAGTGTCATCGATGACAGTGACAACCTTTAATATAATCAAGTAGTCGAAAACAGTCACCTGATTCTATTAATAGTTAGATCTGACCTCTTTGATGGCAGAGACAACCAGATCTAACCGTTAAAGATTTGATGGAGGTGATCAGATCTGCTTACTTTTATCATCTAAAATGATAAGAGATAATCGATGTTAAATATGACGGTCATTTTCTACTTCTTATGGTAATATAAGTAGTTAAATTAAGTCGCTAATAAAACCAAATAATTATTTGTGACCATCTAATTATGTTAATAATAATCACCGCTGTCGACAATATTGTCAACGGTGATGATTGTTTTTAAATATTTTATTTTATTTTTAAATATTATTTATATTAAATATTATTTTATTATTTTAATATTAATTTTATTTTAATATTAATATTATTTATTTTTATAGAGGATATTTTGAGTTTTTTATAGAAAAGGATAGATACTTAACTTTGTAAAACTTTAAGTGACATTGTGATTTAAGGAAACCTTGGGTGGGAATACGTCGTTTGGCCACAAAAATTTTGCTATTCAAATCGAGGGATCTAATATAAATTAAGTGGTAGAGAAGTGTTTATCTGCACTTTCTTCCTGTACTATCTTCCAAAAGGCCCGCATCACGTGGGACCGTTGGTTGTTGGTTCTGGCACCATTTTCTTCCTGCTAGGCTTGTGGATAACTGACGCGTATATAGTTAATTAAAATTGACTAGGAAAACTTAGCAATCCCTTTAATATATATTTTCTTTATATTATGTAATACGGCATCTCTAGGGATATCTATCACTCACTGCCTTTGGCTGCCCGCGACTCTTTTCCTTGATCAGGACCTTTCTTGTTCTCTTCCTTCTGGCTTTACCATATACATCATCCTTTTTAACATTTTCAGACATCTATCTTGCTACTTTGAACCTCTAATATTTGCTTTCACAAAGGCACATCAACTAAACCATCGTTTCCCACATTACATATTTTCTAAACATTTTTTTCTCGAAAATACATTGTCTGGAGAAATAGGATTTAAGATGAGACATACTAAATTAAAACCAATGCGGAAGCTTAGAAAAACACAACTTGGTGAGAACCACTGATTACAATTCTCATCTTTCTCCTTAGGACTAACAATTTTGAATATATATCTAGAATTCTTAACAATCTCCTAATTTTTTATCATCTTTTTAAAGTTTGTTAATGTCGCGGCTCTCTTTCTTACTCTCTCCTTAATTTTTCATACAATTCTTTTTCTCAACATCTGCTATTTCGTTCTTTTTATATCATGTAAATCGTTGCTCTTAAGTTCAATCTCCGGATTTTGTTTTCAAGACTATTTCAAATCTTCTCATCAGCGCTCTTCAGTTTTTGGCTTTTCTTCCATTTTTTAGCATTCAACATTAATTTCGGAGAGCTTATATATATTTTGAGTCTTATAAATTAAAATGAACAAGTGTTTTAGAACCAGACATCGTGTTATTTAAAAGACCTCATCATTGTCAAACACATATTGAAGCAAATTAACATATGATAAGTGGAGACATCGATCGGTTCTAGCATAGTTAATATATTGATCATTGGGTAATTAGCAGATCTTGTTTCAACGACCTTCGTAAATAATAGTCTCGACTCTAAAATTATAGATCCGATTGACAGTTTTAATTTTTGATTTGATATATTTTTGTGGCACATATATTTATTATAAATTGACATGATTTACTAAGTGTATTGGGAAGATCCAATTCATATATACCTGGCAACGATTGAATAGAAATCAATATCCGCAGACGTTGGTTAAATTTTACCATATAACATACGGCCAAGAAGTTCGTTTCATATGCATGGCCAGGACAAATTCAAGATTGAAACATGTGTGGCTGCCTGATTTAGGATTTTAAGCTGCGATCATGGTTTATTGGCTCTTCGATGCAAATGCTAGATTTACTCCTAACTTGGGACAAATTTGCATATGATGAGGAGTCGCTGTCCAGTGGTTCAGTCCTTCTTCCATGCATTAGAAACAGTCTTATTCATTTATTTCGACTTTGGTAAGGTCAAAGTTTGCCTGTTTTTAAGGGTTAATGTGTCATTATCATGTTGAAAGGAAATTAATTAATTAATATTAATATTAATTAGCCAACTAATGTATTCAAAGAAAAGCAACAAACTTTATTTGCATTACAAGAAAAAATGTATACTGTATCGGCTAAGATCTGATACTAATTGCTCATAATATTAAAATAGTATCAGATTTTTGCCTAATGCTAAAAGGAGCAATGTTAAGTGAATTAAAATTGGAACAATGATCTAATTTGACTTTGGTATCGTATTAACATCGACCATCTGAACTGATTCAAAATGTGTCCAATCCTAATCTGATGCTAAATTAATAATTGTCTCTAGTACTGGCTTGAGTTGATGCTAATTTGGTGCCAATTTTATCTTATGTTAATTCGATACTAATTTTATCCTATACTATTAAAATGCTATTCGGAAGTTCTTAGTCGATTATATTCCTATTCTAATTTGATACTAATATTTTAATTATATTTTCTTCACTTACAATATACAAATAACAATTTCTCTCTGTAAACATTTCCATATATCAAACCAATTTCATATATCAATGCCAATGAATTAAGGTACCAATTATCGACAAATATTCTCAATTAAAAGTATTAAGAACATAATTATTATATAACAAAATCAAAGTTGTTTACTAAAACAGATATTCATCAATCTCCTCCTCTGTATTTTCTATCGATATGATTATAACTTTATCATTAGATCAAATATCATCAATTTTCATATTAGTTGATTCATAAACATCATTTGGATTATTTAATTGTTCAAAACCATCATCGATTGCTATTAAGTGGTTGTCAATGTCATTATCATTTGTTTGGAAAGCAACTTTATTCAATTATGGTTAATTACTACCACCGGTATTTCAATAATAGCTCTAGCTTTAATTTTGTTAGTTGCCACTAGTCTAGCTTGTCTTGTTTGATACTTGGATAAGATGTGTAGTAAACTTGTTGCGCTTGCTATGCAAGAACAAAAGATTCATATTTGTTGTAGCATCGCGTGTGATTAATGTTCATAAGACCATATTTTTTGTGAACCTTCATTCTAAAGTTTTCGATGGGATCAAACTAATGGCATTTAAATAGTAATATCCTTCTAATTGGGAGCTCAAGGTACTCTAATTCGATGACCTTCAACAAATGACCATAGAAGTCACTAGTTACGTCATTATAGTTTGATCCCTTGATACATACTCTGTTGTTCATTGTACCTCATCTTTCATCTTGTGTTTATATAAGGAACTTAAACCTATTAATGTAGTAATCAATGTATATTTTGACTATCTATAATGGGCCTTTTGTAAGATCCTTTACAAATTTGTTTTTTATGTTTCTTATAGCTTGTTACATTACATTAAAATAATTAATTACATATGCACCAAGTTCTAATAAGAATAATAGTTCAATGAAACAAAATGAACTTACGTAGTACTTGAACCAAGTTGAGAATTCATGTTTCAACCTCAAGTCTACTTCAACACTTGTTATCTATGGGTTTTGTTTCTCCAATTGAGCAATGTATGTACTAGGAATTGAAACAAATGTAGACAAAATTAGTATTGACTTAATTTGATACGTATCAATTACGTAAATCACACATATATATCTAATGTAAGGTTGCACCTTAGCATAGTTAAGTAAAATTAACATTGGGCTACCATAATCTCTTTATCTTATAGGGGTCTCGTTGTATATTAACCTATAACACGTCTTGGGTGGAAAAATATAGAAAGAGTCTCTTATATTACATCTGTATTAGGTCTCCAATCATTTCAAAAGACATTTTTATGGCATGTGTATATCTGAGGTTTGAAATAATAAGAACAAAATATGCTGATCTCTTCAACGAGATACGTGTTACATATGAAAGCTTCGACCCTCACTTTGTTCTTAACATTCTTTTTTAGATGTCATAAGAATCTGTTACATATAAATAATAGGGTGAAACAATATTATTTCACTATGCTCATTACAAAACACTTACTATAAATCAATAACAAAGTACCCTTTAAAAAGGTACAGCCAACGATATTGTACTAGACCTTCTAGTCGAGCCTTCATGAGGAGATGCACAAGGAGATGGTCCATGAAATCAAAAAACCTTGGGAGAAACATACTTCCTAACTTACATAGAATCTAAAAAATCTAAGCTTACAAATGGATAAGTATATCATCCCGTAGAATGGTAGCAGTTAAGTTTTAGAAAAATAAACTTAGTTTTGTCAACACTTCCCATGGACTTTTAGGTGGAAATTCCCTTAAAGCAATAGGCAACAATCACTATATAAATACATGACAGTCATGATTTTTCATTTCAAATAACTTGTGTTTCTACATGTTAATGCATTGAGCGATATTAGAGACATACCCATCTAAAAATTTTAGGTTTTTGACCCATAAACATAATGCTTCTTTCTGTTTCCTATCTATGTTGTAACAAGCCTTGGGGTATCAACCACTACATGCATCTTATTTTAACTCCTTATTTCTACAAAACAAAGCATATCTTCCTTGGATTTACCATTGCCTTTAATTTCTCTTTTAATATTCATTATTGTGTTGAAGACATTTTCAAACACATTCTTCTCAATATGCATCACATGTAAATTATGTCATATCAGGTTAGATTTCTAGTATGGCAAATCCTAGAAAGTGCTTTGCTTCTTCCAACCATAGTTCCTACAAGAGGATGCATTGAACTTCATCTCTATTACCTTCCTCAATCCCAAAGTATCAATATGCTCCAATATGTCTTATCTTGACCTACATGGTAGTGTTCATCAAAAATCTATTTGTTTCATATAAAAGTAGTTTTGTTTTAGCTAAAAGAATGGTCTAGAGGTAGAAATCTATGATAAGTATCGAACCAAGTCATTTTGCCTCCATCAGGTAAGGTGAATGCCTGAGAATACTTTATGCAATATGAACATGCTAACTTCCCAATTGTACCCCATCTAAACAACATTATGTACATAGAAAAATCACTTATAATCCACAATAATATAGCTCTTATGTAAAAATTAACCTTCTTAGAAATATCATAGTTCTCCACCCAACTTTTAATAATTTTTGTAACTCAACAATCAATGATTGTAAGTATACATCTATATTTTGTTTCAAATTTCTAGGTCCAAAAACAAGAACAATTAGAAACATGTATTGCTTATTTATACATATCTATAAGGGTAAATTATATGTTATCAAAATAACAAGCCAAGAAGAATACTATTGCCCTGACTACCTAAATGGTTGAAATCTATCAATGTATAGTCCCAACCTAACATTTCTACAATCAGAAGTGAAGGTTATATGTATACAATCAAAATGCTTTCAAGCCTGTACATCATATGGATGACAAATTACCTTATATTTTTAGACAAGCTTATCGTGCCATTTGATGTCCTTTACAATCACATTGGAGGCATACAATCGTATGCGATCAAAATGCTTTTAAGCCTGTGCATCATATGGATGACAAATTACCCCATCTTTTTAGACAAGCTTATCATGCCACCTTATGTCCTTTACAATCGAATTGAAGTCATACAATATCTAAAGTCATAGGGCTAGGAAAAATAATACATTATTTTTTTAGGTACTTCTTTCATTCTTGAGGACATACCTCATATAACAAACTTATACCTTGGGTGATCATAGAATTTACAATTATGACTTTGTAATATCACTATAATCTATCATACACCCATTTTTGCAACAATGAATTTTTTGCATAGGTAATCCTAAACCATTGACTTCTTAGTTTCATAAAAATTGGAAGGCATTGTGTTTCCTTCAGGTAAACACTCTCTTATAAGATCAGATAAAGCATCGTAACACTTACTTGTCATGTTATATTTTGTTTTAACACTCAGTAACCTGGTCACTGTTGATAATTGAAAATGTGAATTATTAGTACACAAAGCTTGCATCGCAAAGCCAACATGTCATAAACATTCTATGTGGATGGATTTGGCAGTTGATTTGTAGGCTCGAGATTAAACTTAGGCCTTAGAGCATCTAACACCATGGTCTGGTAGAGGTTCGATGTTATAGATTTTGTCCTCATTGAAACATCAAAATTATTGCCATGAAAAATATATCTTTCATAAGGTTCCCTATGTTGGCCCCAAATATAGTAGTTCGAGACAAAACCATATCTTAGTAAATCATTCCTTGCCTCTTCGACTTCCTTAAATCTCTGAAAATGACATAGCGTACATTAACACCCAATTCTTGTGTTATTCATACACTCATGATGACTATAAAAACTAAAGAATTGGTCTAACCCGTCTATGAAATTCGTGTTTAATGTCCTCTTATTTGTCAATAAATTGTAGCTTGCCTTATTAGTACCTATGATAACACCATACAAAAGTTAGGCAATTTATTTGTAATGTATGCATTAGCTCCCAAAGTAATGTAGATAAACAAGCCCAACCGTGTAACTAGATTTTATTTGGGCAAACATTGAGATAGTAAATTAACAAACATCACTCCCACTATAATTAAGACAACCCAACCCTATAATTGTCTAGGTATTGTAATTTTCATCAGTTAACTTAAAAACATGTCAATTGAGAATGCAATGATAAATTATAAACTCCTAATGATGATTCAACAATAACCCAATTACATTTCCAATGCAAATCATACAAACCAACCTTATCGAATGACCAGATTTTACATTTCCATAGTTAAACAATTACACAATATATAAACGTTTTTGACACTAGTAAATGAAGATACTATATGCACAATATAATTCTAATTTTTTTATAATATGAAAGGAATGGCATACTCGTTGGTATTTGTTATGCAATAAAAATTAGAAATGCAACGAACCCCAACTTGCAATAAAAGTGCTAAACTTGCAAACATTGTGTAAGTAACAATAAGCAACCATTTAATATACGTCAAAAGAGTTAACGTTTTCTTTGGACAACTTAACCTAACTATTATTGCAATTTTACATAAGAGTACTTATGACATTTTACTAGTACAAGGTTATTTTGGTACTGTGAATGATTCTTGATGATGTTATTATAATAGGAGGGTGTTTCGATGAGTTCTATGATTATGTATGATGTTTTACTAATAGGAGGGCATTCTAGTAATTTTTTTTAATTATTTATGATGTTTTAAAGTATGAGGGTGTTTTGATAATTTATATAATTGGTTATGATGTTTTAATAGTAAGAGGGTATTTTACTAAAATATCCACCTATTGATAATGTTTTAATTGAATGGAGGGTATTTCGATAAAATATCTGTCTATTGATGATGCTTTCATTGAATGAGGTCATCTTGATAATTGGTATAATTATTGATGGTGTTATAATAGTTAAAGGGTAATTCAATAAGTTGCATGATTATGTATGTTGTTTTACTAATAGGAGGGCATTTTGGAATTTTGCTTGATTATTCATGATGTGTTAGTAGTATGAGGGTGTTTTGGTTATTTGTATGATTAGTTATATTGCTTTAATAGTAGGAGAGTATTTTGGTAAGATACCTACCTATTGATGATGTTTTAATTGAATGAGTTTATCTAGGGAATTGGTATGATTATCGGTAATGTTATAATAATATGAGGGTATTTTGATAAGTTGTATGATTATGTATGATGTTTTACTAGTAGGAGGACATTTTGGTAATTTGCTTGATTATGTATGATGTTTTAATAGTATAAAGGTGTTTTGATAATTTATATGATTAGTTATAATGTTTTGATAGTAATATGATGTTATTTTGGTAAGATGCTTACCTATTAATAATGTTTTAATTGTGTGATGTCATCTCAATAATTAGTATAATTATTGATGATATTATAATAATAAGAGAGTATTTCGGTGAGTTGCATGATTATGTATAATGTTTTACTAAGAGAAGGGTATTTTGGTAATTTAATTGATTATTTATAATATTTTAATAATATGAGGGTATTTTGATAATTTGTATGATTAATTATAATGTTTTAATATTATGAGAGTATTTGGATAAAATACCTGTTTATTGATGATGTTTTAATTGTATAAGGTTGTCTTGGTAATTGACAAGATTGTGGATGACATTTTCATATTCACTTTCATTGATCTTCTGGCTAAGAATATTTATTTTATTCATTTGAGATGTAGAAAGTTAACTTGAATATATTGACGCATTACTTGCCTTTAGCCTCGAGGCCCTGACCACACTTTCAACTTCTTTGTTTGTAAACTTTTTTCTTTTTTTTGAGAAAAGGTAATTGTTTGTAAACTTCTGTGTTCGTAAACTTGACCCTTAAATTTAATTTTCTAAAGACATCTTCTATTTTTATATTCTCTTGAGCATTACACTTAAATCTTGCTATGTGTAATTTTTTAGTTCCATAAAAAGCGATAGATTCAAAACTATATTAAATGCTTAATTCGTAATCTGGCATTAAAACTATTGCTACAATACAAAACCCTTTTATGATTGTGAAGAACCTAATCAAATTGGAAAACAAAATGAAAGGAAAAAAAATCGGAAAAAGCTTGAAGGGTGCATACATGTGGCTAATGGAGATTATGAGTATGGAAAATGAATACAATTACAAGACTGGTAAACAAAATCTCTTCTACAAACGCACTCAAAGGTGGCACCTATCCCCGCCACCCAATCTTTTATGAGTATTACACTTAAACGTACTCAAAGCTGGCACCTTACCCCAGTACCCAATTTAATTTTCTGAAGACATTTTTCATTCTTAAGTTCTCTTGACCATTCTACTTAAATCTTGTTATGTGTAATTTTCTAGTTCCGTAAGGAGCATTAGATTCAAAACTATATTAAATGCTTAATTCGTAATCTGACATTAAAACTGTTGCTACAATACAAAGCCTTTTTAGGATTGTGAGGAACCTAATCAAATTCAAAAACAAAAATGAAAGGAAAAAAAATCGAAAAAAGCTTGAAGGGTACATACATGTGGCTAATGGAGATTATGAGTATGGAAAATGAATACAATTACAAGACTAGTAAACAAAATCTCTTCTACAAACATACTCAAAGGTGGAACCTGCCCCCACTACCCAATATGGAAGCCAGCAAATTCTATTTTATCAAGAATTAATGGAGATTAAATGTATCAATATCCCTATGAAGAAAACAAACAAAAAACTGACGGGCAAATTTCATAGGCCATCCTGTAATTTTCGTGCTACAAATCCAACACCTACTGTTAATGTCTATTTCTGTCTATTTCTCATGCCATGCTTTAGAGCTGTGAATTCTTAGTGCGTATAAAAATATGCAACAAACACTCACCTCAAGTGCCGTAGAATTTGGAAGACATTAATAACTTTACCTAGGCATTTAGCTAGCTGAGGAGCTTAAGCATTTTATATAGCAAACGAAAAGGTTTAAGCCATTTTTACGTTACAATCAAGTCTTAGGGCAGATAACCCCACATTAACAGAGTTACATTATGGCGTTACATGCTCGGTGGGGCAAGAGGTAAGAATGTTGCAATAAGGCAGGGACTAAAATTTGCGTCAATTACTTTGGAACAGGGTTTCAGTGTGTTGCAGGTATTAGAACAATCTGAAACCCTATTATGAACTCTATTTCTGCAGTTTCAGAAAAATATTACTGCAGAGAATATCAACTAGGATGATTCAGAATCAACCCAAACAAATAAGATCAATTCAGCATATTTGTTTTCTCACCAATTTTTCATTTCCAAGCTTGCGGCAAAGAATAAAACGTTTGTTTCTGTACATATCAACCAAATCATTCAAACAATTTCGGAAACGGAAATGAATGGTTCCAGCGAGAAGATTGTGTCCAGCGGCTATTGGAGGCAAACCACAAAATCAATAGAAGACCCTGTTGAAATTATGGAGACCACAACATTCTGATTTATAAATTTGTAGTGCATAGTAAGAAATAATGAAACAGAGGAAACAAAAAACCAAAAATCTTAAATCTCTCATGGAAGTCGACGGCAGTGCAATTGGTGCCGTCTGTTGGTGACCCAACGGAATTTGCCTCAGCTTTGAAGCCGATGGAACGTGTCTAACGTTTTGAGACGACGGTTACCTCTCTATTTTTGGAACTGGAAGGCAGTGCAACGGAGTTAAGTTTCAGAGGGACGCTGAGTTTAGGGTTCTGTTACTTGAAAAAATGAAAAGGAGAAAGAAGAAAATTTGATGGCTAAGTAATTAGAAATTTGCACCGGAATAAATCCGATGCCAATTGTGTAATAAATTTTCATTTAAAAATAGAATCAGCTTAATTGCTGATGCTATATAAAGAATGTTTAAAATATTTTGAAAATTATGTATCATCGACTCAGATTCGAATGCTGTATAAATTATCTATAAATGAAATAATTGAAAATTATATTCATGATAGTTCGATACTAATAAGTATGACTGAAGATAATAGCATCGGATCAGAAACCGTTTCTATATAATTAAGGTTGGATTCAAACTGAATATATTTGGATTCGTTTTTTAGTTCGTTTTGAATAAACCTGAAACAAACCAAATGAATCCGAATACGAACACGAATCCGAACTGTAATTTTAAAATTCAGCGAACACGAATCCAAACAAGAATTATGCGAATCGAATACGAATACGAATCTAAACTTAAAATAATAATTTTTCAATTAAATTTTATTAATTATTTGTATTAATTATAATTTTTAATAAATATAAGAACAAATTATACGAATCGATATGAATACGAATACAAATACGAACTGAATACGAACTTATTTATATGAACTGAATACAAATACGAACTTTACTATAAAAATATTCGATGAATGCGAATACGAATATGAATTCGAACTCAAACAGTATGAAACGAGCCCAAACACGAATATATTACTGTTTATATTCGATTCAGTTCGAATCTAATCCTATATAAAATTGCTACAATTTATATAACATCAACTCTGATTCCAATGCTATATAAATTGTAAATATAAGAAATTATTGAAGATATATTAATAATAGCATAGGACTGAATTTTAATGCTAAATATCATGACCGAATACAACAGTATCGAATCAACAGCTGATGCTATATAAAATTAGATCTTTTTTTTTTTCAAAATTATATAAAAAAAAAGTATCAAACCAAATACCATGCTAAATTTCATTTATACATATAATAATATTAAATTAAAAGCCAATGCTTAACCAACATTGTATTACAAAAAAATAAAAATTATATAAAAAATAGCATCAAAACATATTCTGATGTTGATATGTATAGGATTAGCATCGGATTGATTTTTTAGATTCTAAATAATATCTGTTTATTGTCGATACTATTTAGGATTATTTATATCAAACTCTGATTTACTGTTAACTTTTCTTTTCTTTTTTTATTCGAATCAGATTTAATACTAATTAAAATAAGATAAATTCTAATGTTAAATTTTTGATATTAAATACAAATTTTCTTATTGTGTTAGTTTATTAATATATTATTGGCACACTAATGATTTAAATAGTCCAATCAAAGATCTCTTAATTTTATATATCAATAGCGAACTTCATCTACAAAAGTGGAGTTATCGGGCTACCCCGATTTGTTGTGCTTGCTGCGTCTGCTTAGAGCTTCTTGTCTTTGTGTTGCTTTCATTACAAAAGACAAATTACAATAATTTTAATTAAGTACTCTTTACAAATTAATTACCATGTATAATACTAGATAAAGATAATTTAGGTTAGTTCAGTCTTGGGTTTGATCAAGTTCAATATATATATATGTATATATATAGAGTGAGGCATCCCAATTAGGGCTACGTTGCATTAGGAGAAGCATGAAGTCGAGCTGTGATACTGAAATGTCATTTGCAATAGAATAACTAAGTGATATATTGGCATAAGATCCTCCCGATCTTTTAGCTAGCGAGCTGTATAATTCCGTGCCAGGATGTCCAATACACATGACGGTTAATCAAATCTTGTTTCTTCAATTTGATTGTCTTTTCCTTGGGCTATATTATTCTGAAAATGATATTGTTAGGGGAAGACGACGAACCAGTGCTTATTATGCATGCAACCCTCATATCTCTTATCTTCATCAAACACCCTACAAACAACGATATTTACACCATTTTATATGATTGGAGGGGGATTCTAATTTGATTGGTATAATCAATTACTACTTGCCACGTGATTCACAATTAGTCTCATAAATCAATGTTCTCCTTTGCTTTTTATTAACACATGCAAGCACGATCCTCTCAATTAAAACAAATATACAATAATACTGTTATAAAAGTAAATTATATTTTTCACCTAAGATTTAGAGAAATTACAATTCTCGCTTTTTGAATTCTTAAATTATGAAATATCATCGAAAACTTAACTTTATTAATGGACAAAAGCTTTGATATAGTATCATATAAGAATTATCAAATTACCTTTAACTATTTTACTTCTTTGAAATTATCATATTACCTTTAAAAAAGGTCATAGGCAATTTGGTTGAACTTAACTAGAACTGTACTAGTCTATGAGCAATCTTTTCGAATCAAACCTAATTGGGTGTGATTCAAACCAAATTTGACTGGATTGCACTAGCTTATGAACAATCTTTTTGAATCAAACCCAATTGGGTATGATTCAAACCAAATTTGACTAGATTACATCTTAAAATGTGTGATCCAACAACCAAAATTGCAACTATGGTGATATTTGATTGTCAAAATCATAGCCAAAAAGCAATATTTCTTGATACCACCTCACTGGGTGCTATTCAAACCAAAAGCAATATGTGCTTACATTTACGAGTATACAATTAAGTACTCATATAATATCTCGTTATATGATTAAATGTTAATTTATTCATAATTTAAAATCGTCTAATTACATAATAATATATCATCAAAATATTCAATTGTGTACTCAAAGTTGTATGGATATAGTTTTATTGTTCAAATCAGATTGCATCTCTTTAAGTGCGATTCTAGATAAAACACAATTTTTTTAGTATGATCTAATTTGAATCGTACTAAAAATTGTGCTCTAATCATAATTGCACTTTTTCTAATGTGATTCCATTTTAGAAAGAGAAATAATACTTGTGCCTTTTTAATGATTGCTTGTTCTAACAAGGTTGTGTTTTGGTGGCAGTTATAATTTAAGAACTCAAATGACAAAAATTTGCGGTTTCTCCATATCTTGGGTGGAAAATAATAATTTACTTATTATAATTCATTTCAAAATTAGAATGAATATAAAACCTAAAATTAAATTAATTATGCTTTTAATTACAAAAAGTAGACGTACGATAATGAGAGTATTAAAAGAGCTAATTCTAAAGCTTCAACATCATAAATATTTTGACAAAGATTGATAGTAATTACCCCTTCAATGTGGTTGAAACCAAATATAACGCATGAAAGATCATCAACTACTAAAATGAAGTGTAGCATCCTGGGTTTTTCTAGAAAAACCCTTAGGGATAGAGTTCTGGGGTTAGAAATGAGTCCAGGAATAGGGTGGGGGTCTTGAGGAGTTCAGGGGTGAGATGGTAGTTTTCCAGAGCTGAGTGGTCTTCGTATGATGCCTTTAGGGAGGTTTTAATCATGCGAAGCGCGGGAAATGGATTTTTATTCATTTTCCCTGGTGCACTCCCGTGCACCATCCCTGCACGCCCGTGCAGGTGGGTAGCAGGAGAGAGAGACGGGAGATTTATTAGATTTCTCACCCGCAGTTTCCCTTTTTCAGCTCAGTTTCTCTTGTTTTCAGCAGCTCCCAGCCCTAGATCAGATTTCCAGCTTCCAGCAACTCTCAATCCAGTTAGAGAGACCAGAGATTAGCTTGAGGATAGTTTCCAGCAGCCATGGCGAGAGGTAAGTGTTTCTTACTCTCTCTTTCAGTTTCCCAGCTTGTTTGATGTGGATGGAAACGTGTGTTTCCATTTCCAGTTGAGATGTTATGCTTGTATGTGTATATGATGATGAGATGATGATTATATGTTGATTGAGATGCTTATTTTCCACCCAAAATGCATGCTTGCTTTGCTTGTGTGTGTTAGTGAGAGAAATATAGATTTTCATGGTGGATTCAGTAGAGATAGATGGATGATGAAATTGATGCATGCTATGTGTATATGGAAGTGCCTTGAATGCATGTTTCCAGTTAATTTCAGTTCGGTTGAGGATTGTGTGTGTTTGGATGGGTTTCCTGCATGTTCCAGGTGGGTGCTCGTATTGCAGAACCGGACACACGCCCGTGTGCCCGCAGACGCACGCCCGTGTGCCCTGGTTTCTGCAAGGGCACGCCCGTGTGGCTGGATTTCTGCAAGAGCACGCCCGTGTGCACCTCGTGCACATGGCCAGATTTGCAAGGGACACGACCGTGTGTCCTGAGGGACACGGCCGTGTGCCCCTTCTTTACGTGTTTCAGCCCAGATTTTCCAGAGGAGAGCACGGCCAGACACACGACCGGGGCACGGTCCCGTGTGTCTGGGCGCACGCCCGTGTGCTTTGTTTGGCACGACCGTGTGTCTCTCCTGCACGACCGTGTGTTTGGCCCACACGCCCGTGCGTCCGCCAGTTTTTCTGGAAAATGAGCAGAAATGAATGATTAAAGGTTTGGTAATCCATCCAAGGCCTAAATGACATCAGATAACAGCGAATTCAGATAATAATGTAGCATATGCATAGCATGACACAGCATGTAGCCTGAATGAGGATCCAGGGATCTGAATTCAGTAGATTTCAGTAGTCAGGACCCAAGTTATGGGTTTTAGTTTAGGGTGAACTCGATGGGGCATCTGTGGGACCCAGCTTTCTGACACCAGTCAGTCAGCTCAGCAGTAGTATTTCAGTATTCAGTATTCAACAGATTCTAGCCAGTAGCTAGAATGTTCAGCCCACTTGGCCAGGATGTTGAATCCCTGTGTTCATCAGCCTGATCAGTAGCAGGTACTTTCGGGTACAGTCAGATAGATTCAGATGCATGCATCATCAGTCATTTTCAGTTTCCAGCTTAGCATGTCATTACATATACATATTGGCATGATTAATCAGATAATCAGAAATCAGTAATCAGATAACAGTTAATCCAGAATCAGCAGTTTCAGCACCAGCAAGCAACTAGATGTATGGATAGGGCCGAGGCCAAGTTTCAGTGTGTGCTTGTGTGTGTGTTTGTCGCTTGTTTGGTCGGGGGAAGTAAGGAATGCTTACTGGGTGATCTTTATCACTCATCCCTTTCCTTCTTCCTTCCTTTTCAGGTTTTGCTGCTGGCGAGGAGCGGGTGGACCGAGGCTTGCGAGAGGGGACCCCACACACTAGAGATCAGTTGTATTTTATTTTCAGTTTGGACCTGTGAGGTCATGAATATGATGTATATTTTCAGAACAGTGTAAAGAACAGTTGCATATATAGAAAGCCAGTATGGGCTCATTGTATATTTGTTTCAGTTTCAGCTTCCGCTTATGTACAGTAGCAGCAGTAGGGTTTCTTTTCCGTAGGATTCCCGTCTCAGGTACCCAATTTTCAGTTTATTAATAGAAAGAGATTTATTGTTCAGCAGCAGAGGTACTCGGGGCGGCGGGTCCTACATGAAGCCCAATAGAGGAATGACAAGAACTGTTCCATTTAGATTCATGAACACTCAGTCTAAAGGAAAGGAAAAGGGGAAGACAACAAGGAACTAAAAAGCATATGAATTAAAAATATTGAAAAGCATAGGAATATGGTAAGAACTGTTCAACAGGAACAATGTTGTATATGGGAACAACTTTTGTTGATACTGTATGTTATGGATAATTTTGTGTAATATGAATTGGTGAATGCTTTGTGAATATTTTTGTATATAGGAACAATTGATGAGAAAGTCTATTTTGGATGAATGCTAAAAAAATGTTTAAATCTTAAAGTGTTTTCCTAGTGCTTGTAATGGATTATGATGGCTACAGTTTTGAGTGTTTTACTAGTGCTTGTAATGTTGCACCCAATTTTGAGTGTTTTCCTAGTGCTTGTAATGGATTAGCTTTGAGCTTGATGGATTATGATGGATTAGCTTTAAGTATAGTGCACCCATTTTGAGTATGATGGATTAATTGTAAGTATGATGCACCTAGTTTTGAGTATGATGGCTTAGCTTTCAGTATAATATAGTTTTCAAGCCTTTTGTGTACTAATAATTGTTACTACTTGTAATAGTTATGCTCATAATTAGTGACCACGGTTGTAGTATTTAAAATAGTCATTGATCATGGTTGTTATTGTTGGAAAAATTAATGGCCACTGTTACTATTATTGAAAAACTAAGTGACCAAGGATGTAACTGGTAAGAAAATAAGTGATCATGAATGCAATATTATCCTCAGTCTTTAATAACGAATTCAATCAACTACATATGCAGTTGAATGTGCTTACCATGCATATAAACACAAACATAACAATGCTCCCTAACATGCACACAATACATATAAACACAAACTAGAATTAAAATGTTCATCTAACTACAATATTCATTTACAAACTCAAACTTTTGCTATTCAATTTCACAATTAAAATGAACTCAAAGAAAACATTGATAAGAGAATTCAAACACATTTAGTTTCCCTAATATTTTAATTAGAATCTAATTAATACATCATTTACAAGAAGAAAACACAAGGATACATAAACAACTAGCACAAATAACTCCAACTATCAGTTCCCCTTTATCATGCAAAATGGCTCTCTATAGCTAACATTTAAACAAAAGAAAACTTAACTCTCTGAACCCAATTTTCCTAGCATACTGACACTATTTCTTCATCGACAATAATGTCATTACCATTGTCACAATAAAAGCCCCAATCTAGACCCAAACCCTAATACATAACCTATTTCCTCTTTGCCTTTTTCTCATTTTCTCTTCTATCTCTAGTCTTTCAATTTTGTATCGAAGACCAACTATTATATGTATAGCCCTTGGTTGCATTGGAAGATCAAACCATTGAAATGATGACAAGAACTTTCAACCTACCAAAATTCAAATTATTAATCAATTTTAAAGGAATCCTAAATTGCTCAATAAATCCCAAATTGCAATGGAATTAGTAACAACTTACTCTAAAACGTGCAACTCAAAGAATCACCTTCCAAGGTTGGAATTAGTCACAAAGTCCTCAACATAGTTGCTTTATTGCATAAGCGAATTGGTGTACTGTTTACAATTCTTCTACTTGTCATTTGAAATATTGTTTTGCCGCTTGATTCAACAGTAGAAAAAAGAGATGATTTAGAAATTTTGATTGAATCAAAATAATACAAAATTTAGAAATGTTGTCACAAAATATTGATTGATTCAACAAAATAATGAGATTTTAATTACAAATTTTGATTGAATTAACACAAGATAGAGATTTCAATTATAAACCTTAACTTTAATTTTAGCAACAGAAGAGCAAAAATATAGAAGAGAAGTTTTAGACACTCTAGATAAGGAAAGAGTTTTTATTAAAAGAGAAAAGTAAGAAAAAAGAGAGGTTTTAGACAGTCCAGGAGAGGAGTGCATTTTCGTTGAGGGAGAACATTCAGGAGAAGGGATGCATAAAATATTTAGGGAGAAAGAAAAGTGAGGAAAGAGACAAAGTTAATTTTTTAACTTTTTATTATGTCAACGATGAAGAGTTAAAAAATATAGTCAGCATCCACTACTGATTCAAATGGTAAACTTGAGTAGTTACCTAATGACAAATAAAACTCAAAGTTCAAGTATTTTTTTGCAATGTTTTAAAATTTAGTGACCACTGTTGCCATTGGTCTGAAACTCAATAATTGTAAGTGTAATTAACCCCCAAAAAACACACTACATTTGAAGTTTCAAATTTTCATGATTTAAATTCAAGGAAAGAAAATCAATTATCCAAGTATTTATACGAATTTAAGTTAAAACTTAATTAACATAAAAGGTAGGGGTCTAATGTAATATCCTGAAATTAGAATAGTCTTTTTAGGCTGAAAATTAGGGTTAAAAGTGAGATTTTATGATACAAAATAGAGTTGAAAGGTTTTAGAGATAAAATAATCATTTAGAAGCTATATGTAGCATATGCATAGGTCTCTTTAGGAGACTCTTTTATTTGTAGCATAGAAAGAGCTAAAAATCTGAGATTTCAATAGAAGCATTATCATTTGTCCTTAGGACATACAATTGTGCATCCCAGTTGTGCTTATTGCCATATATAAAACAAATTTTTTTCTTCATTTTTTAGATAATATTTTGCCCAAGTTTTCTAATTTCCTTAGAGAACCCTATTCTATCAAGTGTAAGAGAGTAACTAGCAACAACAAATCCAACTAGAGATTGAGATTTAGCTAGATAGAGAGAAAGAGAGAGATAGTGTAGATAGTTAGATATGAGTGTTTATTATCTCTTCTTCCTCTGTGTCACAACATGGATTCTCTATTATAGTGAGCTGTGATGTTATTGGTTTATGTTTAATGCTTAAAATAACATGAATAATTAATAAGATAAAGAAATAAAAATAATTGGATGAAGTTGTTTGCTTCAAAACATGTATGTTGTAAATATGTTTGATATGTAGAGTTAAAGAGTTTTAGTGAAAGACATAATAAGATTTGATGTCATTGATAAAATTATCATATGTAAAGTAGTGTGTTGTTCATGCATTAATGCTTAGAAAGTTTTAATTTTGATTTGGTTGAGATTAGGATGGTTTTAGAAATTCTAGATGTGATATTATGAAAATAGAGTATGACGCACGATCGTGTGCCCACAAGTGCACAATTGTGTAGTCATATTTCTACAAAATTACAGTCATGTATACTGATCGTGTGTGATTGGATAAGCATGATGGGCAAGAATGTGCTTATAGGGTCTAGTCATGTGCCAATATTATATTAACAAGATCATGCAAGTGGATCATGATCGTGTTGAGTAAGACATCTACAGGCCAGTGCAATGTAATGCACGATTGTGTGTCTTGAATCATATGATCGTATGGTAAGCAAAAATTTCATTATAATGAACAAAATGCCAGTAAGCTATTTCAATACACATAGAACTTAATAATATAAGGGAATAAAATATCATGCATGATAAGTATCACATGACATAACATGCTAAAATAGTGTTTTTAGAAAGGGATCAAACAATGTATATGCATTTTTTTAAAATAAACAATATGATATTTTAGACATTATTTTAGGATTCGATATGAGGAGGCACATATAAGTTCACATGTTTGTTAAAAAAGAAAACTAATGTCTGTTAAAAAGGACATAATCCTTGACCAAACTTATTAAAGAATGGTGGTTATACATCAGTAGAGTATCAGGAAGCTGAACGCATACAACCATAGTGTTAAATCTTTATATTCATTAATCTGATCAACAACAGATATTTCTAGATACAATACTTTAGATGCAGTTTTTTATATACGTATATATTCAAATATGTTTTATTTTATGATCTTCAGATCACAACTTCTATTTTCAATTTTTTTTTTTCAAAAAACAAGTCCAAAGGCTAACATATGATTTTTAACATAGACATAATTTGAGTATACTTCGTATCATGTCATACATAGCATGAAATAAAAAAAAAAAAAAAGCAAAAATGTTATGAACAGTAATTACAAAGCAAAGATCATAAGACAAAGATAAGATAAGCACTGAATAACAAACAATAAATAGAATAAGCAAAACAATGAGATATAACATCTAAAAATAGTATGACAAGTCATGAAAGTATAATATAATAGAAACTTGCTAGTGGATAGAGATAGAAAATGTTTACTAAGTGACTTGTCACTTATTCTCTAAATTTTTCTTTCTCTTATAAGATATTTAGATTGAAGGTTGAGATAGGACATGAGATGACTGTGGATGAGATCTAGTTCTGACCAAATAACATATTTGTAGTTGCACGCTTTATGTAGTTTCAATATATGTATATTTGTACAGTTCATATGTATATTATATACGACATATATTATGAAATGACAATATGATGTTTTTCAACACATCATATAGTGTTCTCAATATATATATATATATACACACACACACATATGCACGCATATATAACAACAATCACCACATCTAATATGATATTATTATAAATATAAGGGGTGAAAAATATACGAGGTATATTAATACTTTGTGGTCAAACAACATATTGCCACCTAAGGCTTCATTTAATGACAAGTTGCTACTCGTAAAAGTTTTTAAAATCAAATACCCACCATTTTTCTATAAAAAGACCAAAATACCCTTTATAAAATTCAATAATGTTAATATTAAAATAAAATTTAATATAAATAATATTAAAATATAAATTTAAAATAAATAATATTAAAATAATAATAAAATAATAAAAAATAAAATAAGTATATAAAAAAGTAGTCACCACCACCGGTGGCGATTGCCTATAACCTCACTAGGTGGTCGAAAATAGTCACCATATGCTTTTCAAGCATAATTGTGCATAGTTATATTTTAACTTATGCATTAAAAACACAATGTCATGTTTGTTAACCATGCTAAAGATTGTGATTTTTTTTAAAAAATGTTTCAGGTGCTACATAATCATACATATTTTATGCACGACCTAGTAAGCACATCTCAAGAGCAACATGACCAACCCTTTTTATGCAATCTTGTCGTGTTTAGTTAAAGGTTCAAAAGTCAACTACACAGTCATGTCCAAAGAAGCCATAAGATTATGCACAAGCATTTGCAAAGAAACACGAGCTCTTTAATTGTGAGCCTTATCATGTACAATGGTCAAAGTTCTTAAGTCAATGCACGATCATGCGAGTAATTTCAACATGACTGTGCATATAAAGAATTGAAAAGGCACACCATCAAAATGATCGTTTAAGTGTCCATGTAATGCTAGTGGCAGATGAAGTTCAGTTACGACAGTGCACAATTATATAAGATAAACATGCACGATCGTGCGTTATGAAGGAACGGAAGCAAAACACCAATCAAGTTCTGCAAAGCTTATCGTGCAAAGTCAAATTAGTCAACTTTCAAGAGAAATATGCATGACCATGCGTTATGAAAAAGCACAACCATGAGTAGGGAGCAAGTGATCATGTGTGGTTGGTAGGGTTAATGGATTTGATTGTTAGGAGTCTACTTGAGACCGCAAGTAAGGATAGCATGATGTACATGAGTAGCACATGATTGTGCACCTAGATAAAATTTATTGTAATTGTGATTTCTCACCTACCAAATGGATACAATTCATTACCAACTACTTATTTCTATTTCTAGCAAAATTTATGTTATAAATAGGAGCTTATTTGAAGAACAAATGTTAGCAAACTTTTTATATATCAAAGTTGTCATTCTTATTATTTTTCTTCACTCTCTTCTCTCTATAAACTTTTATTTGATCATTCTTGAGCAAACCTTGTACTTAAACTCTGTGTATCAACTTGTTTAAAGGTATTTTCACATTCAAATTTCTTGAAATCAGGCATTTGAAGGCAAAATCTTGTATCATTCTTATAAAGGGCAAAATTCCTTGGTTAAAACTAATGTATCTACGAGTTGAAGATAGTGGAACTCTAATTGGGTTTGATTAAAAAAATGGACTTAAAAGGCTTGTGTTTAAAGTTGTGAACCTTTATAAATCAATTAAGTAATTTTAATCATTCTCTTTTTAAACTTTGCATCTGTTAATTATACGTTTGCTTGTCTTGATTAATATAATTGATTGTATATCTTATTTTAAAGTGTTTTTGTTGTGATAAATCTTCTTGCACCTTTTCATTTTATTACCTTAGAAGTGTCCTTCATAAAAATTTTAAAATCCTATACACCTCTCTCTAAGATTATTTTAGCTAAAGAATTTCACAAAGTTTTATTTGGAATACCAACGAAAACCTTATAATAATATATTTTAGGTCCAAGGACTTAATACCCCTAAGGTTTTCTTACATGACAAACTTGTATCCTGTCAACTTTTCATGAAGTATTTCTCATCCAATTTTGTCAACTTATTTGATTAAATGCCCAAAATACTCTCAATTAAAAAATAAAAAATTATAATAAAAATATAAACAATATTAAACTAATAAAAATAAATTAAAAATATTAAAATTTATACAAAAATAAAATTAAGACATACTAAAAACAGTAACCACAATGGTGGTCATAAAAAATTTAACTAGATGGTTAAAAATAGTTATCTAGTTCACAAAATAGTCATATCTAGCTTTCTCCATAAACAATAAGAGTTGAAAATCGTCGACATGAAAAAGATCAACTATTTTCAACCACTTTTGAGTATCATTAATGATTTTTTTGCCAAAAAGAGGTAACCAAATTTGACTGTTTCTATCAAAAAAGAGTTACTAAATTTGACTTTCTCTTGCTTATAGGGTGGCTAGATTTGTCTATGAATCAGGTGGCTATGTCTAACGTTCTGATTCAATTTTCAATAGTCATTATTATTGTGACACTATCGAAGGAAAACTCGTAAGGGCTTTTAATTATACATCAATCCTATTAATCCCAAACCAAAATTTCTTATGGTATTTCCCCTCACAAATGACCATTAGATAAATGAGTGCACCAAAACACTACCAAATCTATTATTAGGGTACTCTAGCAAGTGTCCAAAGCATGATGACTCAAATAGATTTAATTGACTTGCTATCAAGGTGTAACTAATGCTTAACTCTCTAAAGCATCTAAAAGTGACTGTTACCTTACAATGGCAAGCGATTAGGAATCTCTCATACACTACATTAATTCTCTGTCTTTTGCTCTACATAAAAGCAAAAAAACCAAATAACATGTTATTTATCATTTTCAAATTTTCATTTAATTAAAAATACATAACAAACATAAATTTCTAAATAAAGTGTCAATAAACATAATAATATTTTAATATCATAATACATGTCTTATTAAAAAAAAAAAAGATTGAAAATCACGTGTCACAATTCCCTAAAATGAAACGCATAAAAAATTTGACATTGATCATAACGAATGTTTTATGTATAAAAACTACGTTTAAAAAAAACTTTTATAAGAAAAATATAAAAAAAAAAGAAACCCTATTGAAAAAATATAAAAATAAAAAACCCTTTTCTTGAAAATAAGCAAAAAAAACCCCTATAAGTAAAATATCAATATACCTCTAATTAAAAATATCAAAGAACACCTATGGTGTGTTGGATGAAATAGCATCCCCAAACTTCTAAAAAAATCCAAAACCCCCCCAGTTTGTGCAGCACACGACCCCTTACAACTTTGAAAATTTGCAAACTCTCCCTAGTGCTTTCAGTTCGTGTTGTGTTTTTTGGCTCCAGTCCAACACCAAATCATCAACAAGTCTTTTATAATACATCTATGTTCGTTTTCGATGTCAAAAATTGTTGGAAAAAAGCGTCAATTTGTATGATTCACATGAGCCAGTTTTTAGCGGAAAAATTGGTTTTTATGGCATAAATCTGACACCAACACATTCATAACTCATCCTAGCATCCTTCCATACAAAAAAATATATATATAAATAAAAACGACTGGTTTTCTAACCAAAAACCCATATTTCATGATTGGAAACCATCTGGCTTCTTTTGCTCTTTTCAACGAAAGCATTTACGAAATCCTATTAATATACACACTAAATTGTAGAGAATTTCATAAGAAATGTCAAAAACGATTGATAATCATCATAGAATGTCGTTGAGTTAGGTTGGATCGAGGCCAATTCCTGTGATCCATTTGCAATTGTGTGGGTTGTGCATTTTTTGTATGATTTTTTTTAAATTCAAATGGATTATGCAAAATCTAATTTGAATTTTAGGTGTTATTTATATATGGATATTTTGGCCCAAAAAATTAAGATGTTAATTTTGGTGAATTGTAATGTAAGATGATTAATTTAGTTCAGTATTATTTAATTATGGATATTTATTTTATGTTTTTATATCTAATCACCAATAAGAAAATGCCACCTTTACAATTAATTATCATAACAAACACAATCCAACACTTTTCTGGGTAGCTAAATCTTTCATATGAATTTAATTAATCAATAAATATAAATTTAGTATTTTTAAATATTTTGATTAGGACAGAAAACAACAACATAAGTCTTACCATTTATTAGAGACCTTAAAGAGGCTTTAATAATTTAGGTTTTCCTCTAAAAGAATTTAAATAAAACAATTTTATTTAGACAAAATTGTCACTTAAATCATTTGAATATAGATAATGTTGAGAGTACAATGAATTCAAAATATATAACAAATTAGATATTTCTAAAATTTAAAAATTTTTAATCCAGCATTTTATAATTTAAGTACAAATCTTACAAAATTATGATTGAATTGATTTTTGTAAGTTAATGAAATCTTAAATCCACGTACAAAGATCCATGTTCTTGTAGTGATTGCCTAATTAAGGGTTCTTGTAGACACAATCATGCCCCATGTCATTTGTCTTAAATTATATTCAAAATGGTTCATCATGATTATGAATCGTATCGTGCCTTGACCCACAATGTGACAAAGTTTAGAACATAACCCTTAACTCTAGAATCATTTTTGGTGAACCTTTAATGGATTGACTTATAATATATATATATGTGTGTGTGTGTGTGTGCGTGTGTGTTATTTATATTTATATTTTTATTTTTATAAAGAATTTTATTGTTCATGTTAGATCAACCATTTTTTTTTTTTTTAGCTAAACCAATCCAATTATTTTGACATGTCTAATTTCTTGTTGCCAATAATAATAATAAGTGACTTCAGGAACGACAATTTTGGATATAGCTATTAAAATGGTTTGCACCCCAATCGAATGCAGTGTTTTTAATTTAAAAATATATAAATTATAATGACATATTATATTTAAAAATATATAATATAATATATTAATGAACTGATATATTAATATTCACGAAATCAGCTTGTTAAAGATTTAAAATCCTGAATTCTATCCCAGACCTTTAAAAAATCTCGTAAAACCAGCTTGTCAAAGACTTAAAATCCTAATTCTATCCCGACCTTTAATAACAGCGGCTCTCATGACCACACTAAACATGCATATCTCCAGACGTACCAAACAATAACGTGGACGAATATCACTGCTACATGTCAGTGAACTTTGAATCTAAAATTAATTTTGATGTGATAGACTGAGATTAACTGTTCCAGCTTTCAAAACGAACACGCCACCCTTCACCAGTAGCCGCCATTTGTTTAACCTTCAATATCAATCGCATCAGACTCACCGCAAACAAAACACTGCATCTGCATGCCCACCTTCAATTTTAAGGTATCAAAACTGCCATCAGCCAAAAGCCACTGCAAAAATATAGTAAGCGTGTATTGCATAAAACTTTCATATATCTTCATCAATATATCGATTATCTATCAGTCACTTCAATATGCCGCAGTAGAGGTGGCTGACAGAGACGACTGCAACTGAAGAAGGTGGTGGTAGCAGTCGGCGGCAGTTAATCGCTGCTCCGGGTTCTGGTCCAAACATCTGTTTTGCAACTCTCTAAGCATTTTGGGCACATTGGTCAGCCCAGAGGTTTTCACCAAGTGGCCCACGCCCCAAACATCAACCTTTACTCCATGTAATCCCCTCCCCATTTCCGGTGCGTGTCTCCCACGTGCCTCCACTCCCACCACCGCATGTGGGTATATCTGTGGTGCCTCCACCGCCTCATCAAATCCACAAACGAACCACTCGTTTTCTCTATCGCTTTTTCTCATTACTTTGTCCCAACTCAGGTCCCTGTGCATGAAAGATAAATCATGTAATGCAACCAAGGCTTTAGTCACGTACTTGAGAGCCTCGATGAGTTGATCACAATTTGCGGGCTTAAATTTGCATCCTCTAGGCTTAAACATTAACGCCAAATCTCTCTCTGACGATCGGTATATGCTCTCAGCATGTGGAATTCGGTGGTCTAGGAAATCATATATCTCCTTCACCGCTGCCCATTTTCTCTTGCTTGAGAAAAATCTGGTTACAGTGTTCGGAGTCACTTCAATGACATTTCCATTATCCATATCGATTCTTTCAAAATCACTGTAAAGATACTGCTTGTAATCGCATCTATTGTTGCTGTTGAAGCAGCGATCCGCTAGCAATTGCAAGAGGCCTGCAATTCTATAACATGGGACGAGGGCTTTCAGTCTCTCAACGGGTGAAGACAGGTCTAGTGAATATAAGTCAGTTCTAATGACACGGCCTTGTGACCGGCTCAAGGCACAAAAAGTCACAATGTAGCCAACTGCATAGTAACCAAATATGTAAGGAAGATCCATGTAAGTCCATAATAGCTTCTCAACTATTGAAGATGAGGGGTCAAGCTGACCTTCTCTCAATTGATCAACTTCTTCTCCTCGCCACAAACAAAAATTTCTAACAAAACCAGTCACATTCGGCCACTGATCCTGCAATGGTTCAGGTGATAACGAAGGTGGTTTTCGTACGCTAACCATTTCAAAGGAACAAAACTTGGACACAACCCTATTAATACAATCATCCCAAAGGCCAATGAAAGAGTCTCTGCCGGTGGCAGTGCCCAGACTGAGGCTAGGGTTATTTCGGATAAGTGGACTTAAAATGTCATATGTAATAGCCCTACAATCTAATAATTCAGCTGAATTAGAGAAGAAAAGTTCTTTGCCTTGTGGTAAGTCTCTATACACATCTTTTCGGAGTGGGAAACGTAATTCCTCCGGTGGTGGTTCTAGTAAATGCCATGATAGCTCGAGCAAGGTCGGTAGTGCTGTCGGGGGAACTCGCAGACACCCCACGTAGTAGTCAGTTGGGTCTTGATACTCCAACGGAGATGGAGGAATTGCTGAACCATCCAAAACCACAAGAATTTATGTATCACTCTTCTCGTGTACGAATGATGAAGATGTCCACAGTAATTTCTAAAACAATTTCAAACATTAAAACTTGCTTGTACATTAGAACTGTGGATACATAAGACTTACATCTGAGGGAGTGTTCTGCCAGCGGAAGCTGAACTCTTTCAATGAAACCTGTCATAAAATTAGAAAGAGAATGTGTGATAAAGATTCCTAGACTCCACAAAATAGGATAACAAACGTATATGTACCAGAAGCAGAAGTTGAGGAAAACTTTCTTCTGCCGAAGACTTTGACTTCTTGTCCGGGAAGGAATCTATCTACAGAAAAACCTCTAAGAGCACCATCTTCGAAGACTTCCATGTTGCAAGCAACCATTGTATCATCAAAGAAAGCAAGCTCATCTGCATTAAGAAAGCTAGATCCTTGAATTCTAATTCTCCCTTTGTGGTGTTCTCCTTCTTCAGCCCACAAACTCACTGATTCCTCCCATGTCATTCTTATTTTCCCAATTCTTCGAAGTTCCTTGGAAGACGAAGACGAAGTAGGAATATTTCCCACCTCTATTGGATACTCAAACCCTAGCAAACTCCCTCTACCACCATAAAAGAAAGCTTCAGCTCCACTCGTCATCACTAGTTGCTTTGGCCTCGCTAACAAATAAAGACAAATGCTGGTTAGAGAGAAGAAAACAAAGTATAAAAAACGGAACTTTATAAATAAAATACCTGAGAGCGAGATGTCATCTTCTTTGAAAGGAAGGGGAGGAAGAACTCTGGTACTAGGAACAGTTGTTCTACTATCATCACCTGAAACAACAACAGAAGCCCCTCTGCTCTGAGGTATTCTCAATCGAGAACCCATGAACTGAGACAACTCTTCAAAGACTTCTTCGTCAAAAGAAGCAGGCAATCTATGCAGCTTCCTCTCATAAGGAGAGAGTCTAAAATAACTCTTTCCAGCTCGTTCTCGTTCACCACCTCTTTCCCACTCATAAACTTTTCTAAATTCCCCCAACATGTTATCCCACTTAGTCCCAGCAGTTTTAGCATCTCTGTTGACGCCATGTCTTTGCAAGAACTCCGCAACTTCTCTATCTTTGTGGGCTCTAGTTTTTCCTCTTGTTGCTTGAACCGGCATCTCGCTGCTGCCGGTGACGTGGGCATTTTCTGGCTGATCAATTCTAGAAGACAAGCCAGACCCGTTTGATCCACCTTGATACTGAACCTTCCAAGCCCTAGCCAGCCACAACATCTCGTTTGGTTTCCAAACTGGGCTCACATATTTTCCTTTTCTGAACTGGGGTTGTAGCTGTTCACCTTCTGGTTTGTTTGTCTCTTGACCAGAGGCTGCAGAGAGAGAAGGTATCGGAGAGTGTGGAGGAGAGGAGGTTGTGTCGGAGGATGATGCAACAACTACAGTTGTGTGAGCTTGAGCTTGATTTTGTAGATTTGTCGGGTTTGGGGTTGGCGATAGGGTTGATTCGCTGCTCAGCACAGACAATTGCATTGTTTGTTTTTGTTGTTGAGGTGGGGATGGCAAAAACTTCCACTGGCTACTATTATATCTCTGTCTCTTGGGATTTACAGAACCAAATTGTTGTTCAAACGGAGTGGGAGTCCCACCAATTGGGACATAAAGAGGAGAAGAGATGAACGTAGGTCCAGTTACCACCACGGGAGGTGGTTGTTGGAGTTGAAGTTGCCCTTTTTCTGTCGACTCCTCAAGTGTGTTGTTTGGAGAAGATGAAAGTTGTTGTTGCGGCTGAGGTTGCGGTTGTGTTTGCCTCTTGGTTGTATCTCCTTTGCTGTCACCCATCTCAAATGTCTTCTAAAAAGTATTTTAACTTTAGGGAAGACTCAACCAAAGATCCAGAACAGGAAGAAAAAACACAATTGCACCTGAACTATCTTGTTTGTGTTTATAGTTTCGTTTTTGTTGTTCTGCTATAAATTTCTACAAAGGTTGTTGAGTTTTGGGACTTCAATTACCATCTCTATTTAAAAGGGAAAAGTTGGAAAAATATTTATGAAATGATAACAAGCTATGAAGTAACAAAAAGCAAAGAGGAACGAATTAACTGAAAAAGTCGACTGTGGAAATTGCATCAAAAAGGTGATTGAGTTTGATTATCAGTAAATATAACTAAACATTGGTAAGTGGAGTACCTAAAAACTAAAAGTGAAAGAATTTTGAGTGAAAACTGAAACAATTCAGTCGTCTTTTTTAAGTATAGTTAAAAATGAAATAAAAAACAATGGAGGTTAATTTTGAAAATATAAATCTTTGGGTTAAATAATTTTAAATTAAAAATAAAATAATATATAATCATACAATAACAACTCTCAGATAGAACTCTTAAATATGTAACAGCATAATCTTTATTACAAAGTAACAAATTAGGATAATAATATTTTTTACATTCTCTCTCAAGCCAAAATGCCTAATAATTAACTATGGTGTACGTCTTGCTTTCCAATTACATTAAATGATATTATTTTTAAAATAAACACAATAACCTCTAATTGATCTTATATCACCAACGTTTCCAGCCCAATATGCATTTATATATATATTTCTATTTTCAGAATTGAGAATGGATTCAACATTACACCATTCTATAAGTTTCCATTACTATAACTCAATACTATTTTACATGATTACCGTTGAAGAAAAGAATGAGTTCTTAGAAATTAGTTCAATTTGTTAACCATAAAAGAAAGACCAAGTGTGGTTGTAATTAGGTATTACAGGGCTCCAATAGTACGTTATGAAAGAATTGGGTTATAAAAGATTCACTATCATCAATGAAAAAGCTTAGTTCCACCATTTGGGTGGAACATAACTTTGCATGAGGCCTAATGTATTGCAACTTGTGGATAACTTATCATGATTTTGTTAGGGTATGTACCTTTTAGCGATTCATACTTCTATGAAATGTAAATATTTTGTATTAATAAAGACAATTTTTAGTTGACTATATCTTACTATTCTTATGCATGAGTGTATTTATGAAATATCTATCCAATCAATGTACCCTTAGAATGATAGAATATTTAAATGATTGATTATGTTTTCCTTATGTACTCAAATGATGGTTATTTTATAAAGTGTTTGCAGATTCAACATTATTTTTGACCTAATGCACAAATAATGATGATAAGACTATCATCATGCTGAGTAACCCCACCTAAAGTTGGTGACAGTTTACTTGTATCGAAACTATAGTTTGCAACTTGATGCAACAAATAAGTACATGTTGTGTACTAGTCATGTTCACTAGATTAATCCAAAAAAAGATTCCATATAAAGGGTGCATCATATGTCTATGAAATATATTTTTTTAATTTGACGAGTACATGTGATCCTTCAATGTAAAAACATGAAGCTGTTTTATACAAGGATCAATATACTTTGACATCATTTAATATGTCAAACTAAATAGAGTTACACTAAGGGTGATGATCAACTATATCGAGATTCGCACAAAGATTATGGTATGATAATAAAAGATTTGTCACTCTCAAGCATGGATGAAGGTATTTTTGATGAGTTCACTAATAAGCATTTAGGACCATGCAAGTTTGTGGTCATGGTGTGATAAGGTTAATATTGAATCCATATAAGTCTAAATCAAAATTAAACTAAGAATGAGGATTCTTAAGGTAGACACTAATTCTATATCTCAATCTCGAGAGATGCAATATAACAAAAAGATTTATATTATATATCAACTATCAGGTTAATCGATATTAGAGTTGTTTATTGACACTCTGTTGAACGGGATAACCATGATGGCTTACTCCACTCATGGTCTGTGTCTAGGATGCTATTTATTTTCAGATATTATCAAATCAATAGAGAACTTTTAGGTCATACAAAATAAAAGTTTATTGAAACCTAGAGGTAATAGGTTTGTTGACATTAATGGAAAGTATAGAAAAAGTCAAGATTGACTTCTTAGATCTAGAAGGATCAGATTGAGTGTTAATATTGGATTTTGGCCTAGTGTAAGATTATGTGTCGTGAGTATCCATGCCTGTATGTTGTTACCAAGTGATAGCATGTTAGGTAGGTTTAATTAGGCATGCCTATGCATGCTTTATACACAATTATACGTGTACATGGCAATTTAATTGCCAATTGTGTTAAAAATTTGTTTTGATGTCAAGATTATGAAATCAGATAAGAACTGAATGTATGCTATAAATTGATTCTTTGATATTCAAAAAGGTATCCATGTGACAAAATTTAAAACTCGATAGAGTCTAACAAAACCTAGATCAGATCATCGTTATTCGAATGCATGAAAGATATACAAAATAGTAAAAACAAACATAGGGTGTTTACTAAATTTATACCTATGTTGTCGGCTACTTTGATTCTTTTCGTGGTAAGAGAAACTTGTTATCAACACCCTATAGGTCAATGACACTTAAGCAGTTCATAAAGAGCAACAAGAGAGGGCTTCATATATTTTTGGGATGTTAGTGTCCACTAGTGTATGGTTGTGATTATGGATGCACGGGTGTGACTCTCTCAAAAATCTTACTTATGAAGTAGAAAACATCTTACTTTCTTATAAAGAGAAACATTTATAGGGACAATATAAAAATGTACGCTCATGAATGTAACACTCATGGTCATACATAAGCATTTGGATAACACATGACTTTATCCACGTCACATAAAATTTATGTAATATTGAGATCATGTTAATCTTCAACCAACTGTATGTACACCTATACATGAAGCATGAATTCCTGTGTATCAGTAAATTATTTCAATTTTGCATTAGTTTGACTTGGTTAAACCTAATTCCATCTAAACACTCAAGATTTCATCAACCCTCTAGACTAAGGATGTTCATGACTTTACATCAAGAAAAATCCCTAAATTCGAATTTCATCTTAATCCAAATAGATCTAACAAGGCATATGCAACGACACTCATATACTTAGTCTTAAGGACAACAGTCATATGCATATGATCTTAACTTTATAGTTTGTGACTCTAAAGCTCTTTACTATCTCTATAGTGTTTGAATTAGAATCAAATTTAGACATAGATCATAAGCGACCTTTAGCAAAACATTATGACCATCAGAATAGTAAAGTGTCAACGAACACTTATAAGCTTGCTTAACTAAATATTTACATATAATATGATCTATTTGTTACCATATCTCACAAGACTGAGATATAAATACGTGTTCATTTGAAGGACTCTCGTATATGCTAATGTCCAAACTAAAATATTATATTCGACTCTAACTAATCTAACTATGGTTATAGTCTTGATGGTTCTAGACAACCTAATCGAGACATACCATTTGTGTCTGGAAGTGATGAATTTTATATTGATCCATCGTAGTTTTCATATGGATCATCATATGGTCAATTGGTTACCTTTTTAACACCATATTTACGGTGATGTATTTGATGACATCAGATAACATCACTCTTAGTACAAGATGCTTTGACGACTTTAATTTCAAGCACTATATATACCCATTAAGTTAAAAGGATATTTTCATAAACATAAAAAACACTATCTATATGGAGTCCTCTTCAGTGGGTCAGTCTAGTGAACATGATTAATAAATCATGTACCTATGTTTGGGACTAGGTTACAAGCTATATACCTTGACATGTGTAAACTATCACCACCTTTGGATGAGATCACTTACACTGTGATAACTTCTATACCATCATTTTAGGTTCATAGTTTTTAGAATAACCACCAATAAGTACATATGAAAAGCATGATAAGTCATCTGATTCCATCATCTTGGTTCTATTATACTCAGGATACATTATATATATATATATATATCAAACAATAATATAATTGAATACCTCATCTTATTTATAATCAAAATATATTTACAAATTATATACATACATAATTAAATACATAGAAATACATCAACAGATACATGACTAAAAGGCCTGTCAGGGTCATGTATGTTATAAAAATCAAAGTGTACACTTATGCATGAAGCACACAAATATATTAACAAGAGAGATAGTCAACAAATCAATAAAATGAATGCAAAAGCTACCTATTTATAGAAAATATACATGCACAACCACATGTGCTTTACTCACAAATAACAAAAGTACTAAAGTTCACTTTCTATATATTTATGTGAGTAAAGTCCATGTACTAAAGTTTCCTTTATAGGATTCTTAATACTTTCCACCCTATCTACACCAGACTAGCAAATAGGTTTAGATTAATGCAATTAAGACCAATAGGAGCACATAATAGGTTTTGGGCCTATCATGGAGTAATTAAAGAGTCGCCACCTGAGTTTCACTTTGAAAAAGTTTGATGAGAATAGATAACTTTTTGGATCTTTTGTGAAAGATTCAAACCATCCTTATCTACCTAATAAACATGTTTAAAGAGTATGAACGACTTGAAAAGGTATTAAGCATCCATGTTGCCTAACCCAAAGGTTGGCCAACACTTAGTGATTCATTTGGACATTGTATTAAATTGGGTATCTATTATATATTGCATAGAGAATGGGTTATATTGTCTAGATTACAAAGTTGTTTATGTGTTGTAGACATATTAACATGTCTATTTCAGATTTACTCACTTATACAGGTAGATAAACACTAGTTGATGTTAACATAATAGACTTTTTGTTATGAAAAATGACAGTTTTGAGCTTTTGAAACTGAGGATCTATTTTGTAAGGGAACTTAAAGTCATTGAAAATAACACTTATAACAATAAACAAAATTCTAATAGAGTTTAAGCACTTACAAACTTTTTGTGATAGACTATAACCAAAAAATACACAATTTTGGGTATGAAAAAATACTTATGCTTGTTATAAGGCCTCGAGTAAAGGTAGCAAGCACATCCAAATACCTTTAGTAGAAAATAATTTTATGGTTGAATAAATAGAATTTGGAAAGAAGACTTATGTCATAACACAAAAGTAGGTAATCTATTTTGAAGAACACTACATTTTGAAAGGACAACCATTATTAGTCTAATAGCATTCTAGCCTACAATGGAAGCACTAATCCTATTTTTATAATATGCTTATGTTTTCTCTCTACCCTCTCATTCTATTGTTGAGTGTGTGGGTAACAATGTCTAAAATTAATGCCATGATCCCTCAGATAAGAAACTAGACTTTTGTACTTTCATCCTTAGTCACTTTGAAGTGTTTTAACTTTTCTTTCAAACTAAACCTTTACAAGCTTATGAAATTTGTATAAAGATATCTATTACTTCTTATTTTTGTTTTAAAGAAAAAATTCAAGTGAATATAGAAAAATCATCAATGAAATGAATATAATACCTATATCTTTCTTTTCAGGTGAAAGAGGAAAGTCCCTGTAGGTCACTATGTATTAATGCCAATAGGTTTTAGGCTTTAGACTTAGAGTAGGAAAAGGTTTTTGGTGGTTTTTACTAAACTAATAATTTGAACAAAAAAATTATTAAACACTTGTATTTTGGGAATAGAAAACTTTCTAAGCACTTGTTCTAGTGTTTTCCTATAAAGATGTCTAAGTCTCTTACGCCATAACTCAAAACTCACTTTTTTTGTTTGATAGACACATGTACTTTGACATTGACTAGTTGTTGCATATAAGTGTTTTTGTAGCATCCCAGGTTAGAAAGCCATTAGGGAAAGAGTTTTGGGGTTAGAAACGAAATTCAGAAAGAGATTGGGAGTCTAGATAAGTTCAGGGGTGAGTTAGTAAGTTTTCGGAGCCGTGTGGCTTTCGTTAGAATCCTTTCGGAAGGATTCGATCAGGCGAGTGAACTGAAAATAAGTAATGCTTATTTTCCCTTGTGCACGCCCGTGCACCATTTATGCACGCCCGTGCGTGGCCTAGTATATAAGAGGAACCGTGAGTTAAGTCATTCTTTTCTCACCCATTTTCATTTCTTCAGCAATTTCTCTTTTCCATTTCAGTTCCTCCCATTCCTAGAGAGAAAATCCAGTAGTAGGCTTCTCCCAATCCGGAGAGAGCATAGAGATTAGTTGAAAGTTAACTTTCCGAAGCAATGGCGCGAGGTAAGTGTTCGCTTACCTTTTCCTTGAGTTTCCCAACTTGCTATGTGAGTTTTGATGCCATGGATGAGTTATTTGCATGTTGATGAATGTTGGAATTGCTTATATGTCATTGCATGTTGATTTGGTTGATGGATTTCCACCCTTGGATTATGCATGTTTGTATGTATGGCTTTAAAGAGAGAAAGAAGAAGTTTCCATGGTAGATTTCATGATGATTGATGCATGTGAAGAAGAATGCTTGAATTGTGATATTTGAAGTGCTGGGAACATGTACTTAAAGTGAATTTGCAATTGATTGTGTTTTGGTTGAGAATTTGTGCAATTTCCGGCAGTGCTTTTGTTGAAGAACCATACGCACGACCGTGCGCCCGCATGGCACGACCGTGAGCCTTTGTTTTTCCAGATGCACGCTTGTGTGCATGTTGTGTGCACGACCAGACAATGCACATACACGCCCGTGTGTCCGCAGACGCACGCCCGTGCATGCGCTTTCAGTGAAAAGTTTCCAGAAATTCCAGTAGCTTGCACGACCATACGCACGACCAACGCACAGTCTCGTGCGTCCAGGCTCACGCCCATGCACTTTTCCTGCATGCCCGTGCACCTGCAGATTTTTAGAAAAAGAATTAAAAATGAGAAGTAAAGCATGTACATTCAGATTAATGATATAAATGCTTCAGATAAGCATCAGGTATGCACGAATTCAGATAATAAGCTGCATATGCATATCATGGCATGACATGTAGCTTCAGAAAGGATCAAGGGATCCGAATCTAGCAGTATTCAATATTCAGAGCCCGATGTACGAGTGAGAGCATTAGGTGGAACACGAGGGGGCATCTGTGGGATTCAGCCTTCTGACACCAGTCAGAACGCTCAGTAGTATTTCAGATTCAGTTTCTGACACCAGTCAGAATATTCAGCAGCATTCATATTTAACCATCTGACACTAGTCAGATCGGGTAGTAGTATTCAGATTCAACTTTTTAGCTAGTAGCTAGACTGTTCAGCCCACATGGCCAGGATGTCGAATCCTTGTGTTCACCAGTCTGATCAGCACAATAGGTACCTTCAGGTACATTCAGATAGAGATTCAAATGTATGCATCCACAATATTTACAATTAGCATGACATGACATACACATCATGACATGAATAATAATGAGAATGAGATTCAGTTAACAGTTTTTAGATACCAGCAAGTGCATAGATGTATGAATAGGGCCGAGGCCAGGTATGTTTGATTATTTGTTTATGTTTGCTTGGGTTTTGAAGGAAGTAAAGAGCGCTTACTGGGTGATCTTTATCACTCATCCCCCTCCTTCTTCCATCCTTTTCAGGTGGTTCATGCTGTTTCCGAGGAGTGGTTAGATCGAGGCTGACGAAGAGGGCCCACACCGCGATCTCAGTTTGGAGTTGTATAGTTTACAGTTTTGGACCTGTGTGGTCGTATTGTACATGTTTCAACGTCCAGATGTACTTTCATGTATATTTTCTGGTGTATTCGGATTGTACAGAAATAGTTGTAAATATATGGAAAAGCCAGTATGGGCTCATGATGTATTTCAGATATATATGTTTTACGCTTCTGTATTGTACAGCAGAATGTATTGTATAGCAGTTTCAGGTTTCAGTTTTAGTATTTTCGTAGAATTTCCGTTGCGGGTACCCGAGTTTTCAGATGATTAATAAAAAATCCCCAAATGTTATTCAGCAGCAGGGGTACTCGTGGCTGCGGGTCCTACAGTTTTAACTCAAGACAATGTTTAGACTTAAGTAATTGATACAAGCCATTTTATGTATACCCTACAACAAAACATTTTGTGTATTTATATCCTTAACTAAACATTGATCAGTACAAAGTTATACTATGACATTGTTATCCTTTCTCAGTTTATAGATACCAAGTAAATTCTTAGTAATAGTTGGCACACATAATATATGCTTTAACAATACAAATTTTGCAGTAAATTATGAAGTTAATGAGACATGACCTACATGAGATATTGCAACACAATCTTCATCCCTAACTTGTAATTGTTGTTTCTAGTGTATTACATTTTACTATCTAGTTGGCTAGTACTAGATAATACATAACTCATTGCTTTAGAGTCCATATACTAGCTAAGATCTTTAACTACATATAATTTAGTTATGAGCCCTTGTGCATGATCAAAATGTCCTTGAGTCATAACTTCGGTTAGAAGGCACTTTACTTTGTTAGAGTTTACTACTTTTTATGCAACCACTTTACCAGTAGATTATGTTGAGTCATTTCTATTCAGGTATTTGTCTTCTTTATACTAATAATCATGTTCAACACTAGTCTTAGAATTAAATTGATTTTCTCTTTCATAACCCTCATTATTCTGACCTATATAAGGATAATTGTCCCTTAGAAACGTAATATCAAACCTATGGTAACACCTTAAAGCAACATGACCACTCTTCCAACAATTGATAGATTACCTTAGGTTTCATAAAACATCTACCTCTTCTTATGGTCTGATAATTCTCAAAATTTGGTTATCTAGAGTGTGACTAAGACTTATACCTATATTGAGCCATTACAAGTGTATTATATGGCACATAAGCTCTCATATTACTTGTCTTACCTCTATACCTCATCTTTATTATATTACTACCACCGATACCTCAAGCAAAATTAGTTATTCCGCTTTGCGCATCAAACACACATGATAAACTTCTTATCAATCTTTGCTCAAACTTTCATAACAAATTTTTAGTTTTTATCAAATTATAAAACTTTCATAATCCATTTTCGACAAGATTTGTGCTACCACAGGATCATATTCAATACAGAGACTATCTATGATAAAATTGATTGATTTTTCTTCAAAAATCATTTGTCCGCTAACAACTAACACATCATAAATTTCCTGTATTTTTCTAACATATTCATCAATCGTCATAAAACCTTTCTTCAACATTTGTAAAGTGATCTTCAACTAAGTAATTTTAGTTATAGATTACTTACCAAAAATTTTAGTTCTAGATTCAAATATAAAATAACCTTATAGAGTATGTCATATTTCATTTACACTCACACATTTAAAAACATGCATAAACATGAATTTAGAAACCCTATCATGCTTTTTTTTAGACTAGATATTTTGAATTTTATTCTTAATTCTCTCAACAGTATTCTCATTCTTTACATACATGAAGGATGAGGGACATGTCACAAACACGATTAGATGATCTTCAAGGTCAACCTACCATGTTCAAGATCTACCCCTTCTAGTATCAATAGTTTTTTCCAATCAAGTTTAGATTTATAGAAGGTATGCCCATGCTCAAGATGTTTCCAATTTGCGTTGCTGTTAATGCACCAACACTTCAAGATGATCATTCTTCTCAAATGTGCTCATACCATACTCTATTTTCTCTTATTTTAACACATGCCTATAGCTTTGATACCGTTTGTAGAAACAAGAATTATCAAGTAGAATCAAAATCAAATAACCATCACAACTATTGTTATTGAATAATACCTAAAAGAAATTTTATTTTTCAATAATGAAACAAGTGGAAAATTGTGCAAACGTATACATCTCACTTGTTTGTTAACTTCCAACTGTAGTACAAATCTACACCATTCAATCCTAACAACCAGAGTTAACTATGCAACACTTAACCCTTCTATCCAGTTCAACTTGTTTACCAAAGAAACAAAACTAAACAACTCAATTGCGAGAAAGAGTAATAGAATGTTTGAATTTTATATGAAAGAAAAGTAAACAAAACAATGAGAACTAGTCTTTAAGAAAGAAAAGTCGATCAGTATTGCCTTGAGATGCCAGCCCTCTAATTATCACCGTCTAATCTTTTGAACTCCTAAGCCAAAATGACGTCATTTGTTCTTTTGTGACTAACCTTAGCTGATTGAACATGATAAACTCGAGAGCTTATAATTATCTAAGCCTATAACCACAGACCAGATATATCAAAGGTTATTAATTTTATTACAAGTTAAACCCTAGCTAGTTTGGGTGACTTAGGTTTTTTACCATTAGGTCAAGCCTTTTGTATCAAGATTCATTATCTATTGTTAACAATAAAAAACATAAATGTCATTCTTCACAATCTGCATTAGATAAGATCAATATAAAAATACATAGACATAAAACAATCATTGTCCAATACCCAATTACTTCTGACAACCTAGCCATCTCATAAAATTGGACATACGATGAATCATAGACTAATAGAAGGTAGCACATAGTATTTGTATGGAGTTATTTCAAATAATAAATATTTATTTAGATAGGTCAAGCCATTATCTTAATCTGTATGCCAAAGAAACGAATAGGAATTGAAATTACGAAGGCTAAAGTTTAATGCGTGACAACAGTAGCCGTACTGATCTTACCTTCCCAAAATTCAATGTCGCATTTTCCTCTTCTGTGTTATCTTCTTTTTCATTTATCTCCTCCTTCTCCAAGGCCAACAATCATTTCTTCACACTTACTCATAATGACGGCTTTTGATCTTGCGTCGGTGAATGTTAGAAAATTAGTTTGTCTACTGAATACTGAAAGACACACAGCATTGATACCATCTATTATTAATTACTATACTTTTTATGTGACCCTTCAATCACATTTCACTCAGCATTTTGCATGTCTCTTGCACTCTCAATTTTAGTAACTTCCTTTTGACAATAATAATGCTACCATGCAGTATTATCTCAGCGATGACATTTAATAATTATCAATCAAAATAAATTTAAAATTTTAACAGAGAATTTTTCATTAAATAAGATTAATTCATTCACTATAAAGCTTGTAATGCCTTTATTTTGTATTTTAGATTTTTTTTTTCAATATTTTCTTAATTGTAAATGTCACTGCATTTAACATTTTAAAATCATTAGGCTATAGGTAAGGGAAGGAAAGAACCTGTTAATCTTTTTTTTTTTTTTCACCTTGCATGACATGAATTCACATTGATTGGAAGTCAAATTAGGGTACATACTTCCATTCTCTTTGAAACTTTAATTTTAAGGATGTAAAAGTGGTACCATAATTATAATTGAGTCTTTTGTAAACAGAACCACAAGAAATTTTATATTTATCATTACAGTTTACAGTAACCATAATTACTTTTTAATGGAACTTTAAAGAGTTAATTATTCTAGAAATTCAAAATGAAAGGAATTAAGATAATGTCACAAATCCCATGCTAAATATTTCGACTTGCAAAGAAAACACAATGGCTATTTGCGGATGAAACCATGATTTTTTATTTTATAAATTGAAAAGTTTATATACGCATTTATCTATTAAATTTATTAATAAAATATGTTAATTCTTTATAAAATTGATCGACTAATTGCTTATCCAAAAAAAATTTAATGCCAAATAATAATTATAAAACCTAAAAATCATTGTTTTAATAATTGTATCCAGCACTTGACCTAGGTAAAGACTCAGTTTGAATCGACTCTCCATCTAATAGGTTGAATTGATAATCAGGTTGGATTCAAAACCTAACCATAGCAAAGGTTGGTGATTGGATATGAAATCACAATGAAAAATTGCAACAGATAAAAAGAGTGATACTTAGCCAAAAGTTTGATGGTTATGGCTCGTGCCTTTGATGACTAACACATGTACATTGGTGGCTATAGTCGGCTCCCCTTGCATACAGAAACTATAGGAGCAACGTCAAGAGAGTTACGCAATCTCGAGATGATTGCTTCCACACCTGAAAATATACGTCTTAACACAAGAAATCAAACAAAATGATATTATTTATGTTGGCTAAACAAACCCCAATTTACTATTGACAAGGAAATGGCATCTGCAGGTCTAGTTGATAAAGCGATGTTAATAGGGCGGCTGGTATCAAGTTTATTAAAAAGGGGCCAGTTAAATGTTGCTATCGAAGGGATACAGCGACATATTGCAAATGCATAAATGCAAAATGCTTCTGGCAGTGAAGAAGTAGAAGATAGAGAAGCAGCTTTTCATTTTTCGTGCAGAAGAAGAATTGACGTGAGCTATCATCTAAATGAACAGAAGTGATCAGAAACCATAAAAGAAGTCTCCCCAATTTACTAGGGGATCCTATTTAGGCGGTAGGATGACCAGGTTTAGGTTTGCTCCCTCCATCTCTTTTTATTATTATTTTTTTAAAATTGGCCAAAAGACTTGTTCCCACCCAAGGTTTTTCTACCTAACTCTTATTTAAAAACTTTAAAAAAATTAAATATTCATAATCAATTTTATTTTAAATTTATAAATATTTTCAATTAAATAATTAAAATATCTTTTAACAAAAAATAAATAATATTAACATAAAAATAAATTTTAATATCAAATAATATTGATTTAATAATAAAAATTAAAAAAATTAAAAAATTAAAAAAAATCAACAAATCAAATTCAATTGTTAATCTAACCAAATAACCCTTCTAATTACTTCATTAGACTTTTGGTAATCATATTAACAACGGAGCCTGTTTTTTAAATTTTTTATTAATTTTTTATTTTTTTAATATTATTTTATATTTTAATTATTTTTATAAAATTAATTTTATTATTTATTAATTTTAATTTTTTGTTAAAAATAAAAATATTTTTTTAGTCTATTAAATTTAATAATAAATAAATATTTAAGTTTTTAAATTTATTATAATGCTACAAAACATTCATCTCGGGATCTGAGATTGTGGTATAGTTCCCTAAACTCTTTCTAGATTTTCGCATCGGCCTGCCTTTTGACACCTCAAGTCTTATGCAGAAAATATAGCCAAACGGCAAATTCCCATCCAAGGTTTTCTTAAATGACCAACTCCCGCCCATGAAGATTTAAAAAGCTAAGTGTCTACCCTTTTTTTTTATGAAAATACCAAATGTCTTTTATAAAATTTAATGATATTAACATTAAAATTAAATTAAATATAAATAATATTAAAAATAAATTTAAAATTAAATAATATTAAAGTAATACTAAAACATATAATAAATTAATAAAAATAAATTAATAATTAAAAAAGCAACCATCACCCCCAACAGCGTTGTCTGTAGCGGTGACCACTTTTAACTTTACTAAATAGCCAAAAACGATCGTCTAATGAGGTTAAAAGTGGCCACCGTCATCGATGACGCTACCTGCGGCAAGAGCTAATTTTTTAATTATTTATTTTATTTTTTAAATTTTTTTTAATTTATTAAAATTTTAATATTATTTTATTTTAAATTTATATTTTAATATGTTTATAAATTTTATTTTTAATTTTAGTTCAAAAAGACAAAAATACCCATTTATCTTTAGTCAACGGATAAGTATTTAGTTTTTAAAACCTGTACGGGTGATAATTTATCATTAAATGAAATCTTAAGTGATAATATGTCGTTCGACCTAAAATATATTTAAATTTAGAGGCCTAAAGACAAAATCCCACCCTAGTTTTTTCTTATTAAAAAATTTCATTCACTAATTTTTTTAAATTTAAATTAATTGTTAAATAATAATAATTAAAAAATTAATCTTTTCTAATAAAAAATTTAAAAATATAATATAATAAATTCTATAAGAATATATTAACATATTAAAATAATAATAAAATAATTTTCAAAAAATAAAATTTTTTTAAAAAAAGACAACCACTATCATTAACAGTGTCATTAGTGGTAATAGTCACTAAAACCGAACCAACTCACTAGAAAAAGTTGGCCCATTTTTGGCATAAATGATTAGTTATCAATAATGGTCGAAAATGGTTAACTTTGTTTCTAGCAATCATTTTCAACCATTATTAATAACAAAGGTAGCAAGATTTGGTTTTCTCTACTAAAAATAAAGTAATCAGATCTAATCATCTTTGTTAAATTAGGTGCCTATAACCTAACTACTTTTTTTCAGTCATCTCGTTTTGTTTTTGATACTATCTTTTTTTATAATTTTTTATTTTGTTTTTAAAAATTTATAATTTATTTTACTATTATTTTAATATTTTAATATTATTTTATATTTTATTATAATTTTTTTTGTTGTATATTTTGGTCATTTAATAAAAAATATTAATATAATTAGACGTTAAATGTTTCATAGGTGACTGTTTGAGTTTTAGAAAACTAATGGGTGGAACTATGACATTCAGGGAAACCTTGGGTGGGATTAAGTGCTTTAGCCAAATTTAAACAAAATTTATATATCCAGTGCATTTTGGAATTGACTCCTTTTTCATCAAATCTCTCAAGCTTCCTTGGATCTCCAATCTTTAATGGATTTTTTCATCTTCAGTTGAATCTCTTTATCTTTGTTAGATTTCACAATTTTCACTTTGTCTCTCAATTTTTGTCAAATCTCTATACTGAAGTGTTTTTTAATTTAAACTGACATAGTATTTCTCTCTTGTAATTTTAGATTCAAAATCTAAGGTTTATTTACTAAGCTTATGGTTCCTGATTGAAGCCCATAAATTTGACGAAAAATGGGTGTCAACCAAATAAATTTTTTCTAGCGACAGTCGATCACATGGGTTGAATCGTGTGTTCCTTGATTTAAAATCAAATTCTAAGGTTTATATACTAAGCCTACATTTTTTAGTTTAAACTTATCCAAATAGATTCAAAGTTTCAATTCCAAAAGACACAAGAAGCAAGGAAGAAGAAAGTGGGTTGAATTCAAAGTCTTGCAGGTTTTTGGCAAAATTTGATGATGTTATATGTCATACGTTGGTTGAATTCAACCTAAACTTAGTGTTTTGAAAAATTTTATGCAAAAGGAAAGTGGGTTGATTCCTATCAAAACAACATATTTGGACAACTTATTATAAAAAGGTCATGTTTCTTGAATATTATCTTACTCAAAATTTCATGTTACTCCTATTGCTTAGAGTCATTGACCGTCATGTATTTCAAGTAACGTACTAAGCCCAAGTCTTTTGTTCAAAACCCATTCAACTAGATTCTGAGTTTCAATTCTAGAAAACGCAATAAGTAAGGAAGAAGAAGGTCGACTAAAATGGATTCTTGGTCAAATCGCTAGATTTTGGCCAAATTAACAAAAATTTGATGATGTTATATGTCATATTTTGGCTAAATCCAAACTTAAACTTAGTGTTTTGATTAACTATATTTAAAAAAAAAACAAAAGATGGTTAAATCTTATCAAAACATGTTTAGTCAATGTGTTACAAAAAAGGTCATATTTCTTGGATAGTGTATGACCAAAATTTCATATTACTCTATTTGCTTAAAGCTATTGACCATCATCTATTGTAAGTTATGTATTAAACCTATGTTTTTTGGTTGAAATTCATTTAACTATATTCTAATTTTCAATTTTGGAAACCACAAGAAGTGAGGAAGAATATGGTGGGTTGAAATTGTTATACCTCTAAGCATTTTGATAATAACAAAAACTATGTTAAAATGAATAATATATACTTAGTATGATTGAAATCATGACCATAATAAGACAAAAAACATTTTATATTTTGCAGGGCATATATACGATTGTAACAGAACCATGTCTACCCGTATATGATTTATCTCAATCTCGTATATCTTTTTTCATGACCCCTTGATGCTATTTATATTTAGCATTGTATTTTGAAGTATGGTCATGTACGCCCTTTCATGTTATATAGGTGATCATGATGAACCAATTACAAGTCAATCATGATTAAGACAATCCCATGAAATAGCCTCGTACATGAGTTAAGAGGAGTCAACAAAAGTTTAACAATCAACACCTACGTATAATTGTGATAATTGAAGAGTCACAGTTGTGACTATACTGAAAAGAGTCACAATAAAGAAGTCACACTTACTTGCACCCATGCATACTCAAAAGATAAAGTCAACATGAATGATATGAAAGATAAAGGAGTCACATTGTATTTTTCTGATTTTAATTCAGTTACCATCACCATTTTCTGCATCGGACAATAATTTGATGTTATTCCACTATTAAGAGCTATTAGCATCGAATTAATACCAATAAACAGTTTTTTTTGTAGTGTTATAGGACATCAAGTTACAGTAAATCAAATTTTGTGCTTTATCATAGCCTGTATGCCCACAAGATATTATGCTAAAGTAGTGTGTTAATTGCTTGCATCAGCTTGATACGTTATTAATCTCAACTCAATCGATTGTCTTAGTTCTGTTTATCCGATAAACCATTTACCCTTTCTATGGCTGCAATTGCTTTGTGCCGAGCTGAATATTCGATTATCTACAATTTGTTTAAACTAAGTTGTGATGTGGCTTAAATTTTAGCAATACATATAACTTTTGTCTTATGGTTTGCATAACCTTAAAACAGGATTTTTTATTCTTTATTTGTGCACAAGTCGGCAACCGGTTGATTTTGAAAAATTTTTCACACGAATTCTTATCCATTCTGCCTTGCTTGATAATGCTCCCCTCTCAATTGGTTGTTCCTATTTCATGACTGGTTCCAAATATTTTCCAAATATCATTGCATATATAAACTTTTTGTAATGCAATTAAAGAATATGTACACTAAAAATAAGTACTAAACTAGATACTAATAGTAATGTATTATAATATGATTAGGTGATTCTAAATTGAGAATAAAATAGTTACATTTTGATACATCATTTTCGACACTCAATTTGGTATTATCATATAAGTTTAAATACTTGGGTATATATTGAAGTTTACATAGTTATCTGCAATGGTATGCTAGGAGGGGAAATAATGCTCTCCAAAGTTATCCTTCTCCATCAGCAGGCTTGGCTTAGATACATTCTCACTTTTGAAACAAGGGGAAGAAAAACAAAACATGTTTTTGACGCATTGGTTTCTAGAAATAAAAAAGTAAATCAAACGCTATGATAAATTCATCACATATGCACAGCTACAGGTTTTATATTACATACAGTAAGAATATATAAAAACAAATATTTAAGCAAAGTATAGCCATTATCATTTTATAAAAGAAATATACATGTAATGCATCATTTACGTCTAGAACCTACCTCAGTTAGTGAACAGTATTAAGGTAGAGAGAAACATTTTTATAATTAGTGAATATAATTGTGCTTATTATAAAATCAAGAAGAATGCAACGCTTTTCAAATTTGTAGCCAAATTTAATATCGGCATGCCAATTTTGTAAGATTACAACATAGAAGATGAAATAAAATTGTAACAAATGACATCGGTCTCAATACAAATAAAATTAGATTATATACTTGGAAGATACTGAAACTCATACTTAAATAGTAAATGCCATCTCATTGCTCAACTAGATATATTTGGGATACAAATTTCCTTCTGATCTCCATTCTAAGGCTGATAAATTGTTTGCCAGTTTTTCCAATCTTCTCTTCTTCCGGATAATACTGCTTTTTCGGAGATCTGAAAATATGAAATCTCAAGTACGTGAATTCTCAAACTAACTAAATTCCAATCTTTACAAAACGGATGCCAACATGTAATACAATCCAAGCAAGATAGGTAATACACAATGCAGATAAAAATAATCTAATCTTCAATATATCAACTGTTTTAAAACGTGAAAAATCGAGGAATCACTTTTAAACACCTATGGTAAAGTAAAAATAACCAGATCCTGAATAAGTCTCCAGTTAAACCATTCAAATAATTAAAACTTCGTGCTATCACTTGTCAATTCCGTATCGGTGCATCCATTGGTGCTGCTTTTCAGGAGTGAAGAACAACAAAAAAGGGTGAACTTGATGGCTAGCTTAGCAACTATAACCATTGCTGTAATCATAAGGTATGTCTTTAGCGTAGTTTTACCTTTAAACACTACTAAATATTGCAAGCGTCGTTTCACCAACATATACAGTTATAGAGGAGAGTAAAATTTTTAATGAAATTCATTTAACTAAACAATGCTATGTAAGATATATACAGTAGATACACAATATATATATATATATATATATATATATATGGGTGTCTGTGCGTATGTGTAATAAATTTACTCCCAATTATTAGGTCTAAAGTCGAACCTAAATTTTAAAGTTGAGCTATATATACATGCAATAAGAGAGCTATACATAAATTTCTAGCATTAATCTTAGCTTTTACTCAGTGAGATCTATGAAAGCATGTAATTAACATAAGAAAATGCAAGCCTATCCATTTTAGCCTTTTAATTAATATTATTTAATAATCTATTATTTTGGCTTATGTGCATAAGAAGTTAACTAGCACTTCGTTGAATATGTGGAGGATACGCTCCTTTTATGAAGTGAAGTCTCATCTTGGGTCCTGGTCTCGTGTATGTTGAAATTTCCCATGGTATTGAAGTTATAGATGAGAGTTATGGGATGAAAAGAAATTTGTCAAGACAACAGCATGCATGAAGTGTTATATTTCTCTTGAAACCTTTTCATGAATTCACTTGATTACGGAAGAAGGGGGACGACAAATGGGGCTCCTTGTAAAATCCTCTTGCAATCGCCATATACCAACTTCATTTATATGTTATCGAAATTAAAGCAGAAAGGTAGTAGTGTATACCTAGGAAACAACCAATAAACCCATAAGAAGAAATGTTAATTAACCTCATATTGATGAAGTCATCAATTCGAATAGCTTTTGTTGCAGTCCTGATGTATCGACGGGTGTAGGATTGTTTGCCTGTCGAGAAGGTCAATTGATTTATGAAATTAATTGACATCCCCACTTGCGCTTTAAAAATATGCAAAGCTCTTTTGTGACCACATATATTAAATATAAAAGAACATTCATTTACCTAAGATGATTGCTATTAATAAATCTAACGTACCTGAGTATGGAGAGTGAGAAGTAATATGTCATCGTTTACTTTTGTGGAGACGCAATTAACAACATCAAGTCCTTCTTTGAGTAGTACCTCAAGTACCCTGGACAGTGGCAAACTGGGCTGCTTGCAGTTGCTGTAGCTGATCATAACTTCGATTCCACCTGATAAACATGGATGGACTATGACACTATTGCAAGGCAACTTATCATTTGTGCTTCCACTCCCGCCAGGGCTTGAAACACTCAGATCCCACTTCTTTAACTTATCTCTCTTGGCGCTCAGTTCTTTGATCCTATTCTTCAGATCATTTATATAATTTACGGCCCCGTTTATATGATCTGACATCGAACGCTTTCCCTGAAACCCCAATTAGCATTACCCTAAAGTTAAGAAAAACTCTAAATTTTTATCCCTGCGAAAGGATAAGAGAAAGATATTTTTTTTTACCTTAATATGTTCAAGATGGAGAAGAGATCTAAGCGATGCATGAAGGACGGACATTTCTCGCCTTCTTTGCTTCTCCTTGTCCCTATGCATCGTTTTCTTTTGGTGATTATCACTTGCATTCTCGTTGTTGCAACTGACAAGCGATTTTGGCTGCTGGCTTTCTCTAGAGCTACTGCCATCCATTGAACTGTGAGAACCAAAAAAAAAAAAAAAAAAAGGTTCTTTGGAATTATGTTATGTTTCTGGTGCAGAGCAGAAATCTGCCGGAAGTGCAGTTCATTGCTTTGGTCTGAAGGAAACCTCAGCAACATAATGAAATTAAGATTGATTTATTGAATCTTTAAATTTTCTACTGACCAAGGACAAAGATGATACGAGTCAACGTTTCTCTCAAGGTGGCGACCAAGGCAAAGAGGAGCAGATACGCTTACTGAGATATGAGATCTTCAATGGGCCAACTATTCCAGAATTTTCTGCACTACCAACCATGCGACCTACACGAGGATATAAGAAGTTACCTACGGTAACGTCCACTAATTGGTGCCACTCCTGAAATTTTCAGAAAGTAAACGGTAAGAGATTGGAGAATTAAAATGATCATTTCTTATGATTAAAAGCTTGAATTTGACATTATGTTAAGAGGGGTTTCAGACTGTTATAAAGGAGAGTTTCACACTTAAAACTTGATCAATAATAACAGATATTGAAGAACTAAATTATCCTGAATTTATGCCAAAAAACAGTTTATGAATTCAAGTATCCCGGGCTTATTGGATAAAATTATATTGACTACTCACTAAGATTTTAATTAAATTATTTGTAATTATTATTATTATATATTTTTTTGCTTTATTGTCCTATTTGAATTTAATTTTTGTTTTTTTCTAATTTTTTTACTCAACTAAAATTATAATATTTAAGAAATAAATTATAATTTAGAATTAGATTCAATTAACCATTTAAAACGTCATTCAATGAAATCATCAATTTGACTATCGGTGCAGTGTTATAAACAATTACTATAATTGGGTTGCTGCCAGCTGATTCTTGCATTTAATTTTTCTAGCATTAATTAATTGATGCCCCCTGGATGTACCATACCAGATACTTCATCACACGCACACAATATAATATTATTCGTACATGTTTCATTCAATCTCTTTTTAGACTTGCATTTAGGTCAATAACAAATTAATGCTGAATTTCTTTGAGAAGAAACCATTTAACTTAGGATTGGATTCGAAACGAATATGTTTGGGCTCGTTTTTGAACTCGTTTCGTTCGCCAATGAAACGACAAAAGTCTCACGCGAAACGAACGCGAATACGAATATGCGGGATGAATATTTGGTTTGAACGAATACGAATCCGAATCATTTAACAAACAGTTCGATTACTGTTTTTGGTCGACATCCCGTCTCTGTTGTCTCCTCTCCGTGACTCTGTCCCATCCCAGTAATGTTTTCTGACCGTGCAGTGCTCACCCATTTAACGAAGCTATATTCAAACCCATTCCCCTAGCGCTTGTGTGTTCTACTTCTTCTTCTTCCTGATTTTCTTCTGCCCCTTTCTCCTCTCCGTGACTCCGTCCCATTCCCCTGGCGCCTGATTTTCTTCTTCCTGATTTTCTTCTGCCCCTTTCATCTATAGTTGCGAGCCAGCGAACGAATTCAGACGTTTTTCGTTCGCTCGAATACGAATCGCGAGCACCGACCGATCCTGTTCGTCGAACCCGAGCCGAACACGAGCAGCACCCAGAAAAGAATGAAGCGAACACGAACATACTTGTGTTTGTGTTCGGTTCGCTTCGTATCCAGCCCTAATTTAACTTAGTAAAGAAGTCTATTACTATATATTAATTAAACACGCTGGTCCTGTTTAAAGAAAATTACACATGCATTTCTTGAAAATCTGAACTCTTTGCGACTCTGTGGGTGCTGGTGAATTTTTTAAAACAAAATTTTGTAGTTTTGTTCTGGCCGAAGGACCTATCCCCACCCAAGGTTTTGCTGGAAGAGAAAATAATATCTATAAATTTTTAAAATCTTAAATATTTACTTATTAGATTATTTTTAATTTAATTTAATTAATATTTTTAATAAAATAATTAAAGTATCTTCATTAAAAAAAATAAAAAATAATTATAAAATATTACTTAAATATTAAAAATTAAAATTAAAATTAAAAAAATATAAAAATTAAAAATTAAAAACAAGTCATAACCATCAATGATAGTGGCTACTAAAAAGTGAATTAAATAATTAGATACGATCACCTGATTTACTCGGTTTAGTAGAAACAGTTAGAGCTATCAATGATAGTAAAAATAATCAAAAATATTTTTTTAAGTCATTTTTAACTACTATTAATAACAAAAATGATCAAATATAACCGTTTTAACCAATAAAGAAGGTAATCAAATGTGGTCATTTCAGCCAATAAAAAAGATGATCAAATATAATCGTTTTTACCAAATTAGTCGTCTAATGACCATCGTTATATTTGTGGCAGTGTTTGTTTTTATTTTATAATTTTATAATATTTATGTTTTTAATATGTTTTATTTTATTTTAAATATTTAAATATTATTTTATATTTTTATAAAATTTATAATAATATTTTTTAAAATTTTTATTCAAAAAATTAAAATATTTTTTAAATATTATAATTTAATTATTAATAAATAAATATCTAAATTTTAAAAAATAAATAAACCTGATTTTGTTTTTAAGTGAAATATTGAGCGTGTTGGCCTTTTGTAATAGAAATTTGCAAATTAAAGTGTCCTCATTTTCAAGGAAGAATTATTTAAATGCTTTCCTGCATGTGTGGCACGGTTTCTAATAATATGTCGGTCGAAACAGACCAACGACGACTTTTGATCAATCTTACGGTTCAGTTAAACGTAATCTGGTAAGATCATCCTAAGAAAATGACGAGTACAACTCGGACTGGCCTGGTTGTCATAATCAGCAAGCAACACGAGGGTTCTACTTTGTATTTTTTATCACGGCATTCTTGATTATCAAATTAAAGAATCCCACCAGCTCACCAATCAGTCGCTTAGGAAAATATTTTTCAACTTCATATTCCTTCTGGAAAGGGAAAATTAATACAAATTAATTGTAATTTGTGTCACAAGTTTTTACCACGTCATGTCAAGACAGACTTGTCACTTTTATTTAACCACTCTAAACATCGTCAAGAAGAATGCATTTAATAAAACAATGAGACGTCTACACAACCTTTTGGAGATTCCGCCAGGCAGAAAAGCATTGGGTTAAAAAATAAATTAGAATTTCCACATGGCAATAGTTTAAATATTTTTTTCCACGAATTTATATCAGAATTCAGAAATAAAGTAAAAGACTTTTTGAAAAAAAAAAATTATACTAACTGTAAAAACAAAATAATTGTTTCTAAATTGACATATTTAAAAGTCATAAATCTAATCACACATCATTATAATTATATTTTTCTTAATTCTAACCAGTTTAACCTCCACCTTTCACAGTTGTGGATAGGACATAGGGAGGTTTTTTTTTTTAAAAAAAAAAATTCTGGAGAGTGAAGAAAAAGGTCCAGGAAAGGAATATTTCAAAAATTCCACCACCTTAGTAGTTAATGCAAGCAGAAATATCAACAGTATCAAAAGATGAGCTATAGAACAAAGAAAAAGAAGATATCCTATAAATATTTTATTAGCAGAGCCGCTTAAAATATGAAAAGAAGCTTTAACTGACGCAGTTTAGATAAAACTCCAGAATGGCTTGGGAGAACAAGCCACTGGAGCATTGACCATGAAACACGATCTTGATGCATACAGACCTCCCAAGCCAAACAGTTACTTTGAGAAGAACTTATTTAAGATATTCAAGAAATTCAATTTTATAATTTTTTAAATAAAATTATGTCGTATTTATAATTTACATTGATTTAGATGTTAATAATAATGTGTCATCGAATTTTGTATTAAAAATACAGTAATATTCATTAACAAAATTAAATTGGTATTCATTATAAATACATATAATATTTCTTATTTTATTCTCCACATAACTTGTATCCGTGATATGTTGAATGGTTTAATATCATTGTCTTTTGAATTAGAACCTTGTTCTTGGGATAATTTGGTTTACACCATGCATTGATTTATCCATGTTCCAAGTTATTAATGGAAAACATACAAATAATCACAAATAATACACCATGCAATCAAACGGGCAATAGCATCAAATTAACAAATCAATCATGAAACACATGCAATAATGTCAAAATTTTTATGTGAAAAACCCCTTAATGTGAAAGTAAACTAAAAAAGCTTTCATTAATAAAATTAACGGGTACACAAGGTTTTTCTTTAGATTACCTAGAGATTATTAATATTATTAACATCACAAAAAAATAATAATAATAAATATCAACAAATAAACCCAAACTGAAAAAAGTTCAAATCAAGTGAAAATGTCAAAACTAACCAATACATAAGACATACAATGATAATCTCCATTCATCTTATAGAACTCGTCATTTTGAACAACATATTAAAATGTTCGTTACAATTAGGTAGGAATTGGTCATCCAATTGAGGCAAAACGCTAACTATTATTTCTTGGTTTTCTCACAAAAAATAGAAGAAAATTTCCTTCTTTTTCCTCTTTTACAAGACTCTTTTCTTTTTCTTGTAACTTGCTTATTTATTAACTTGGCTAGGCCTACTGGTTGCGTGACCTAGTCAACAAATCTGCCCTTTATGCATAAGTAGGGAAGTCAGTAATAGTCATTTTCTTTCTAAAAGTAACAAGCTTCTCTATAGGTGAAATTTTAGTTATCATGTTAGAGTCATTATCATTAGCATGTATCTTTTCAAGTTGAAACAACTTCATTTTTTATGTATCTCACATCAATGATTTTCAATTTGGAGTAAAACATCAAGTTCTTACTAAAATAGATAACACTCTGATCATCACAAAATAAAATACATTTCTTCTACTTTAGACTTAACTCTTGTAGGAATTTCTTTAACTATAAAAGTTTATTATTGGCTTCACAAACTATAACATACTCAGCCTTAATGGAAGAATGAGCAACACAGTTCCACAATTTAGATTACCAAGATATAGCTCCCCTATAAAAGTTATCAAACACCTAAAAGTACACTTTTTAGAATCCACATCACCAACCATACAAGTTTTCCATTACCAATACATAAACAAACATTAGATGTATCTTCGAGATATCTAAAAATCTATTTTACTACAGATTAGTGTTCCTTCTAGGACTTGAGAGAAATCGACTTATAACACTAACAATATCAGTAATGTCAAGCCTTGTACTACTATATCATACATTAAGCTACCAATTATGGATCCATAAGACACTTTCTTCATTACCTCCTTTTCATTCTTACTTAAAGAACACTATGTTGAACACTTATCTTGAAGTGACTTGCAAGTAAACAATATATAAGTTTGGAATTGATCATGTTAAACTTGTCAAGAACCTTTTCAATGTAGCTCTATTGTGAAAACCATAATCTAGTATCTTTTTATCTCGATAGGTCTTTATACTAAGAAATTGTTTCGTTGATCCCAAATATTTCATTGTAAAGGACATACTAAGCTATGACTTCATCTTACTAGTCTTACTCATTTGATGACTAACAATTAACATGTCATCCATATAAATCAAGAGAAAAATAAAATCACCATTATTAGATTTCTTTATAAAATCACAATGATCATAAATGGCTTTTACATACACAAAGTTCACCATAAAAGACTCTAACTTCTTGTACCACTATTTTAAAGCTTGATGAAAACCATACAAGCTCTTCTTTAATTTGTATAAAATATGCTCTTTGCCTTTCACCTTGAATCCCTTAAGCCTGCTCCATATAAATTTTCTCCTCTAAGTCACCAAGGAGGAAAGTAGTCTTCACATCAAGTTGTTCAGTCTTTAAATTTAAGCTAACAACTAACCTCAAAACAAATCTAATTGAAGACATCTTGACCGTAAGCAAAAAAATTTCTTCAAAGTCAATTCCATTATTTTGACCAAAGCCCTTAATAACAAATCTTGCCTTTTACCTTGGTTGTGAGCTATTATTTTCAATTTTGATTCTAAAAGCCCATTTTTCTTTCAAAAGGCTCTTACCCTTTGACAGTTTCACTAACTCATAAGTATGGTTCTCATGCAAGGAATTCACCTCATCTTCCATGGCTTTCAACCATTTATCCTTGTGAGTATCAACCATGGCTTCTTCACAGCACTTTGGTTCTCCCTTATAAGTTAGTAACACATACTTATAAATAATATATCTTTGGAAAGGTCTCTTATCTCTATTAGATGATACAATCATAGATATAGTAATGAGACCTTTGAGTGATCTACTGCACATGCCAGATGAGCCGTCATAAGGTTACGTGCAAAGCAAATTTAAGAGGCACTAAATAAACTAATTAAAGAAATACAGGCAAAGGTAAAGATTCTCAAAGTTGATTATGTGTGTGAGGGAGCTAAAAAAGATATTCTTTTTTGTCCAAGCCTAAACACCAAAGTAAAAGGCAAACACAAATCAAGTTTAAGAGGGAGGAAAATTTCTCGAGCCTCAACACTATGATGTAAAGCACTATGACATAACATTGTAACAAGATTGATATAGATGGGAACCAAATTCTAGTAGCTAGGTGCTATAATGTAACAAGGGTGTTGAAGACCTAACTTTTCCAAAATTAGGACAATGTAGCACAATGTCATAATGTGACACCACCTTACTCTGATGTCGTCACATAGTACTATAGTGGCCACTACCCCAACTTGATTATTTTAAAGCTTAATGATGATTTAGCCATTTTTTACAATGTACTTTTGGAATTCCTTCAAGCCTAAACGCTCCATTTTAAAGCTTAATTATGAAACAAATGCTATGAGTTGTAAATAAACAACTCCTAAACATTTTGAATGAAATTTACAAAATTTTTTCAAGGATTCATCTTGAATTTCTTGGATTCATTAAACTAATCAAGGTAACCTCTTGTGGTAGTCTCTGACCTATCAATCAATCTTTTAATTTTATGGCACAATTTTTATGCCAAGGTTTGATTGAATATTATTCATTTTAGCTTAAGGTATTTGAATTTGATTAGGCTTTATTGGTTTGATTTTCATCTTAATTATGGGTCTTTATACAATTCATATGAGTTCATATCAGCTGGTATCAAAGCTTTAGTTTTTAAATCAAGTTTTATTTATCCTTTATACCTTGTTTGTGTCATTTGTTGTTCTTGAATTGTTTCTTAGTAAAACTTGGTTGTTGAGTCTCTTATGAAAACTTTTCTTCCATTTTCTTTTTCTTTGGCATTTTTTAGTGTTCTTGAGTTCTTGTTAGTATGAAATTTGTGGCAAAAATTTGGTCTTGTTGAAAAAAATTTTTCCCAAAAGAAAAGAAAAGAAAAGAAAGAAAACAAAAACAACAAAACGAAAAAAAAAAACCAAAAAGAAAGAATAGAAAGGTCAAGTTTTGTTTTGTGATCTTGTCATTTTATTCTTGGTTGCAAAGTTGAAAAAATTTCCATGAAAAGTCTTCATTTGTAAGTTGACATTTGCGAGTCTTTATAAAGGTTATATCTTGAAAAAGAAAAAAAAGCTTGGTCACATAGGATCATATTTATATATAAAAAAAAACATTTATTTTTACCTTTCTTTTTACATAGTAACATATTTTCTCCCTTTTCTCCACCCAACTCACATCCAAAGAAAAAAGATGAAAGAAAGAAGAGAAGAGAAGAGAAAAAAAATGGAACACAACTAATTGTTAACTTTATTTTCCAACCATTTGAAGATCAAAAGAAATTTAGAGGAGGATTGGAAGATAGGGGAAACATATTTAAGGTAAGGATATTAACTCTTAAATAATTTTTTCCTTTATTGAAGTAAGTAATGGTTGTTAATGTTTACAAATGAGATGGGTAAATTCATTAATAGTGATAAAAGGTAGTTGTTGACATTAATTGAAGAAATTTCAAAATTTTAGAATTTAATTTTTGATGATTTGGGGAAAATGATATTCAAGGTGTAATCAAGTTAAATTGAGGCCTAACTAATGCTAATGAGATGTTTTTTTTAATCCAAATGAATGCTCAATTGAATTGTTTAATGAAAAATTGAATAAGTTGGGTATAAATGTAGATTATATGACTATAGATATAAAGTTGTGAATCCCACGTGCTTTAGGATAATTTTTAGTTAGTGAAGCTCACACCATTCAAGAGAGGAAATGTCAAGGAGTTGAGAGAGCTTGATATCATTGCCAACTATTATTGGTAAATGAAGTTTGAGAAAAAGAGAGTGAGTACATTAGCCAACTTTGCAAGGTAAGTAGAATAGTTACTTTCACTTTAGGTGAGATTTAGTGCATCCAAAAGCTTTATAATCATGTTAAATTAATGGGTCAATGATAATTACATGATATAATGAAGATTAAACATAATTTTGCGTTGAATTGAAGTTGAATTTTAAGGAAATTAAGAAATTGATTATGTTTATATATGTGTTTGAATGAAATATAATTAAGCTAGATTTTAATTGTTGTAATATTAATTCATCTTTATAAGTTGATTAAAGCATAAATTAATGATTACAATTGTTTGAATACGATTAAGTAATGATAGAGAAATATGATGAATATGTAAAGATTTTGTTTGTATTTGTTATGAAATTAGATTCAAAAATTGGGTGAAATCAAAATTGAGTTTTGACATGCTAAGGTTAATTGATGGGTCATGTTTAGACTAGTTTTTCATATGAAAATAGAGTTGTTGAATGTCAATTTTTAAGCTAGACATGAATTATGGCATGTGAAGATTACGTAAGACAGATCTTGGTAAAAAAAGTACTAAGATTATAAAAGATCTAGATGGCCAAATTTGATCAAATGTGCAAAATGGTGGAGTACTATTCTTGAAAAATTGATGAATAATATTAGTTTGAGTAAAGATTTATGTTGACTTCTAAAGTTCTTGATGAATATTTTGAGTTGATATAATTTTATGTTTCGATCATGATCCATATCAAGCTCTAAGAAAGTGAAAAAATAGCTTGAAAGTGACTGCAATGTAGTGTATCAACCACCAATATTATTAGTTATGCATGGTTTAAACTCTTTAAGCCTAAGACATGGTCTTTGTAAGTTTGTAGGAGTATATAGAGATAAAACAAGGAGAATTAGAGAAGTAAAGACTATATATAAGATCGTGATTTATACCTCCAATAAGTAAGTATTTTTTTTATGTATATGATATCAAATGTTATTTCAGTATAAACTAATGAGAACTAAGCAATGCCTATTTCAAATATGTTAAGTATAAAAGAAATGAGATTTATACTTTTCATGAAATTTATTATTCAGCTTGTATGAGATTCAAGTTAAATGTTAAAGAGAAGAACTTTATATTTTAAGTATAAAAGTTGTTAAATGCTTTGAAGAAGAAATGAGACTTATGTTTTACTAGATATATAAACTTGAGATTTATGTTTTATATGACTTATATACTTAGTTTTCTTAAACTTTAAGCTAATTGCTAATTAGTACACTTTATGTTTTACGTAAATGCTTAAGTGAGATAAGAATGCAAGAAAGAAAGAAAATGAGTTTTAGTTCTGCTGAGTTGAAAGTCTTGTACCAATGTGACATAATTTGAGGGTTGCTTCGTTCTTACGTGATATCTTTGATGAGGTAAAAGCCACTCATGAGGTGAGATTAAGTATCTTCCGAAGAAGTGGAACAACTGTGAGATGTCCAAGACTTAAACTATTATATAGTACCCATATCTCCCATGAGGTGAAAGCCTGGTTAAGTATTTCCCTACAAGCTGGAACAATTGCTCCTTGGTGAAGAGGCAAAAAAAGAGTAAGACTTTAAGATTTCTTTTAGTTGCTTTGTGTTCTCCTACAATTTTTAAGAGTTTAAGTTACTTTAAATTACTAATGTTTTTCAATAGCTATCAAGAGTTAAATTATTTTGAATTTGTTTATAAATCAAAGAATTACCCAGACTTATGTTTTAAGTAGAAAGCTATTTTAAGTTTACTTATATTTTCTAAGAATTGCTAAGATCAATATTTTAAGTAGAAATTTAAAATGAGATGACATGGGAAATGTAATAAAGTATAGTCCTTATGGATTTTTAGCGATAGAGGTTGCAATGCAATTTTGTATAAACACTCTCAATATAAAAATTCTTAAGCTTCATAGTAAGAAAATGATTTTTGAGTTGTTAATTATTATGTGTTAGTAATGTGATTTTTCTCATAGTTTCTTGACATCTATGTTTTTAGTAGATATAACAATGAACGTTTGGCCACTTCAAGATTTGAATTTTCAAAAGATGAATTTGATGCATAGAGATTAGCTTGTATGAGTATGTAATTAATAAGGTTTATTTAGGTCGAGACACATGCATCTAAGACATTCTAGATTGCCTAAAGTATTGATACTTGGATGATGTTCATACTATGTGGATCTAGACTCTCTTACTTTGAGACTCAAACTTTATGTTACTTGAAAAGTGGTGAGGTTATCTGATAAAGATATATGATATATGTGCATACTTTTAATGAGAAAGGATTTAGTCTAGCTTGAGTTTTCTTATGGTATAATCTTTTAGAATTTTAATTATAATATGTCATATTGTGTGAATATGAGGTTGAAGGTAACTTAAGTTCAAACAATTATAGTTGTAATTTTATCAGTTTGAGCAATACAACAGTAGCTCCAACCTATAGCTATTAAGGTATTAGAAATGATTTTTAAATTTTAGCTTTAACTAAGAAAATTTCAGAGTTTAGATTATCATAGTTTTTATTTATTTATTATAACATAGTTTTCAGTATTTTAGATATGTGATTTTCAACAGATTACGAGCTAAGATATAATTGTTAGTGCATGTGTTTACTTATTATTTGGTACATTAGCATTACATTCCTATTATACCAAGAAAAACATTCATGAAAGTTCTCTTATCATTTAGTTATTCCTTAAGTTGAGTATAATCACAAGATGATTTCAGAGAATCGGTAAAGAATATGTATTCTTCCTACTGAGTGATTTATCACTTATTTCCTGTTACCATTTTTCATTACAAGTATTTTAGTTCAGTGAGAATAATTAAATAAGAAGATGAGTCTCATGTTGTAGTGACCCCCGCCACAGGCCTACTATATGCAGCTATTTATCATATAAATAGCATTTATTAATAATCTAAAAATACGTTTGTGACGAGAATCCCTACAGAAAAGGAAAAACTACTGCTTAAAAATTTCAAATCTAGATACGAAAACTGAAAACAGAAATATTGTAACAAAATATGAAATAATAAACATTTTCTTAGAAATCCTAGGTTGCTCATGTATACAATATCATATCCATACAACATATACTAGAGTATAATACATACTACTAGAGCATGTGAGCCATGAACATACTATCTGCTGTCGAGCCATGCCCCTAAAATCTAATAGCTATATCGCTCCTACTCAGTCCCTAACTCACTGACCTGCAAAAGAGGAAGGAAGGGAAAATGGTGAGTGAAAAAATCACTTAGTAAGCATTTTATATCTCTAACACATACAGGTCTCGAGCTCAAGCTGATCTCATATCATATCTTGATGTTTTTTGCTTTATAGTTTGCTTATTCATTCTTTCTTATCTCTTATTTCTTTACTTTCTTAGTTTATCTACTTTCAGGAATGTTATTTGTCTTTATCTAATCTTGTTTCTTATGAATGTGGTACACGATATGATATGCATGCTCTGATGTCATGTAAATGCTTATTAGTCATAAAACTTGCCTTTGAGCCTAGTTTTCTGAAAACTCATTCTTTTCTGAAAATTTTTTTTATGATGTAAAAACTCTAATCCAAAGATCTTAAATATATACATATAGCATAACTGAAAATTGTATCAGAAAGTATTATATTTGAAAATATCTACTATGTTGGCCAGACTAATAAATATAGGAATTCGACACTTAGGCCGTGTGAGCTCAAACCTAAATGAAACTACTCACGCATGACCAGCACTCTCTTTGACGAGCTTAGTCAAAGACCATGTCATTTCTAGCGGACGCTAATTTTCCTCTCTAGCAGGCATGTGAACTCACAAGTGTCTCCTTGTATCTACCCCTAACTGATGTCTGGAGTATCATATAACTATATTTTTAAAATATGCTCTTGAATCCTTGGATCTATTTCTGAAAACATTTCATATGGCATATCGTGCTCTATGCTGGTAATTATGCATGATATACTGTTATATCTTCTTATTCTTAAGTTTCTCATGCTTAGAATTGACTTAGGATTTCTTAAGTTTGCTTTAAGAATGCTTTAGAATTGGTTCTTTAATTTTCTTAAGGCATACGAGCGTACTATGCTTGGCACACAGGCATGTGCCAAGCCCACAAGGCTATGCTCAAGTCATGTCCTTAGGCGTGCTAGCTTCTAGAAACATTTATCAAACTTTGACTGGCTACACGGGTGTATGGTGCAAATACACCGGTGTGCATATAAGACACAAGACCATGTACCATACTGCATAGACGTGTAGATACCTTAACACTATCTTGTGTCTTGCTTACATGGGATTGTTAAATTGAGATTATGCATATGGGTATGTGCATCAACTGCATGGGTGTGTGTCTGGATTTTCATACACATACAGGTGCCATGCAAGGTCGTGTTCATGTAGAAATGAGACCACATGGGCATGTGCCCTTGGTTACACGATCGTGTGCTCAACTTTTATTTTGCAATATGCATCTAGAAACCCAAAAAATCCCAGCAAACTCACTTAATGCACAACCATTACTCATTCAAGCATATATATATCAACTATATCATCTCATAAGCATTCTCATTCCACTTATTTATCATAAAACATGTTAAAAATCTTATCTTTTTCACAAATACATACCCAAGCACATAATCTCAAACATTTCTCAAAACAAGCTATAAATCATCATCCAAAGCATCATTCTCAACATCAAAACATACTCAAATACATTTCTAACATGCAGCAAGCATCATAGGAAATCCAAATCAAAGAAACTTGTTGTAAACCTAAGTGAAAGAGGTAAAGAAATAATTACCTCTCACTATTGTGTCCAAATCTCTCTCTCTCTCTCTAGATGCTCCTGAATCTCTAACTTGGTTTAAGGCTGCTGGTTGGATGAGTTCTTGCCTAGGGTTTGCTGAAAACAAAGAAGAGAAGAAGCTGAAACAATTAAACTAGGCGGAGAAATAAGAAAATGAAGCATTTATGGCTCTCTCACTTGACATACAAGCGTGTGTCCAAGACACATGGTCGTGTGCCTTGTGAAAAACTCAAATCTCTCTCTCCTCGCGGCACACATGGAATATTCTTTCTAGAATATCCATGTACAAGCCATAAAAAGCTTCTAAATGACTATTCTACCCTTGAACTCTCTCAAATCTATTTTCTATATGGAAATTTCTCTTTTACCCTCGGTTTTAGAGCCTAAAAGATAATTTTACCCTTTGGCTATTACATGTGCTATGATGTAAGGTCTAGTATTTTGCTTTAAAATATAGATTTTACGTTATCTAGCAATATATGAAGATTTCAGTTGTTATGTATATTACAATATTTCATGATTAACATTGGTCACAACCTCTTTAATTTTGAATTTACATTATTATAATTTTTTAATAAAAATACTTTTCCATAAAGATTTAAGATTATGATTTAAGAAAAATAAATAGTTAATAAGTTCTAAATTGTGGTGCCTTGGCTAGTCTATGACTTGAATACTTAGTAGATAGTTAGGTACAAGTTCTCAAGGGTAAGCTAGGTAAAGGTGCTACAAAATAGACTTGTAACTCATCAAACAATGCAATCTCTTAGTTAGTCAATCTATTCATCATATCTTGAATGTCCTTTAGGTGCTCGAAAATTGTTATCTCATTCTTCAATTTCATATGAACAAGATTCCTCACAAGAGAAGCTTTATTATGGGGAGTTTTTCTTTCATACGACTTTGACAATTTCTTCCACGAGGTATGTGCCTTTTTCTTCTGAGTCACATAGTGAAACATTATATTATTTATCCATTGTCTGATCAAACTTACTATTTTTTTGTGTTGTCTATCTCGTTGTTTATTAGTTTTAATTGCCTCAGGTTTGGTATCATTGCCCTCATTTAGGTCACACATATCTTTATAGTGTAAAATATCTTTCAACTTCAATTTTCAGATAGAATAACTAGATGGTGTTAATTTAAACATGTTGTTACTAAAATCCTCCATTATGAATACACAAAAAAACCTAATTGCTCTAAACAAAGCTCTAATACTAGTTTGTTAAGAAAAATCCCAATAATTAACAAACTAACAACATTAGCGGAATAATATTTTTCCCTCTTTGTGCAATCAAATGGGAAACAGTATCACAATAATAAATCAACCATGAAAAATAATAATCAAATATACCCACAAGAACTTTAAAATTTTTACATGGAAAATTCCTTAATGTGAAGGTGAAAAATCACATGACCTAGTCTAGCTAATAAAACTTCCACTAATAAAATTAATGGATACAACAAATTTTTCTCCTAATTACCTTAGACTATTAGCATCAATAACATTACCAATAAAGGTGAATATCAACAAATAAACTCAAACTGAAATAAAGGTTCAAATCAAATGAGAATGTTAAAACTAACCAACGAAGAAGACAAATAATAATTAACTCTATTCATATTGTCGAATTTGACATTATGAGCAACATAATAAAATTTAATTATAATTAGACAAGAATTAGTCGTGAAAAAGCCTGAATATAAATTCTTCATTTTCTTCCTATGCAAAACTCTTCTTCTATTTTTTTTTTGGCCAAAAAGCTTAATGCCCCCCATAGTTTCTATAACTGACAATTCATGTGCATCAATTTTTAAAAACTCAAATATCTATCTATTAATCAAAGTAAACGACTAGGTTTAATAGTCAATTGTTAAAGTTTGATTGTCAAAAAGGTATTTCTATTTTTTTAATAAAATAATTTTAAAAAATAAAAAATAATAATGTAAATTCTGTAAAATAATATTAAAATCTTAATAAAATAAATTTAAAAATATTTAAAAAATAAAATTGTGTAAAATATTTAAAAATATATATAAAATTTAAAAAATTTTAAAATTTTTAATAATAAAATTAATTAATTATTAGAAATTAAAAATTAAAAATTAAAATAAACAACTACTACTGGTAGCAACTAAATTGAACCAAATTGTCGAAAATGGTCACTTGGTTCGTAAGATAGTCAGATTTGAACACCTTAATTACATAAAACAGTTAGATTTTGTTGCCCTAATTTAACAAAGGTTGCCAGAGTTGGTCATATGGTTTGACTTTTTTTACCATCATCATTGATGGTAGTGGCTGTTATTGTTATTTTTTATAATTTTTTTATATTTTTTATAATTTATTTTATTATTATTTTAATATTTAGGATTATTTATATTTATATTTTTTATTTTTTGGTTGAAAGTATTTTGATTGTTTTATTAAAAATATTAACAAAATTTGATAAAAAATACTTCATAGATGAATATTTAAATTTTTAAAAATTAATAAATATAAATTTATCTTTTCAAAAGAATCATAGAAGTATCAAGTCCTTTGACCTTTTTTTTTTCAACTTGCTTATTTATTAACTTGGTTTGGCCCATATGTTGCGGGACCCAGTCAACAGTTATATGATAATCTCCCACCACCCTCATCACATTCATAGAAAGCATCTTGAATATGCAATTTGTTTAGGTCTTAGTTCCAACAAATGGCGAGCAATTACATCAAAAATATTTGTCAGTTCAAAAAAAGGTTTTGCCCATCATTCTCAACAACATTAAGATGATGACAGTTTAACCTAAACAAATAATCTTTCATATAAATGAAACAAATGTAGCCTTTTTTTTTTTTCTTACAGAAGCAACACTGCATGGATTGAAAATTACAGATTAACTGCAATATTTTGGCATAGACGACATTATTGCTTCTGCTTCCTCAATTATTTTTTAGAACATTATTGTAAACTTTATAAACAAGACAAGCACGTTTAAAATGCTAGAAGGAAATTAAGGTTACTAGAAATGATAAATTATTGCACCAGCCAAGTGAAATATTACGACATTGCAATCAACATAGCAAAGGACTCAGAAGGAAAAGAACAAGAAATTAATTAGTATCAATACGACAGAGCGCTAGAAAACTACTAAGTTATTGCTAGTTGCTGGAATTTTGAACTCTCTATTAACTTTAAGTACCTACGTTTATTATCGCTTATCCCCCAACAAAACTATCATTTTACTTATATAACAATTTTGAAGTGTCTAATTCAACTCCATGTTCAGAGCTTATATTTTAATATAACATATTTTATATGTTGCATCGGATCAATTATCTTTTTGTGTTGAATAGATAGTAATAAGCTACTTAGAATTCTATAATTACAAAAGTAAACTTGCATAATGTATAAAAACATTCACCAAATAGTATGTTGAAGAGTTGAAGATTAAGGCAGACTGTGTGAATACTTTTAATAAATTGAATATTGAGATTGATCATGTAAATATTCTTGATGTTTCTTTCTTCCAATTATTACATGATTTCTTTATATTATGATGAGATAAAGTAGAAAATCTTTGATTGTAAATTAAATATATGGTTGTGTTTTATACCTATATATTGGATATAAGCAATTGATTATTTCTAGGGAGTACATGGAAAGATAAAACTAGAGCATTAATGAGTATTATATCCTTTTTCTATAGGAAGATACGTTGATGAAGTTGTTTGTGAAGTATTCCTAGTGAATGAATGTTGGTTGTTACTTGGGAGTTCATGACAATCTAAAAGAGAAGTTGTATACAATGAGATATCGAATACCTACTCCTTCCAATTTCATAAAAAAAAAAAGATTACCCTTGTGCTTTTACCGCTTGATTCATTACCAATAACACTAACCCCAACACCTTCCCTACCTAAAGACCTACCTTTGACTGTAAGTCAAGTTGAGAGTGGAGATAAAAGTACAAAAATTGATGAGCCTAAAATCGAGAACATAGAGACAAAAGAATTTTTGAAATGATGTGTGATCTTGAAATGATATTTGATCTTATAGAGTGGTCGGATGAGAAAAGATGCAAGGTTACCATTATAAAGTTTAAAAGGAATCCTTCTTTGTCCTCATGTTGGGAAATTATAAAAAAGTAAAGAGATTGGGAAGAAAGGGAAAGAATTAAATCTTGGGAAAAAAATAAAAAGGTTGATAAAGAAATAATTTCCTCCCAAACATGATTTGATGGTGACCAAAATGGAAGGGTCCACTAAAGAAGTTAACTTGTGTAAGAATAATTTAATAGTGGCCAAAGAAGAGAATAATATTGAGAAAAGAGTTATCATGCATAAAAGTGAAATGGTGGCTAATAAAGAAGTTCATTCCATGATTGAAATCATACAAGGACAATATGATATGCCTTGTGAAGTTATTATTCCATTAGTAGAGGAGCTAGAAGATAATCCCAAAATGGAACTTGCATCCCAAAATAAGAAGACAAAAGGGGAAACTAATAAAAGTTTGGTTAGTGATTTAGATTCAAAATTTTTAGATTTGAGGGCAAATCATCTCAAATTAGGCGAGTATGATATGATTTCAAATTTTAATTCATGTGCTAACATTGATACTAATCACTCAAAGAATGGGTTGTAAATTTTACTCCTTTTAGTAATTCAATTGGCCTTCAAAAGACTCTTCCAAGTCATGAAAAGCTTGGAATGAGTAAGGTCGGTCTCTAAGAAGAACATGGAATTAAGGACATGCCCCAAGATTCCAAATGATGTCTTTATAATAACAATCAATTTAGAGGTATTTTTAAAAATCCACATTTTAAGTCCTTCAAATGATTCACTAAGAAAGTCAAGCACCATAAAATCTATTCCATGAAAGAGTTCATTCATGCGATCCAAGATCAATGAGAAGGCTTTTCTTACAAGTTATAAAAACAAGAAGAAAAGGAATAAGTTCAAACTAAACATGCAAGAGAAAATCAAGCATGTCAACCCTTATGAATGGCCTTCCAAAGAGTCCAAACTTATAAAATAGTTGCATAAAAAACTCAAGTGAAAAGGGACAAATAATGTCAAGCAGCCATAAAGAAAAAGTATAAGAAAAGATGAAGAAAATAAGCTTGAAAAAAAGCTGCCCATTATGCCTATGTCATAGTGCCATAAAGCATTATTGTAACACCAAAAAGTATACTGCTTGGCACTGCAGTGCCTTGGTTTTGCCTTGGGTGCTTCCTCTTGCACTATAGTGCCTAGGTTCTGCCTTCTTGACGATTTCATGCCTTTTCTAAGGTATTCATGTATGCACATAAAACCAAATTCATTCTTCTCTTCCTGCAATGCTTTCTCATGACTTTCACTAACCTTTTAATTTTTACATATACAATATTTCCAAGATTCAAGAACAAGTTAAAGAGTAAAGGTCAAACAAGGGCAAATGAGCAAAATGAAACGAAAGAAAGAATTAGCTTGAACAAACATGAAGCATGAATGTAAGCATTAATTAATATAATTTGTATATGTTTTATATTTGACTATTGAGTTATGAAATAGTCATGGGGATGTGTTAGGTGTTTGATCAATTTCGTCCTTTTTTTTTATTTTATTCATTATGTAAACCAACTTATACCATAAATAGTTAACTAAGGTTAGTTTTTAACCTAGCTTGTAATTGCTTATAAAAGGCAACTTATCTCATTTGTAAAGGATCTTTTGACTTTGAATATATGAAAACCTTAGAAGGCCTTTGGCTTTTCTATCTTTGTTTTCTTAAAGCTTTTGCTCTTGTGAACCATTTTTAGTCCTGTATCCAATCTTGGTGCAATAAGAGGTTGGTGGTGAAGGTTTAAGTTGGTTAATCTTAAATAGGGTAGATTCCTTTTTTAAACTTGGATCAAGTTTTCTTTAAGTTTGGATCACCCTAAGTTGAGGGATGCTCATCCTTTAGACTTGGTTTTCCATTTCTTGTATCTTTTAAACATCAAGTAAGTTGTTGTTTGTTGGTGTTGAAAATGATCTTTATCATTCTAACTTTCTTTGTGTAATATGTGATTTTGGATGAATGATATTAAAGGTTGAAATATTGGAGGTTTGAATTTGCATTTGTGTTGGAGATGAGATAGCTTAAATCTATGCTAAATATTGCATGGAATGGTGAATGAAATGGCATGGCTTTGGAACCTTTATGCTAGAATTTTCAAAACCATCTTGTGCATGATTTACAAACAAACTTGAGTGGATTGGGGTGTCGATTCGGATCATTTTCCTACCAAATGGAAACAACAAAATGTTTAGGTGATAGTATATATATATACACGATGAACTTTAATTTATCACCATTAATAATGCTTGTTTGTGAAATTTTACCTTAACAGTAGATGACAAAAATAAAAAGCCATCATTAATTTTTTGAGACAATACCTTAAAATCATTTCCTATAATAAAATATTATTTGGTCACATAAAATCATCACAGAAAGTTTTGCACCACAATTTCCTGTCAAATAGGAAATATAGGAAATGTTTAGGTGACATAATATACATATAAGCGGCAAATTATAATTTTTCACCATTAGTTTCACTTACATATGTGACAAACCTTATTATGACACAATAAATTTCATCACGTAATTAAAATAATCATTATAAGATAAAAATGAAAAATTGTTACTAATTTCTCGAAACAACACTTTTTTCTTTGCAGTAAAATATCATTTGGTCACACAAAATGTTTGGCACTAAATTTTCCCGCCAAATGAAAACTACAAGAAATGTTTTGGTGACATGGTATATATATACTCGACGAACTTTAACTTGTCACCATTAATAACACTTGTTTGTGAAATTTGACCTTATAGTGATATATCAAAATTCTTCATGTAAAATGATCAATATATGAAAAAAAATAAAAAATTGTCACTAATTTTTTGAGACAATACTTTTTTGTAACAAATATTGTTTGGTCACACAAAATTATCAAAAACCTTTTGGCACCAAATTTTTCCATTAAATCAAAACTTTAAAAAATATTTAAGTGACATAGTTTATATATATGTAATGATCTCTAATTGATTATAATAAATTTTGTTTGTTTGTAATAAAAACTAACATGTCTTAAAAGAGTAACTATTTGAGTAGCAATATATTTTATTACCAATAAAAAAATAAATTTTACAATATTTTTTTGTAATAAATATTATACACTCATTATTAAAATTTGCTCAAGTGACACTTAAAACTGAACCACCTATGACTGGTTCTTGCACATGGCCTACCCCTGCCTACTAAACGCCCTCTTTTAACACCTCTCTCATCATCTCCCTCAACTCTCTTGATCAAAAAAACACATAGGAGTCCTGAGATTGCATCTTGTCATTAACACTTATAGGTCTAGTTGAGGAACTATTGCTTTTTTCATTTATAAATCTGGGGATATAGACTTTTTTATCTATACCATTATAAACAAGACAAAGGGGGTTAGGATCTCATAAACTATCTAAAATAAACAATACCTAATGTTGAGACAAGGGTACAAACTCTAGCTGTTGGGGAGTAAACATTGGCTCCTTACTCATGAAATTGTACAAACAATGCATTTAAAATCAAGAATTTGGAAAAGATGGTCTAGAGATCTACTCTGATATCAACAATGTAAGACCCGTTACTGTATATATCACTGTTACTAGGCATTGTACTTATTTATACAAATAAATAAGCTATTTATTTATTTTCTATTAAGGAAAATACTTAATTTGACAGATACAGTAGAAATCCTATGAAAACTGATTGACTAAAAGCATGTAGGCGAAAGATGAAAATGATGAACAACGGAGTAATTGGTTTAAAAACTTAATATCTATATATATATATATATATATATATATATATATATATATATATATATATATATATATATTTGTGTATATACAAGGATAAATTTTTATATGTACAAAAACATACGCCTACATGTAGATATATACACATATGAGAAGTTTATGTATATGTGTTTAATTTACAAATTACATGCATATGCCTTTACAAGCATATTTGAACATTGTGCATATAAAAACCCCAACAGGCCTTCTGAAATCAAAACTGGAGCATTTTCCCTTTAGCCATAGTCGACCTTAAGCCTCAGTAGCTTTTATCTAATTGACCTGCAAGAAAGAAAGAAAAGAATGGGTGAGTGATAACTCACTCAGTAAGCATTTCCTACTTCTTTCTAACCCAAGCATGACACAAAGCTAAATTCTCAACTAAACTTGATTTGATTACCATTAGGAGTTATGTAGTCTTATTATATTTACTCTTTATGGCTTATTATTCTGACTATAACTTGTTCGTACTCGTTTAACTGAAACTATATCTCATGTCATGAAATGAAAATCATGGTATGACATCATACTGAAATATGCTATGTGTCTAAGGGCCAAATCTTTAAAAAAATTACTAGTTTGTCTAAATATATAAGTGTAGATTTGAAGACCATGAAACACAAAGATATCTGAATATAATAAAATTGAAAATCTATAGTGTTAATCAGACTGATGAATACAGGGATTCGACACCTGGCCATGCGAGTTTTCAACCTTTTTACCCTCGGTTAGTAAGATGAAATCTAAAAATTGATAACTGATAATCATATGCATACCAGCATATACTAATGTTAGCTTCTTTTATAATAGGTGTGCAACTCATAGGCGCTCCCTCATATCCACCCTTAAAAGATGTCCGAAACATCATATTTTCTAGCTTTAAAAACATGCAATTAGATCCTTAGATTCTTTTCTTAAAATGTTGACATGACATGTTATGTCATGGTATGCTTATGATACATCATGCTTTCTTATTTTATCTTATTATAATGTTTTATGGTTTTTTGATTAAGTTTCATATGCTTTATATCTTATTCTAAGCTTAGAACTCAATTTCTTCTTGGTGTACGAGCGTGCATACTTAAGCGTACAAGCATGTATGAAGGTGCACGGGCCATGTGCCACTCATACAGCCTTGTCATGAGAGCTTTTGTGATTTCAACTTTATTTCTAAATTTTTGTAGATGTACAGGCATGACATTAACATGTATGATCGTGACCCCTTGTATTTGCAATCGTGCACCTTTTGAGCACATGGTTATGATCCTGTATTTGCAAAGGCATATGGGCATGCATCTTATAGGCGCACGGACATGTGTTTTGCTCTGTTTCAACAAATCTATGCCTAAAATTTACAAAATCTCGTTCAATGCCTGGTTTAAATGTAATCAACCCATTTCATCAACATTATACATTTTAGACAACACAAATACACATACCAATTTTTCCAATAACGCTCAATATTAGAATCAAACATCAAAACTCATTAAAACACATACATATACACATATATACAACGAAAATACTCATAGGTGACAAAAACCATCAGAATCACTATTTTTTCATCATATCATCCCACAATCATGTCATACACTCATAAAACATGCTAAAAACATTATCGTATCTCAAACAATCAACAAACACATGCTTAGGCACTAAGGAAAGAGGCAAGGAAATACTTACCTCTTACCATGGTTGATTTCTTCTCTTCTTTAAGCAAAACTTTTATTCTTTAATTGGATTGGAGTTTCTTGCTGCTGATTTTCTCCCTTAAGGATGAGATTCTCTGAAAAGAAAAAGAGAAACTTCATGTGAAAATGAATTAGAAATAGGTAAGGAATACTTTAAGTTAGTGTCTTTCTTCCTCTATAGACATGCACAGTCATGTGCCTTAATGGTACACAGTCGTGTATGAGCGAAAATGGAAAATCTCTATTTCTCGCGATTCGCATGAAAGAAATCTTTCATGAAGAATCATGCGCAAGCCACACAAACTCTAAAAACTAACTATCTCATCTCTAAACTCTTCTAACTCTAATTCTATCGCAAATTCTCACTTTTAATCTCAAATTTCTAGCCTAAAAGACATTTCTAATCTTGAGATATTATAAGACTTTGGTGGTCTTATGCTAATTCATATCCTAGCGTTAGTTTTGACCTCGGATTTGGGTTGTGACAGACTTAAAGATAAAAGGTCATAATTTCACTGGTACATACGGAGTCTTGAAGGTCTTAAAAGGTTCTCTTGTTATGATGAAGGCAAAATGCACTAGTAGATTATATGTGCTTCAAGGATCCACTATTATAAGTATAATAATTGTTTCTTCATAATCTATGTCAGATTTTGATGTTACTAAATTATGACATACAAGGTTGGGACACATGAGTAAAAAAGGATTATATGTATTAAACAAAAGGGGCTTCTATAATATCAAAGTATATCAAAATTGGAGTTTTGTGAACATTGTGTTCTTAGCAAATAAAAAAGAGTCAGTTTCAGTACTACAATTCATAAGACTAAAGGTACTTTAGATTATATTCATTCAGATTTTGGGGGGTCTACTTGTGTTCATTCAAAATGAGGTGTTTGATAAATGTTTTCTTTCATTGATGACTACTCTAAAAAGGTATGGGTTTATTTTCTCAAGTACAAGAATGATGTGTTTGATATCTTTAAGCAACGGAAGGTTTTGGTAGAAAATCAAACAGACTTAAAAATTAAGCATCTTCATACTAATAATGGGTTAGAGTTTTGTGATAGTGAATTTAACAAATTCTACAAGGATAAAAGTATTGGTAGATATATAAAAATTAAACGAACCCCACGATAGAATAGTTGTAGCCAGGTGTATGATTAAAACTTTATTAGAGTGAGTTCATTGTATGTTATCTAATTTTGACCTATTCAAAGATTTTTGGGCAAAGGTCTATTACTTGCTGAATCGTTCTTAATCTACAACCTTTGACTATAAAACTCCAATAGAGTTATAGTCTGGTAAACTTGTTGATTATTTTGACTTGAGAATGTATGGATGTCCCATTCATATTCATGTAACTAATGGCAAACTAAAGCCTAAACTAGAAATGAGATATTTATTGGTTATCCTCTTGGGGTAAAAGAGTATAAGGTATGGTATTCTGATCTAAAGTCATCTCAATTAGTAATCAATATGGATGCTATGTTTGATGAGTCTAATATGTTTCATCTGAAAAAAGAGTTTTCCAATTATTTTGATAAAAGTGCGAAGGAATCAATTAAGTAGATGGAGTTTAAAGTGGAGTAATCAACTTCATATAATAAGGCTATACAACAAAATCTAGTTCAATTACTTGTTCCTATTATGATAAAAGTAGTACCTTACAAGAAGTATTATATTATAATGTATACACTGAGGAAAATTAAGAAAATATGTTAGAGATAAGCAAATACAGATTATGTAGCATATGTATTGGTTGTGGCATGAGAAATAAATAACATTGGTGAACCTTCTGTATATTCAAATACTATTTCTTATAATGATTTAGCTAAGTGGTTAGTTACTATATTGAAAGAGTTAGAGTCTCTCTATAATAACAAAACCTATAAATTAGTCAAACTGCCTAAAAATAAGAAGATTGTTGGTTGAAAATAGGTCTTAAAGAAGAAATAATGTGTTCTAAGTGTTGAAGGTGCTAGATACAAGACTCAGTTGGTTGCAAAGAACTATATAGTCAAGTTCGTGGAATTGATTTTAATGATGTTTTCTCCCCTGTTGTTAAACATAGCTTTATTTGTGTCTTGCTAGCATTAGTTGTTACATAAACAATTGGATGTTAAAACTGCCTTCTTGCATGGTAAGCTTGAAGAGAAAATTTACTTACAACTACTGGAGGGTTTTGAGAATGAAGGTAAGTAAGACCATGTTTGCTTATTAATGAAATCATTGAATGGTTTGAAGCAATCTTTTCGATAGTGGCATAAACGATTTGATTCCTTTATGGTTGGACATAGCTATTAAAGGAACCAATATGATAATTTTATGTACTTTAGAAAACTTGATGATAGCTCATTCATTTATTTGTTATTGTATGTTGATGATATGTTTATTATTGCCAAGAATATATTTGAGATCAACAGGTTGAAATCACAATTGAGTAGTGAATTTGAGATTAGAGTTTTAGATGCAGCACAAAAAAAAAAAAAAAAAAAAGGTATAGAGATAAAACTATAAGTAAATTGCATCTAACTCATTGGAGTTTTATTGAAAAAGTATTGAAGCGTTTTGGGATGAAAAACGCTAAACTTGTAAGTATTCCACTTGTTGCCTATTTTAGACTCCTCACAGCTTTGTCACCATAGTCAAAAAAGGATATTGAATACATGTCACATGTTTCTACTCTTTACAATTAGTACTGTCATGTATGCTATACTTTGCACTTATCCTAACATCTTACATGCAATTAGTGTTGTTAACAAATACAAGTCTAATTTTGATAAAGAGCATTGACATCTATTGAAATGGATTTTGAGATGCTTGCGAGAGATTGCTAATTCTTATTTGGCATTTGGAGGAGTAAAAGTGATATGGTTGGTTATGTTGATTTAGATTGTATAAATGACCTTGATAGAAAGAGTTCCATTAATGGCCATGTATTTGTTCTGGGTGTTAGTGCTATTAGTTGGAAAGCTATTTCACAGTCTAAAGTTGTATTATCCATTACAAAAGCTAAGTACATGACAATTGTTAAGGCTATAAAAGAAGTTATTTGGTTGAGAGGTTTATTTGGTGAGTTCAATTTGGATCACTAAGTGACTGTCATATATTGAGATAATCAAAATACTATTCACTTAACAAAGGATCACATATTTCATAAAAGGACAAAACACATTGATATGAAGTACCATATTATTCGTGATAAAGTTTTCCAAGATAATACTATTGCGAAAAAAATTGGTATTATAAATAATCTTATTGACGTGATGACTAAACATTTTCCTATGGGCAAGTTTGAGTGTTGATTGGACTTAATCGACATTTGTCAGATTTGATGCATACCTATAAAAGCTTAACGGAGAAAATAGAGTGAAATCTACTAATTTTATACAAGTTAAAGTAAAGAGTTGTTAATTACGCATTGAATTTATCAACCAAATAAAGTTAAAAAGATTAATCCAAATCTTTGGCCTAATGAGGTTAAATCTTTTTTCTATTAGGATTTGGTTAAATCATTTTTTAGGTTTTGGTTTTTCTTTTTGTTTTTATAATTTGTACATATAAATATGGTTATTTAACTTAGTAATTGAAAGATAGAGATTTAAAAATGCAATATAGAGAGTTTGTAATTCTTTTTGATTTGCGACAAATTTGATATCTAATAATTATTTAGTCCTACTATATTAGGTTGTTTAAGAGAAAAACTCATTAGATATATTTGGGTTCAAGACCTTGAGTGTTGAATATCTACCTATAATTTTATACTTTTTAGTTTTATTAGTAGATTATATTATCTCTCTTCGTCCATAGACATAGGTTTCGTTGAATCATGTTAATTTGTGGTTTTGGTTTTTTTTTTTTATATTATTATTGAATTTATTTAACTCAAATAAATTTGTTTCAATCCTAACAAAAGTAAATTGGACCAACCAACAATCAAGCATAAATTCCTTTTAGACAAGATAGATTACATTTGAAAACGAATAGTTCACCGAAAAAAGGCTGCAAGCTACATCAGTTGTCGATTGTGGTGATATGAGTACCCATAAAAGATTGAGAAAACACAGAGAATAGAAAAGAGCAAGACCTACATTAAACCTCCTGTGTCTGCTTGCCGAATCCATTACCTGGAAATCTCTCATGGTCACACAAGAAATAAACTCCAGAACACTACTCTTTCTATTTACTTGGATCATTTCTCAATGTCTCAATTTCCTCGTACAACACTTTACCCTATTAGTTCTCCTTGGCTATTTGCAATAATATGGCTAGCTTGTATCCATATCTAAAAGGAATTTCAGTGTTGATCACAACATCTAAAAATTGCTGGTGGACGGCTATAACCCGTATTTTACTTTTGCGAGCCACAGACTATAAACAGTAAATACATTGGAAAGTACAAACCAATTAGTAAGTATTCTTATTTTTATTAAGCATAGATAGAAGCAATTTCTCAACCAAATACTTAAAATGATTAAATTATTGAAACCTGATCTTTCCAGTCAAGGTCAAATTGCATGCATATAAGAACTCGAGTCCATTTCTGAACATAGCAGAAGTAAAAGATAACTATGTTAATCATTCTCAAATGATAAACAGTGAAATTTACTAATATTGCCTCATTACCAGGAATATTGGCCCTTCTTTAAGAAGCATATCATATATTGATGGCATCTCAGAAACTCTGAGTTAGCTGTAAAAATCAAGTTGGAGTCAGTTTCTAATATGACTATGCACAAAGATAATGATAACATTGATTGAATGATTTGTAGATCATTCATCCACAAAGACGATCAGCGAATGATCTAGAAACAACATCCTATTGAGTTCATCAATCGGCAGTTAATATTATAAAGTCTTCGGCCCCTTCGCCGGTGACTTGAAGGGAAAACTTGAGGGTGGCGAAGGTGACAATTCAGCAGGTAATTGAGGTGCCTTTGAGGCACCAGTAAGCATTCCAGCCACTTCCTGAAATGAAGGCCGAAGAGAAGGTGACTTTTGCAAACAAAGTAAGGCAACTGTAATACGAAGCAGAGCTTGCTCTTCATCCGAAGAATTACAACAGCGTGATCAACCAATTTAATCAATGTTCCTGCTGGTGCAAGATGAGGAGCATATGATATGAGATTTGCATGCTGAAACTCCGACAAAGGAGATCCTGTGACCTGAAGAGGACGCCGGCCAGCAATCAGAACCAAAAGTAAGACCGCAAAACATCAGATTTCTCAGATAAATCTCCACCAGCATTATATTCAGGAGCAATATAACAAACAGTTCCACGCATTTTAGGAGTCCTAGTTATCCCACCACTCTTAGGAATCTCTCCACTTGCTCTTGAGAATTCACTACTAAGGCCTTCTAACCACCTATCCAAACTACCTTTACTACTTCTACTTCTAATCTTCTTCTTCCGCTCTGCATTCATTTCTTCGTCTCCAGGCCTCCAATCATCATCACTATTTATTCCCAATTGTCTCTTCGTTTTTTTTATTTTTCTTCTTCGCTAGTTCTTCACAATACTCTTCTTTCCACCACTCTCCAGCCGGCCTGCGCTTCCCCCCTTTCAAATTCTTTACATTTTCTTCCTTATCCTCATCCAATGAAACCCAACAATCTAATCTTTTCTTCTTCTTCTTCCTTTTATCAATTTTCTGAGAAGAAGAAGCTCTTTTAATCCAATTGCTCTTGGGTCTATCATTTTTAGTCTCTGTTGCAATCCATTCAATAACGTAATCCTTCACTTTGACATCCTCTGACGATTGTTGGATCACCGGCACCCTGGCCCTACGAAAACTCTCCGACGACTGATCCAAACCTATACTCGACTCCTCATAAACAGTTGTAGTAGTTGTTGTATTCACACTCTCAGTCTCTGCAACCGAACCACAATCCTTTACAGCGCCCCCACCGTTACACTCCAACTCTACAATATAATCTTTTCTGATTTCAAACCCGTAAGTCCAAAGTCAGCAATTTTCGCATAAAAAAAGAGATCCCATAATATATTACTCGGCCTTATGTCACCGTGAATCACGGGCGGACTCAAACTGTGTAAGTAATTGCCTTGGCAATATCAACCGCAACAGAAAACCGCTTCTTCCATTCCATTAACTCTGGGCACTCTTTATGCAACGTAGCTTCTAGTAAATTTCCATTAGTCATCAGTTCATAAACCAACAACAATCTACGTCGTTTCGGGTCCGATGAAAACCCGAGTACTGAAACGACATGGTTGTTTGATTCAATAGCTGAAGCAAGAACAGTTCATTATAAAATTCTCACTCACCTTGTAATGATCCGGAGTCCATTTCAACGGCGACATGCTGGTGAGGATTCGAGTGGGAGGAACACGGGAGGATGGAGTGGAAGACGGAGCCGAAGCCGCCTTGGCCAAGGCGGTTGGCGGGAGAGAAGGAGTCGGTGGCGCGACGGAGGAGGGAGTATGAAAATCTGTGAGAAGGCTTGGAGTTGGAAGGAATGGTTCGTTTTTCTTTTTTGGTGAGTTTATTGCGGAAGCAGAAGATGAGAATAAGGAGGAAAGAGAAGGCGGCAGTGGCGGAAGGAGGCGAAAGACGATGGGACGGTGGTGAAGAGTGGCAGGGGAAGGAGAAATCAAGGGCTAATATTGGGGAAGTCGACGGGATGTCATGGCCTGTTAGAAGCAGGCACCGATAGATACCTAGAAGCGTGTGACCAGCTGCAATGAATATCACACCGTACAAGAAATTCACTGAATCGGTTGGATTCAATTGGTCAACGATCTTATTGTATAAGATTCGTGCCAGGCTGCCACGTCCGCTGCTTCTCTCATCGTCATTCTTCAATGCAAATTATTAATCTTGTTTATTGGCATAATATTATTATAATATATAGTATTTGTGTTCCCTTTACAACTCAATTAACCTACAGCCAACATTACGTAAGTTAAATATGGGGCCTAAAGATATTATGTACATTCTTCTGTCAACATGAGACCTGTACTATGTTCATGAGATCAAGATCATACCAGCAGCTACCTATGTATTACTCAGCTGACACCTCTTTAAGATCAACAACAATGACACTGATGTTGTCGGAGCTTTTCCGTCCCAAAGCAAGCCGCGTTAGCAGTGCGGCGGCCAACACACTTCTGGACGGATACAATGCTTCCTCCCTGTCATCTTCTATCTGCGGCCTTGCCTTGTCTGCACATTTATCACCTCTATCATTCTCTTCTCTAAGACACTTGAAAGCTACTTCACAAGCCAATTCGTTTGATAGAACATCCCACAGCCCATCGCTTGCAAGAATTAAGCACTCATCGTCTGCTTCCCTTTTTGTAAACGTTATTTCAGGCTCTGCTGTTACAACTGGTTTCAGATACTTGTCCCCTGTTTTGGTAAAAAAGTTAAACGGCATTTACAATTTCATCATGATAGGAAACCGGGAAAAAAAAAAAAAAAAAACCACCAAATTACTTAATCACAGCCACCTAACAGGCACCGATCAGCACCACTATACTACATGGGATGGATGCCACGTGTTCATCTTCATAGATGCGTTTTGCAAAATTCAAAGACCATTGTTTTCGCCAAAATATATATGTCAAGACATAACTTCAGGAGATCCAACATCTTCCAATATCTAACATCCAAAATGTGGCTACTCACAATTATCAATGTTGGAGGATTATCTGGTAATTCAGGAATTATTGATCTTTACAAGGTTTTCTATAGTAATTGTGTGGAAGACAGAAAGTAAAAATATGATATTGTAGATCAAGTCAAATGGCGTCCGTCATTGTTTGCATGTTGTCTTCAGCACTCAACTTGACAGCTGCATGAATTGACCTGCTTGATACAGAAATTGGCATAATTCCTAATGAAAACTAATACAAGATACCTTTTACTCCTTATTGAACTGAAATGGCTTACATCCAAAGCAGCTTCTGTGCAATAATCTATAATTATTTCAACAATTAGAAATATTTGTTATTATAGATACAACATAACCTTAGCTCATGAACCATTGAGGTGATGCATGTTAACTTAATAGGAACCAGAAACAAATCATTTGCTCATTTCACTCTATAATATGCTACACCTGTACTGATTTTTTCTTTTTCTATAGGAACTGAAAAGTACATTGGTGAGGATAAAAAAAAAAAATTATGATGGTGGACCAGATGTCCACAGGGGTAGAACCAAAACTTACAAAAAAATGTAAATAATACTGTGTGATTTCTGCAATATGAACGTCTACAAATAGGGAAAGATTGCAAACACTTAGACATCTAAACTTAAAGAAGGAAAACTATCTAAGCCTTCATGATAATGAAAACAACTACAGAACAATAGAACTTCTAAAGATAAAGAAAGAAACATAAAAAGAAAACATGGAAACTCATAACATTCAGAAGGTACACAACCTTTAACAAAATAAAAAGGTGCAGAACCCTGTTCACTCTTTTTTTTTTTTTTTCTGGTAATTAAGGTATAAATCAACAGAGCAAAAGGGATAAGCCCAAACAACTTAACTGCAGTGATCAAAACTGCTTGAAGAACAAGAGGCAATACCTACAAAGCAAATTCAAACTCTCCTTCTTAAGGGTCTATTTAGGTTCCCATCTAGATAAAGCTTTGTTAACTCATTTTATCTTCACCAACCTTAACAAAAACGTCGAATTTGTTAGTATAACAATTGACAGAAATAAATCCAAATTTATTTTATTTTATTTGAAAATAAGGACTGTTGTCAATCCTATAAGAATTTGAGACATCAGATCCCAAACAGTTGGTATAACATAGACTTGAGCACAATCTTGGTTGCAGAATGGAGAGCCATGTTATTGGAACAATTTTTTGAGGTTAATTAGACTAGTCAAGTTCAATGTGATCCTACTCCCAGGTGATATCAGAAACCTTTGATAATCTCACAAGTCTCCAGAATATCAATAAAAACCAGAAGGTTTACTTGTATTTTCAATTACTAGTTGCCCTGCTTTAAATCCTGTTTGCCAAAAATCTTTAAAATATAATATTTTCTAATATACAATATGATAATGAAATGGATAATTAAACTCCTTGAAGCACAAACCCAAAGGCGCAAGTTCAATCTCTAGGGGATTTATGTTATCATTCATAACCCTAGGATCAGCAAAACTTCAGAAAACAATAATCCCTGATACTTACCCACTTGAGCATTCTATAAATTCTAGGAAGGCAGAAGATCCAAGAACTCCTGTAATCTGTTCTAAATAATACCCTAAAAGGGACTAGATGTCAAATAATTCATAACAATAGAAACTATGAGAAATATCAACATGGATAAAGCCTAACAATGCTGAGAAAAGAAAATCAAAATACATGTAATCTATCATTGAAAAAGCTAACTCATTCATGTGTTTAATACGATGTGATAAAAAAAAACTAATATGACCTAAAAGAAAACTAGTGTGTGAACACATGGAAAGATGCTGACCAGAAGTTCAAAATAGAATTACACAGCTTGTTTGCTACTCATTTGTCATGCTTCTTAAAATTTTATACCACTGAACAAACCAATTGGAATTTCCAATAAATTTAAAATAGATTACCTAGAGCACGGGACATAGCAAGAATGCCTTCAACTCGTGCTCCATTCAGAAATATTACTCTTCCCCCAGCAGCTTCAATCCTTGCAAGTTCATCTGGTCTGTCAGGCTGCATAACATGTTAAAAGTGTGTTGCTGTAATTATTATGTTAGTATCAGTAACTTGATGAAAATATAACCCAATTACAGTGCTAAAAAATATAGAAATAACTTGCTGATAAGGATTAGAGCAATAATATCATAGGCAAATATTGTACAAATACAACTATCAACTAGAAAAGTGATCTTGACTATATAACACATTTGCCAAATATACAGCGAAGTGGCAAATTCAATGCCAACAAATTGACATCCATAACATGATGTTGTCCCTCAATCCTTGTGTGTATCTAATGTCATTATGCTTCTGCAAGTGGCAATTGTGCACTGCAAAGGTGAAGTGGGTATGCAAAAGTTAACAAATCTTAAGTTACATTCCAGGAAAAATCCTGCTAGACTTTTGACATGTCAGAATTAAATAACTTAAAATGATAACTAGAAAGGTCAAAAAAACGATAGTTCTAACCAGTGAACTTACAGTCAAACAATGAGTAGTATTCATCATCCCTTCTCTTCCACCAAGGCACAACTCAACAGATTAATCAAACTTTAACAAGTGATATAGTATCATAATTGCATTTTGTGATATGTTTTGACACTTCTTTGTCATGTAATAGTCAAGTCAGCATCTGTTTTAAATAACTTTGAAAAGTCAAAGATAGTAAAAGATTAAAATGGTGTCGTATTGAGTGGTGGAGGATTATTTTTCTACTTGCAGTGTTGTGTCTTTTAAAGGATAGATTCAAGCACATCCTTCTGTTTTGTGATCCCAGACCATTTTCTCTGAGATCAAATTCCATCTTCACTTTCGGCTGGAAGAAAGTTTGGCTCAAAGTAAAAGCTAATGCTGAGTCTTTTTGTTTGTATATAAACTCATCCTAGATTAACAAAGAGTGAGTCCATTGTATTCGAAAGGGGCTAGGGTTTGTCATTTAGTCAGGTGTGATTTTTTCTTCTTGTTAAGTTTTTTTTTTTTTTTTCTTTCAAGGTTATACTCCATAAATCTATGTACATTACTAACATAATGATATACTACTTTGTTTTGCAGAGTAGATGTAGTGAGTGAGCACCAAATCACTATGATCTGATCTGAATTGAAAGGGTTGTGATGCTCCCAAATCAGATTCTAAAAAAAGTGAAATTCATATCATGATCCATTGTATCTCTTTATTTTTACTTTGCATTTTTCTTGTTTACATTTTGATGCCTATTAATAACTACCAAGTTTTGTATTAAAACCATTGGTTTAGCTCATATAAAAGTCTGGGTATGCTATTTTTTTTTAAACTTGATCTGACTTGAAATAGAAACTTATTATTGCTTTTTATCGGTTTTATTATTGTTAATTTGTAGTTCTTCACTATTATTCAGATCGAAAGTCTCCTGACATTTACTTCATCCCATAGATTAGATGAGCTTCATTCTTCTACACTGTAAAAACAGCTGTGAGATTTACCGACTTCATAATTTTGAGCATTCTTTTTAACCAATGAATTACATTAATTAAAAAAAATTAGGGGTCAATCTAAGTCAATGATTTACGGCTACGAGACACGTGTTCCTGCGGGTATATTTGACATCCGCATAAAAAAACTCAACTAACCTTGTGATCACAACTGAGAGGAACTGCCCTCCCACCTCTGCAGAGGACGGCGCGTGAATCACCACAGTTGGCAACAATGATGTATTCGGACGTTAAAACTGCCACGACAGCGGTGGACCCAGTAAGACCTGCCTCCACTGACTGGCACGCCCAACGGTACCCCAAACTGCCACACATACTACTTGACAATTCGTCCATTCTTTGGAAGCTCCTCGCCATTACTCTTCTCCACCGTTCTTCCAGCTCTGCTTCCAGCTCATGCTCCTCTGCCATCAAGTAGCCACCATCCGCACCTTCATTTTTCGTCGTGCAAATCACGCGCATTAGCTCCTCTTCAAATAAAACGTGCAATTTGTGCCTGCACAATTCTGCCACCTGCATACATATGAATCAAAATTCACGAAATTCCTTTAAGTGATCACTTGAGAAATGACTTAGGTGCCCTCAAATTATACGCATCAGAGGTAAATAAGGACTCGATTGACTTGTGAACAGTATATGGAAATAGTAAGGTATTTTTGCGATTACGTCAGGTCCTCCATGCCCATCGTATACACTGAAGAAATGTAAAGGTCGCCGCCGATTAATATCTGGACGACAAAGACTCGTCCGTATAGAAATTGTGTCTTCCATCTCTCTTGACCTCCCGGAGACGGACATCGCCCCGTACACCGGCTCAGCCGAATCCATCTCGCTCAACGCTGCCTTTGAATCCACCGGTTCCATGTTCTCTCCAGAAGGTGCGGTTGTAGAAGTCGCAGCCGGTGGGATAGCAGTCACCTCCGACACCGTGCCTATACGCTTACTCTCCATTTGGTTATCATTTTCACTATGGCTAAGAGGCTGTCCAGAACAGGGAGAAGAGGTTCCCGCTGATCTTCTCATTCTTATTCTTCGGCGGCCCCGCTCCCTGCATTTCTCAGGCGAATCGTTATTTTCATGGTCTAGCATTCTCTTTCAAAACTCCGTCATTGGAACTATTTGCAAAAACACATACACGGAAAAATCTAATATCTGTTGTCGATCATTTTTAAAAAATGTCGAATGGATCTTCATTCAGAGAATGAAACAAAAGTGAGCTTGTTTTTGAAACGTAAGAGAGAAAAGAGCAACGTGTTGTTTTTTCTCATTTTCTTGTACAGTATTAAGCCTCCGGGGAAAGCCAGCTCTACGGGCAATTGCTCTGTCTGCCCGAACTGCCCTTTACCGACCAATCTTCGCTGTTTAAGCGACACATGTTCACCTTGACACTCTATTTCCTTCAAATGTCTTTCCAATTCTGCCTTGCTAGGCAAATTTCAAAAACAGCGACATTTTGAAGTTTAAACATAGAGCCACGCGTCAAAAAAGCGCTTAAATGTGGAGGCCCAGGCCAGAAGGATGTAACATGTGGTTGAGTGAAAATGCTACACCAACAAATTAGGTGGGCCGGAGTGCGGAGCCCTTCCATAGCCATTTTCAACTATTTTCGCCTTTTTGAATTTTTTTCTTGATCTTCCTGGAATTGTAAAGCCGTACATACGTGGCAAGCTACGACAGTACCAGCGTGTTTGAGTTACGTGTCTCGTTCTGATTTGAATGTGAGACAGTTGTCGTAGTCCTAGAAGGTCACAGGTATCAATGTGCTCAGTTGCCAAAATTAGGACTTCGGCTGCTCTTGCTTTCTGGAAATTTTAATCGATTAAGGAAAGGAAGGGCTCTTGCCCTCGTTGCAATAAAATTATATGTTTTTTTTTTAATTAATGATTTTAATATTAAAAAAAAATATCATAAGTAATTTAGAACTTTTTTCTCCTGAAATACATTTGGATCACAGCTTCCTTCTATACCATCACAAAATTCAATACCAATTTATGACAGCCACAGTTAGTCTAGCAATACCCTTATCCGAAATTTTAGGCCATGGATCAGACTCGTGGCAAACAAAGAGTGGAATTGATGGAAGAGTCATTTGATTGGACGGCGGTGGGGGCAACACCTTCAAATGTCACATAACATCAGGCGTGCCGTTGATTTAGCTTTTTCGTGGTTTTTTTTTTTTTTTTAATTTCGATGTGAATATTTTAAAAAATTAATTAAAAATATATAAAAATTTAACCATTTATATAATTTTATAAAAAAACAAATTAGCATTATACACATTTACCATACTATAAGAAATAATACAAATTTTGTTCTTTTTTCTACTTTTTTAACTTAAATTTATTTCCACTTAATTCACAAACTTTTAACTTAAAAAACATAATAAAGAAACCTTGAAATTTTGGTCGAAAAAAATTAAATGTTGTTATATCAAATATTTGATCCAAGTATTACTTCATTATAATGTTTACATTATATATCACTAAGATGCTAGTGTATTAAGTAAGTTATTTTGTAAAAATCATGTTAGTAGTTTTATATTTTAAATGATATTAAGTAGTTATAGTTGTACATTGTTAGATGAACCCTAGTTTATGTCTGATGTGTGTGTAATTACTTATATATTGTAGGAGTCTCTACTATCTATTACTGTACACTACTATTATTATGTTAATTATCTTTAAAATATAAATAGGAATCCCATAAGAAGATTATTTATCTAAAAATTGTGCATTATGCAGAAGCTCATGAAATAATTATACTGAAAATACTGTACAACATGTTAAAAACATAATACACTTATTATTTTTGTAAAATAATATTATGCATGTTGTACGTATAAATTGTACTAAAATACATATACAAATATACGTAATACAAGCATAAGCTACTATCGAAAACCATGTATAGTATCTTGAAAGAAATCTCATATTTTATTACTACTACATAATAACTAAAACATATATGATATTGTACATCATACGTATGAGTACTATAAAAAGCATGTGAACCAAATATATTATCTACTGAAAACTAAATATATATACTAAGAACATGAGTGAAGGCCTGCTCAAACTATATCTCACTCTCTAGTCATCTCGTGCTCCAGCTCAACTTCCCAAAACACTCACCTATAAGAAAAGAAACTGAGAGGGATTAGTGATAAAATCACCTGATAAGAATCTCCTCTCTCTACCCTGAAGTAGGCTTTACTTTGATTAATCCTTATGACTTGTCATAAGGCTCTAGGCTCTATCTCTTTTTGATTACTACTACTTTGATGAACTTAACTTAGTTTTTAGCTAGTCTTATAGGCTTTCGTATAGTTGTTCTCTGTTATTTGTTGTTTGTTATTCTTAGTTTAACTTTTTTCTTATCCTATTGTCTATGTTTTGATTCATGTCATGCTATGTTGTATCATTGAATAAAATATACTAAAAACATGAATTTGCCTTTACACCTAGTTACTGAAAACATTTACTAAACATGCTATAAAGATTTAAAGATTCTAAAATACTGAAACACTAAAAAAAAGCTATAACTGAAATTTCTCTATATTCGAAGATGTTTGATTAATATAGGGATTCAACATATTGGCCATTTGAGTTCAACTAGACTAGCGATATGCCAATAAACTGAAAATATCATACATTACAAGTCTTTGGATAAGTAAGCTGAAATTTAATTATACCGATCATAGTCAATAAGCTAAAAACTTGCAGATGTTCCTTTGTATTCACCCTTAATAACTAACCCAAATATCAGGTTTAATGTAGAAAACTCATGCTTATGGATCCCTTGATCCTTTTTCTAAAAATACTGTTTTTGTAATACCATATCATATAATACTTATCATGCATGATATATTATTATTTATTCTCTTCTGATTACATTTTGTTCAACTAAAATCACTATTAGAGTTTTATTTTATGTATTTCTTACTACAGTTTTTGATTTGTAACATATAAAACTTAATAAGTTCTGTGTAAAATGTTCTTTGTTCTGTTGTAGATTTGCTATCTTTTTGTTCTGTCTAATTCAGTATTTATTACTAATTATATTTATATTTTCATTTCTATTTTTTTATTGTAATCTACCACTTACTTACTCTAATTCGAGGCTACTGTTGAATTTATCTTATTTATATGAGTTTGGTATAGTGATTCTAGAAAAATATAATTTTCTTTGTCTTAGTTCTGTTATTATTTTGCTTTTTTTGCTTTTTATTCTCTTGAACATGTTCTTTTTCTACTTAATCTATGCTTATTTAAGGAATTCTACTAATTCTATCTAACACACAGTTGTCCACTTCAAGACACACGATCATGTGTGTCTTACACACAATTGTGACCTTACGTGGACGGGCTTGTAACAAAAATCCTACACAGTTATGGCTTTAAAAAGACATAGCCATATGAAATTAGGAAATCACACACGATTGTGATCCTGAGTCACATGGTCAAGTGCCTTCAGTCATGCATTCACTATGCAATCAGGACCAAAAATAGAAATCATAATTGTATGGACATGCGTGATGAGTGCACAATCATGCATTGCATTTTGTTTCTGTAACTTTGCCTCTGGAGATTATGAAACTCTGTCCAAACTTAACCAAATCTCAATCTATCTTCAATCAAACATTTTCTAACATACATAAATCCTGAAATATGCTACTTAAGCTGACCTTCATCATCTCATAACAGTTAATCTCAACTAAACATATTTCTAAATGCATAAAACACATACATGCATATACCAATGCCCTAAGCATGCTTCTACCCCAAACTCTCTTCTATCTCATCATCCTTATCCTGAAATCATGCTTATTAAACTAGGAACATGCTTCTACCACTGAATAAACTCATCCAAAAAGGTACATGCTATGAAAACAAGAAAGAGATAAGAAAACACTTACCTAAAGTTACTAATGATCTTTATCTCTCTAACTTTAGCCTGATTTTCTAGCTTAGAGGGTTAGCCTTGGCTAACAAATTGATCTTTCTCTCTAACCTTTGATTAGGTTTAGTTGAAAGAAAAAAAGGAGAAATAGGTGAAGCTAGTTGAAATAGGAAAAATCTCTACTTTATGAAGTTGTACTGGTTCAAAAAGGATGTATGGTTATGTACCTCTGACTGGAGGGATACACGATCGTGTGTCTAAAGGATGCACAGTTGTGCTCTAAGAAAATCATAAATTTCCAACAACCAAGCCATATAAAGTTTCAAAAGACTATTCTACCCTTTCAAAACTCTTTGTCTTATATTTCTTAAAACACAGTTTCTATTATTCTAATTCACAGCCTAAAAGGATAGTTCTAACCTTAAGATATTACATGTGTTGATTAGAACTCACACTAGTAAGTTTTCTTTGTTAGCTAGAAATGGTAACAATGAGGGTAAGTAGTAAGCCAAGAGAGAGTAAGTAAGAGAATGAGATAAGCAATAAATCAAAGTGTAATTTTTTTTTTTTTTAAGTGGCCCTAGTCTTGATGTAAATGGTTAGCTTCAAGCAAACTAGGTACATAGTCTAACATATCATTGATCAATCATCTAGATCATTTTATCCTAAAATTTTACTTTAAAACCATTCAAGATATAACTATCTTAATGTAGGCCTTAGAAATACTTAAAGCAAGCAGTGTGTGGGAAGCGGTTAGCATCACATGGGGTTGCTTATGCATATTTTCATAATTTCAAAACCTTAAAAACCTATTAGGTTTCCCAAAATCATGCTTTACCCCATTCTCAGAATATACCTTTGGGAATAATATCCTTGGGGCAGTGTGCTCTCTATTTGACTTTGCTTAAAATAAAAGTAGTTTAGAAAAATTTATGCACTGTTTTTAAAACATATAAAACTGCATGTAAAAACCTTAGCTTGGTTTTTACATATTGTCTGTAAGACATCCCAGAAGGGTATTACTGTTCACTGCTTAATAAAATAATAATAATTAAATAAAGAAAATATGGTCAATAATACCCGACCGAAATGCTTAACTGAACTAACATATCACAGCGGAAGACTTGTAGTACAATGTATACATACATATATACATGCCCAATTAAAACTGATTATATTAAAATATTTGCGGAAAAATATATACATGTGCATACAACAAACTGAAGTAAACTGGATCCCAGATAGCAGCAGACTCCTCCTCCCAGCTCCCAACAACCTACCTGCAAGAGAAAGGAAAGTAGGGAGTGAGTGATAAAATCACCCAGTAAGCACTTCATATCCTCAGACCCTAAACCAACCCTTCTCGAAGGATTGCCACCTCAACACAACTGAACAGGCTCAACTGAAAACCACTCTGACGGTCTCATCTTCACGGATCGGATACTACCTCATACTGGGTCGTAAAATACGTATATGAGTATACGTAAACAACCTAGAGTGAAGAGTAATCCGGAGAGGTCAAACTTGACGCACCGAACTCTGACTGAAATCATAAACTGAACTGTTCTGATACTGATCTGATAATATTACTGTTTTCTGAAAGTCACGTGTCATTACGAAGCTTAACATGTTCTGATATTCTGCTGTTCGTGTCTTTTACACGTAATTCATGTTCTGTTCGTTTACAGTTTCTTACTGTCTTATCATTCTCTGAATGATATGCACTGTGTCATATAATCATGACATGATATGATAACATGCTGAAATCATAACTAGGCCTGGGCCTGTTTACTAAAAATAGTTTTCTGAAAACTGTTCATGAAAACTGCTGTTGGATCCTGGGATCCTATATCTGAAAATCTCATAATAGCTTTATCTGAAAGTTGTACTGAAAACCATGTACCCTGGGGTACCATGATATGCTGAAAACTGTGTTGTACAGACTGATGAAATACAGGGATTCGGCACTTTGGCCATGTGAGTTTCCTCTGCAAACACATGCCACAAACTGTATGGCCCACGTGATGCCATCAGGCTTGGGCCTGGAAACTGAACTGATCTGAGCGCCTCGCGCTAAAACTCATCTGATCCTCGGACCAGGAAAACTAAACTACTAGCTGAGCAACCCGGCACATGCCAATACATAGGGCTAGTAATGAGTATATAACTCCTGGTGACACGGGTGCTGAAACTCATAAGTGCCCCCTCGTATTCACCTCTGAAATCTGTGTTTTTCAACTGAAAACATGAATTCGGATCCTTGGATCCGTTTCTTAAAACACTGTATGGCATGTCATGCTATGCATATGCATATGATGCATCATGTATCTTATTTGAGCTCAATTTACTGTTTTCTATCACTCGGATAGAGTTTACTATGCATATTTTTCATTTAAAACTTATTTTTCTCTTTTCTGCTTGACGTACGGGCGTACGTATCATGTGTACGGGCGTACATGCATGTGCACGGGACCGTGAGCAAGTCGTGCATGTGGTCGTGCGTGATTCTGTGATTTCTGGAAAAATTCTCATTTTGCCTTGATGTACGGGCGTACATGAGCCATGTACGGCCGTACATGCTGAAGAAAAGGCATGGTGTACGGGCATACATCCTGCTCTGCACCTCCATGACCGTCGGGAATCAACTCGATTCTGGCCAAAAACACAACCCAAACTCAAATCAAGCATAAATCACATGCCAAACACTTCAAATAAGCATAATTAAACTTCCAACAACTTCAAATCTCATGAAAATCATCCAACCCAATCTCCAAACATACATAAACATATATTCTCACTCATCACATGCAAATAAGCATCAATCATCAACATAATCATCTCAAATCATCATCAACACGCAAGGAAAACATCACAAGCATGCTGGAACACATCTCATGCATAAAGCAAGCATCAAACCGAATCAAAGCACAAGGGAAAGAGGAAGGAAGCACCTACCTTTAGACATGCTTTCTCTCTCAAGAAGATCTCTAGCTCAAGCTTGATTGGAAGGTCCTGGAAGCTGCTCTTCCCTCCTAGGGTTGATGTTCTCTGAAATTGAAAGGAAAACTTTGGGTGAAAATGGGTTTGGAAGCGGATAAGCGCGACTTAAAACCAAGGCGGCTGAAACTTATCTCATGTACGGGTGTACATCTCTCATGTACGAGCGTACATGGCAGGAAAAATTTACAAAAATGCCATTTTCTCGCGCTCGCATGCAAATCCTCCCAAACGGATCCATGCACAAGCCACAAAACTCTCTAAAAACTACTATTTCACCCCAAAACATACACACAACCCTAGAATTCACAAAAATCTCAAACTGACCCCGAATCTGGGATGTTACATTGTCCATATGAGCAACTATCTACATAGCCATTAAAGGCTTTTTCTTGGCCAAAATAAAATGTAACAAAAAAAATATTTCGCGTCCTAAACTCTAAAAAGTCCTTGCTTTCATACACTAAAGAACAATTTTTTATTATAAATTATAAATAGAAAATGGCAAACTTCTGACTAAAAATAAGGGTTCAATGGTAAACCAAGAGAGTAAATAGGAGAATAAGTGGTAAATAGGGAGTAAACTAAAGGGTAAATAGTAAACCATGGGTAAATAGGGTGAAAAAAATGGGGCAAACAATAAATTGAAAGGGTAAACTGGAAAAAAAAATAGAGATTAGGTGTTAAATTAGAGGAGTAAACCAGGGGTAAATTTAATTTTCCAAAATTTAGATACTTTTTGGAGTTATTTAAGAGTGCATATAGGGTTAGTTAACCAAATATAGATGTATGTCTATTAATAAGTATGTATCATCACATGAAAATGATGCCACAAATAGTATTTTATGTGTTATATAGAGGGAGGTGGGTAATAGGATATGGCAATAGGATAATAAATAAAGGTATGAAGCAGAGATAGATAAATATTACATCGACAATTGATTATGAAGGTTTATAAGAGGAACTGAGTGTTTGGTTAAATATTAATAGAAGTTATTATAATATATGTGTGCATAAGAATTATGATAGTACAAGGTTAGTTCTTTGATATGAGATTCGAGATCATTACAATTTTTATGCAATTATAACTTTGTCTAATGGAACCAAAATGGTACCTTTAACTCTTTATGTTATTATTAGTTTGAAGGTAGGGACAAGTAACATTAATTTGTTAAGAATGTAAAAAAAGAAATCGATAATTGTAACAATTAGGTGGCAAATAACATATATAGAATAAGAAAGATGAAAAGAGAGGTTTGCTGATGAAGGTGAATACAGTGGTAAAGTGCTAGTTAGTATAGGGTAAGAATGTTTGATACATAAGGAAACAAGGGTAGCAAATGTTTATGATAGAAAGGGAGTTTCAATAACTAAATAAGAAATAGGGGCAACACATGTTTATAGTTGTTGAAAAGTTATAGTAACTGAAAAGGTGAAAAGTTTAGATTAATTACACACTTATTTGATAAACATGGAGGATTTATAGCATTGGGTGTCAGAGCCTATACTGGATCTATAGAATAGTTGGGAATATATATATATATTAATAAGGATGCCTTGCAATATGAGTTTCAATTGCATGCCTTATAAAACCGTTATCAATTTAAAGTTAAGTGATCAACTTCTAACACATAAGAGATAAGATATACTTTTTCTCCCAATGTCAAAAGTAAGCATGGACAACAACTCTAAACGTAAGTAATTATTTCAGATTTCTCATGTTGATAGGGACTGCACATGTCCCAAAGACAAAATATTACCTCATCATAGGAAACAAATGTAAAAATATTCGAAAAAGTGTTGAAAGTCATATTAATTTAGGCAAACCAAATTTATAGGACAAAAGAGATAATCAGCGACATAACATAAAGGTTTATAGTTACAAAATATTGTTACAATTTATAGTTACAAAACCCAAGCATAGTTACTTTCATTAAGACCAAGAAAGATAAAATGTTTATGGCTTTAGGGTGTTCTATAAGATAATTCAAGGAATTTTATTTCTAGGTGATCTATGTTGATAGTGTTTTCTTAAAGGGCAAGTACTATGACACATTTTTCATAGTTAAGGGAAAAAAAAAATAGATATATTTGATTGCCTTTGGCATGAGAGAAAAAAAAAAAAAAGAAAAGAAACTGAGACTTGGATTGTGTTAATGAGGACTTTGCATATACCTTAACCCAATAATAATAATAGATCAACATAATATAATCAATGTTGCATTGTAAAGGTCTTTCTTGACGCACACCATAAATATTGTTACCACCATATCAAAAGACACATGAGCTCTTGATATCAAAAGATAAAGATGATTGAAACATTATTTTGGAAAACAGAGAAGACATATCAAATGTTTGATTTTACAGAAATCATGATAATGATTTATAAGACAAATTTACTTGTTATTATATACCTAATACATATTAGGTACCATAGACTAGCATATGCTTATTTTAGTAGTATTGACTATAATATCATGACAACAAATATAACAGAGTTATTCAATTCCTTGGTTCACCATGCAAGAAACCTATCTATCACTATTTTGGTTGAGTTTATTCAGTCGATCTTATAGAGTCCATAGTCAGTAAATGGGTTGTGACCCTTAGTGAAAGTTTATTAGTATATAAAATGTGTTGACATGCAACACATTTTTGTAGAAAGGGTCAGCACTATCTGCTAACGATGTAGGCCAAAGAAAAAGTTACTTTTCATGTGCATCAAGCTACTCTAATGGTTGTGAAAATAGTCAATGCTAGTTAGTATGAAGTCTATGAAATGAGGTAGAAGGTCAACATTGTTGATTTGATGGAACAGACATGTATATGCATGAATTTCAAGTGTCTCATATCTCATATGCACATGTCATAATTATGGCACGATTTAATAATACGCCAAACTATAATTAATAGGGGGAGTCGATATTATAACATTGATTTTTGATAAGCTATATGCAATAGGAACATTAATCCATTGGGTAATCAATCCGATTAGATTTGTCTAGAAAATTTAGGTGTGATAAAACTTTCGTTGATGTACAAATATTGATCTAGTCAACCCTCTAATATGGCAAGATAACCAACACAAGGAAAGGAAGTAAAATAACATATATGTAATCAGTGCCACTAATTAGGCCATACTAGACTAAAATGTTATAATTATGTATTAATTCCTAGTATTGCATCAGTACATGTTTTAGGTTAAGAAACTACGTGTACTTCATTACGTAGAGATGGTCACACTTTATCATGTAATAGGCAAGGTTTAACAGTATGAGGTGGATTTGAATCAATCGAGTGATAATATTAGTATCTAACTTTTTCATATAAATTGTTTCTTATTATACAATAATATTGAAAATGTTGTTACAATATTATCGCGAAGCAATAACCTAACATACTAGTCATATGTTATTTATGTAGATATAATATCTCTCGAATTCAACCATACTCAAAAGTAAAAGGCAATATCGATACATCATGTTGCCTCGTATAACGTCCAAATCAAATGACCTATGGTTCTGGTGTGTGTTACCATTATCATAAGGGCATATAGTAACACCTAAATCAATTGACCTACGACAAGGCAATAGGGTAACATCTTTATAGGAGATTAATAAAACATGTGCCAACATCTTCACATAATGAATGCTAAGGCAATGGGATAACATCCATGTCTAAGTAAAAATGCTTTTATGCTTATATAGTGGTAAGGTTTTTAGGATATGGCCCTATAACCATACCCTTTAGAAATCACCGTATGATAGGGCTTATGTTATGTATTGACATGAGGTGACTTTTCTCTTATATATCCATTTAAGAATGAAGCTAATGACTTCATCTTCTTCTATCCCATGAACTTAATCACTGATATGTACTAATGGGACTCTCACTCCTTCCTTGTTAACTATAATATGAGTATGACAACATCTTGAAAATTTTGACTTTTTTTTTTTATGATAATTGTTTATCTATAACATAACACTTATATTTAAATAAGAATTATAACTAAACAATGTGCCTTGTTTGCTTCAAAAATCTCTTAGACATCATCCTATGTAGGTAAATTCACAGTCCTTCATCTCAACATATGTGGGACTCAGCAACCTTTAATGCGCTTAATAAAAGCCCATTGATTTCCTAGGATCTTATATATCTGTAGTTACATAAAAGAATATAATACAAAAATTATACTCATAAACTAATTAAAATGGATTTTGCTACTTTATGTAACTAGATATATACATAATTTGCTAACTTAAAAAGCCACTCTTAGTAAATGTATTGTAAGGTGGCTATATACATGATAGGTTTCATCAATCAATCTCCTCGTACTATTTTAGAATAGCCCTTTTTAATGTTTTAGTTGTCTCATATCATACCATTAACCTCTATAGGTAACAACTAAACACAACCAACTTATCAACCAAAAATAAAATCTTTCTATCAACCATCTTTTTATCATTAGCATCAAACATACCATAATGTAAAAAATATAGTGCTTCAAGTTTTGCTACACCTTCGTCGTCTTTACCCCATGCTTTAGATTCAAATATCTCATACAAGCTTGTATATGTTACTTTATCATATCCTGTAAAGTATCGTAGTGCTACAAACATCTTAACATAAGATGACTTGTTAGTGTAACCATTGAAACATGAGCCTATTATCCATGCAAAGTTTATGAGATCGAACTATATTATACGTCCATCTTATTTAATTGAAACTAAAACTCAATTGTTAAATCACCTCCATTGATCTATTGAAATAAAATTGAATGGATGAGCACCACACTAAATCATTGCTCTTCCATGTCTAAAAAGTTACCAAAGAAAGTCTACCAAAAACAAGTCATCTATGCTTTAGTTAGCCATTGATAAACATTATCGATCGTATCATTATATGACTGCACTGCTAGTGCGACTCGAAAAGTATGAGCTTCATTATACTTAAATTACCTTTGGTATGATTTATGAGAAATCTCTATATAATAAATAATATAAAATAGTTTATTAATAAAAAACAAGTTGATATGACTTTTAGTCTTTACAAACAATTGTTCCATTAACTTTTTCATTATCATAATCAACACAAGTCATAGTTATGGTAAATTCCATTACTTAAGGGGTGAACATATAGGTAAACGCTAAGCAACATGATAAATGGTAAGCAACATGATAAGTGGTAAGCATCAAGTTCTTAGGTTACCTAAACAAGGGTGAACCACATATATACAATATCCTTTTGCCATTTAAGCTTCTAGTTACCAATTCACCCCTCAATCACGGTGAGCCATATACAAAAAATATCTATTTGTCCCCAAGCTCCTCACTTATCATTTCACCCCCAAACAGGATAAGCTTGAAACTAAGATTCTAACTTACTTGTACATAACCATCTCAATAATGACAAAATTTGTATATTTCTGATCGATTTCATCATAATTGATCCCAAATGTATCAAATGAACTCCCAACAACACTATTTAGTTATGAAAAAAAAATAATATTTTTTTAGTATAATTCATATTACAATGGCTAAACCTTAAACAAGATTTGCAACACAAACACAACATGCAACAACAATTGGAAATAAAAAAAAAAAAAATCAAAAGCACTAATTTGTTGTGCCATTTTGAGATGTTTTGCTTATTGCTTTTGGTCAAATTGATGCAGCAATAGTAAGTTGGAAAGTTACTTGAATTTTGGGTAAGTGTTACTTTCATAATAAAGGGTAAAAGGCTCGACTTTTCCTCTTTTTATACCTATGGGAATTTTTGACAAATACCCTATAATATAATAGATTTTTATAATATTATTTTTTTTTTGTATAAAATTATATAAGCATTTAATTTTTGTATATTTTAATTAATTTTCCAAATAAATTTTATTGATTTCCTAGTGTTTTTATGAATTAAATCACCATATTAATTAGTCTCAGGCAAAGATTGATTTATAATTTCTTTAAGGACAAATCCCAAGATTTGATGAAATAACAAATTTATATATATTAAAATTGAAAAAGTCAAATTTCTATCAATAATTAATTTTAACAATATATGGCAACATGTTATTTTATCTAAATATTATAATTTTTAAACCTTTGTGTGTTTTGATTTAATAAAAACCTATGTTAAAATACCTAACTAGTATTCATATCAATTGATACATAATAAAGAAGACAAAAGAATTTCAATTTTATAGGTTTAGCTAGGTTTTGACAATCGTATGTGTCTTGATAGCATGATTATATGTGTCTTGACAACATGATTGTGTGTGTCATATGTAAGGGGATACATGAGTTACTTAGTCATAAACATGTCCATACAACAATCCACAAAGATGCATGATCATATAACTTTTAAACACACAATCTTGTGTTATAAAAGTCAAGATACACTGCCAAGGTTTCTGTGTATGTCTAGTCATATAAAAGTCAAAAGTAAAAACCTAGAAACACACTTTTATAAGAAAAGATTGTTAATCATGTGGTGATTATGAGGGGTATTGTGCTCAAGACCATATGTCCTTCAAGAAATTTGAAGAATTAAAAATATAAGGCATATGATTTTGTGTGTGGGGCACATGTTTATATGGGATTGGTGTGATAGGAAGAAGTCCATTGTTGGACCGTATTTATTGTCAAAAGCATGATCATGTACCAAAAAAATATGATCATGTATCTACCCAGTTTTCACTCAAACAGCTCTCAAATTAGCTATAATGACTATTTTCTCTTTGTCACTATAAAAGCCAATCAATTTAAGTGTAAGAGGGTTAAAGAAACATACTTTAGAGTCCATTCTTTCATTCTTTATACTTCTCCACTCCTTTTTTCTTAGAACTTTTATTATATACTTTTGTGAGAAGCCTTTGAGCTTAATTTTTGTATCAACCTTTGAAAGACAAACTTTAGTCTTTTATTTGTAATCTAAAAACCTAAAGACGTAATTATGATGTCGGTTTTGGCCATGCTGTGCCAGGACATACTTGTCACTCTTGTTTAAGCACCTTAAACGTGATCAAAATGAGCACATAACGAGTTTATGACCCATTATAGAGTCTATGGAGTTACCACCTGAGGGTTATCTTGAGAAAATATACGTCGGTGAAGACGGACGATTTTATGGATCCCTTATAGAGGACCCAACCTTCCTCACTGGTCCAATGGTTGGGTTCAGAGAGTCGGATACGACAATAGGAAGGTGTTAGGCACCCATGTTATCTCGCCCAAAGGCTGACCTCCACTTTTGTGGTTTATTTGTTAAGCGCATTACCAAGTTTAATTAGGTTCCGTTTTATGACGCGATGCAATATTATTATTAATTACAATCATCCACAAAAAAATAAAATACGGAAAATAAATAAAAAATTACAACCCTTTTCTATACACTCCTATATATTAAATCTAATCCTAAACAAGCCTACAAAATAATATACAAATAAATAAATCCTGTGAAAACAATTTTTGTTAGTTAATCTAATAAAATAAACAAACATATTAGATAAATAAATTCTGTAAAACAAAATTTAATTAGAACAAATTATATTTAAAGAATAAAAATAAAAATGTATACTATAATTAAGACTTCAGCCCAAGTAAGGGCAGCCCATCTAAGGAAATAAATAGAGTGCAGTCAAGTTAGCCCAAATGGATAAGTAACAGCGTATGGCCCAGTAGAATATAAAGTAAAAAAAAATAAAATAAAAGTGCAGCTTCTCTCCTCACAACACTCGAACCCGAGTGCCAAGGGAACTAAGCCTCCCGCCTCTTACTTCTCTTCCATCACATTTTGATACACCCTAGAAATATTTGATAAGACAATGGATAAAACCACAGGGAGCACACTAACATGATATACATATATCCATACACATTTCCCAAATACACAATAATTATATATCCATATACATTTCCAAAATACACATTAATAATATATATATATATATATATATATATATATATATATGCAGTATGCTTATTATTATACATGTTTTGTATGCAGCATATTTATTTTATATATATACAGTATAATATATCTTATATGTACAGTTTATATACATTTTATATATAGTATAATATACATGCAGTATATAACATATATATATATATATACAGCACATAATAAATACAGAATAAATTTTATATATACAATATATAAATACAGAATATATATACAGTAAATTAAATATAATCATAACATATATATATATAGAGTATTTTAATATACAGTGTATGCAAGCATATTTACAGAACAGATACTATATCACACTTAAAATTTACATATAATTTATACAATGCATATTATTTTATATACAGTACATATATTCTAACGCATATAAAACGCATAATAAACAGTACATATATTACACATATATATAATATACATAATGATATACAGTACCTACATATAAAATATAATTCACACATTCGAAGGAAATACAATCAGCCAGATTATGCTAAATTAATGCACCGTATCACTATTAACTCTTTTTTGTTATGCTTTGACAAATTATAGATTATGTTAAAAATTATGGTATAGCTAAATTAAATCATGAATTTATTTATTTTTGTTACTTATACAAAAATTATAATAATAATGATAATAATAATAATAACAACAATAATAATTAATCAAAATAATTATTTACAGGAAAAAAAATTTTTATTCGAAAAAGACAATTAAATAAAATAATAACAATAATAATAATGTTAAAAATATATAAATAATAAGAAAAATTTTGCATACAAAGATTAGTAAATAATTTTTGTCCCTCAAATATTTACTTGTAATCTAATTATTTTAGAATTTTGTGACGCTGAAACTGAGGATATTTTGAGCCATAGGACTGTGGTGTGTGCTGAAAGTTTTGAAATCAGTTTGCTCCGGTTGCTGGAAAAGGAAGGCTAAATAAATTTCTACCAGCCTTGTTCTCTCCCTGACTATTTTATTTTCTTATTTTTTTTTCTATAAATTCTGCTCCTCCTTTCTTTAATTCTTCTCTCCGTTCCCCCCTTTTTTCCATAACTTTTATTCTGTTTATCCTGCCTACACGAAAGAACGGTTGGTAACTGCATAGTCATGTAGCAGTTGGCCTTTGGAAACGCATTCGCAGGAGAGAGAAATTGGGAAGTAGCCTGCGCACTCTCCACTTCTCCCTATATATACATATATATATTTGGGCTGTATTTCTTCTTCTTGGGCTACAAGCTGCTTCTTTCTCCTAGGTCTTCGCTGGATCTTTTATTTTTTCGTCATTTGGGCTTTTCTCCTTTCTTCAGGCCACCTGCATACATTCTCTTTTCTCTTCTTGGGTTTTAGGTTTATGTGTTTTATTTGGGTTTTATGGGTTTGGGTTAAACTGTAGGTTATATGTTTTTTTTTTTTAATTTTCTATTGGATTTGGATTCATGGGTTCTTATTTAAATGGTGTGTTTGGGTTTTGGGCTTTAGGCATGTTTATCCTCAGCTCAACACTTCAAAAACCCCGAACTGATCTTCAGGTTCTCATCATTGGGAATGACTCTGTTGGGTCCAAAATGGGGTGTCTACAGTAATCCTATATAACTAGTGGTCAGATAAAATCTTGTAAAAGTATTTTAAATGATGCAACCCCTATTTGTATCAAAACTAATATGAAAGGCAAAATCCCTTGAATTCAAAATATTGTATTTTTTGGATTATTAAAGATGGTAGAGAAAAAAAACTTCAAGTGGGGTTGCTTAAAAAAATGGATATAAAAGGATTGTAGAGAAAATCTAAACCATCATAAAAATAACTGGGCATTTTCTCTCTCCCTTACTCTTTTATATTTTGTTCATACGTTTTATATTTAAATGATTAATTTTTTGGTTTATTAATTCATACTGCATAAACTTGGTTATTGGTTGAAAAGATTTTAAGTTATAAAAACTTCTTACAAATTTTATTCACCCCCTATAAGATTAGTAATTTAAGTTTGTTAGGATATAACAATTGGTATCAAAACTTGAACTTTTATTTTTGAAAATCAAACAATTTTAAGAGTTTAAAATCAATTTTTAAAGGGCTAATTTGTTTATGAAAACTATTTTTGAAGAGGGATAAAGCTTAATTAGACTACCCTAATTTTGTAGAGAAAACTATAGTCAATAGAATATTATGATGAAATTTCATGTTCAATCCATTGATTATAAGCTTTGATAAACATTGAAAAGGGTGATTTAATTCCAACAGACCCTAAGACAAATGCTCCCAAAGATAAAATGATTTCGATAAAAATGATGAGAAAATAATGAGCTTTAATGCTAGGGCATTAAATTTATTATTTTATGCCTTAAATTCTACTGAATTTAATCATATTTTTTTCTTGTGAAACAATAAATGAAGGTCGTACTATCCTTCAAATAAGTCGTGAAGAAAGAAATTAAGTAAAGAAGTCCAAAGTTGAGCTTCTCTTTCATGAGTATGACTTTTTTGAAATGAAAAAGGAAGAGAGCATAAAGAATATATACAAGAGGTTCTGAAACCTTATAAATAATTTAAGGGGATTGGAGAAAGGTTTGAGACAATGGAGCTTGTAAAAAAGTTTCTTTAATCTTTGTTAGAGCCTTAGAGCATAAAGGTGGTGACTATTAAAGAATCAAAAGATTTGGCAAAGATGGGCTTAAATGAGTTAATTGGAAGTCTATTAACTCATGAAATGAAATGAAAGCCCAAGAAGGAAAAAAAGGCAAAGAAAAAGAGATAGGCTTATGTTTAGAGAGATTAGAATTCAGAGTATGATAATTTCATATATTAAGATAAGGAGGATGTTAAGTAAGGATTATGTAGGGTTTTTGGCCAATATAGTGTGTACGAGTAGATTTGGGTCAAATATTGATAAGGTACTTATAGTAAATTTAGATGTATTTCTTGAGAACCTTCTTAGATTGGCTATTGAAAGAGAGTTAGTAGGGCTAGATTTAAGCTTAACCAAATGTGAATATGTATATGTTCGTGTTTGGATTTGTTCGACTCATGTTCGGTTTGTATTCGAGTTTGTGTTCATCAAATTTTTATAGTGAAGTTCAAGTTTGTATTTGGCTCTTATAGCTCAATTTATATTTGGTTTGTATTCATATTTGGTTCGTATAGTTCATATTTTTATTTTTTAAAATTATAACTAATAAAATATAATTAAATTTTTTTTCTTTAAGTTCAAGTTCATATTCATGTTCGATTCGTATAGTTCGTATTTAGGTTCATGTTCGTTGATTTTTAAAACTAGTATTCGTGTTTGTGTTCAGCTTCAAATAGTTTGTTCTAGGCTCATTCGAATTGAACTCAAAAGTGAATTTGAACATATTCGATTTGACTTTAACCCTAAGACTTAGATTAATATTGAGTTTATCCTTAGTATAAATTTTATCTTTAAGACTCCATATTAGATGGTTTTAACTAAGTTACAAGAGTTTAAAAAGTTGTTACAAAAGTTATTAGATAAAAGGTTCATTAGGCCTGGTTGTTTATCTTGGGGTGCTCTTAATTTATTTATTATAAGAAAAGATGTGTCAATAAGATTAAGGTAGTGTTGAGTTGGTAGAGGCCATGGATGGTCAAAAAGGTAAAAAGTTTCCTTAAGGTAGCTGATTACTACCAGAGATTCATTGAAGAGGTTTTGAGATTTAGAGATAGAGTTTGTATTCCTGAGGATATTAGGTTGAGACAAAGGATATTAACTAAAGCTCACATTGCAGTATATGTGACACATATAGATGGTGTTAAGATGTATCAGGATCTTAAGAGAGATTTTTGGTGGTCAAACATGAAAAGAGATATAGTTAATTTTGTGGCTAAGTACTTGACTTGTTAGAAAGTCACAGTAAAGCATCAAAGAGCTTTTTGGTTGTTACAGCTATTGAGTGTACCTGAGTGATAATAGGAGAGCATTTTCATCAACTTTATAATGGGGCTTCCTATAGTGTAACATGGTTATAATAGTATAATAGTGACTATGGAAAAATTGAATTAGTTATTGCATTTCTTGCCTATCGAAAAAGAAATTTCTATAAATTAGTTAGGTCGGTTATATGTTAAGAAGATAGTGAGGCTGCATAGGATACCCAAAGTTATTATCTCAAATAGAGACTAAAGGTTTATGTCTAGTCTTTGGGGCAGTTTATAGAGATCTTTAGGTACCAGTTTATGCTTTAATATAACAAATCATCTACAGACTTATGAGTAAACTAAGATATCAAATTGATATCAAATTGCCCCTTACACTGTAAATTATAAATTTTATTGCAATTTTAAGGTTTTAAAGTCATATATGACCGTGTATCTATGATACACGATAGTGCATACATTTTCAACATACACGACCATACATCTATTATACATGATTGTGCTCGACTTGTTTTATAAAATTTTCTAGAAATTTCAATTATTGATGTTTTTCTACAAGAAATTTCCCCAAATGATTTTAAAAAATCAGATTTTTTGTATGAAAATGTTGATTAGAGAGAAACAACTATTAGATGCTCTCTTTGTTTGTGATATGAAATTGTATGAGTTAGGGGGAGTATTCATATATTTTAATGATTGAAAAAAAAAATAAAGAGTTTTAATTGTTTTGAAAGTGTTTAGACATGTTATAACATTTTTGAGAGGGGGAGTTAAAATTATATTTGAAAAGGGGAAAAGTTTTCAAAACATGTTTAATGTGATAAAAATATTTTAATGAGGGGGAGGATTTTTTTTGTGATAAAATTGGTTTTAACATACATTTTTCAAAAAAGGGTGAATGTGTGGGTATTTAAAATGAATATATATTGAAAATTTTTTGATGGAAAATTTTTGTGCTTTATATGAATATTTTTTATGATGATATGTTATTGTGTTTAAATGTATTTTAACATATGTTTGGTCATTAACCAAAAAAAGAGAGATTTTTGGACTCTTATGTATTTTGATTTGATGAAAAACTATGTTTAAATATTCAACTAGTCCTCGCATAAATTGATACATAATAAATAGTATAAAAGGATTTTAATTTTATAGGTTTGGCTAAACACACAACTGTGTGTGTTTTGGCAACATGACCTTGTGTGTCATATGTAAGGGAACACATGAGTTAGTTGTGCAAGCGTTCATGCAACAAGAAGCATGAATACACGACCATACAACTTCTGAGCACACGATTGTGTGTCATAAAAGTGAAAACGTACTACCAAGGTTACTATGCATGTCTAGTCATGTAGAAGCCAAAAGTAAAAACTTAGATAGATGCCATGTAGAGATCACATATACCAGTGCAAGAAAAGATTTTTTATTGATTGATGATCATGAAAGGTATCATGCACAAGACCATGTAACCTTTTGAAAATTTGAAAAATTAAGAATGTAAAGGCACATAACCGTATGTACAGAACATATGCCCATACAGGGTTGGTGCAACAAGACGAAGTTGACTATTGAATTGTATTTATTGTCAGGAGCATGACCATGCACCAAATGAACATGATTGTGCATCTGTCTTGATTTCACTCCAATGGCTCTCAAATCAATTACAACAACTTTTTTCTCTCCAACACTGTAAAAAACCAGTTTATTTGAGTATAAAAGGGTTGGAGAAACATATCTTAGAGCCCATTCTTTCATTCTCGAGTTGATTCTTTGATTCTCTATACTTTTCCACTCCTTTTGTCTAAAACTTCCATTATATACTTTTTGAGAGAAACCTCAGAGCTTAACTGTTGCATCAACTTTTGAGAGACAAATTTTTATCTTGTATCTGTAATCCAAAAACGCAAGGGTGCAATCTCGTAAGATTAGCGGTTGGGCGAAATCCTGTGAAACTATTATAAGGAACGCAAACCCTTGTATCAAAACAAGTGTAAAAGAGAAAATTTCTTAGATCAAAACTACTTTATAGTCTGGATTATTGAAGATAGTGGAGAAAAGTCATTTAAGTTTATTAGGGTTCAACAATAATAAATATATATTTGAGGTGTAAATGCTATTTTTTAAAAAACTTATAAGGGGTAAATAAGTATTTTCTCTATCTTATTTAAGAAATTATCGTATTCATCTCATATATTTTTAAAATGTATTAAAATTTTAATAGTTTATAATATAATATTTACATTTCTAATTTATTATATTCTTTAAGGATGTAATTATAACTTTTAAAATTACTGAAAGACATATAAGTTTAAAAAATTCAAAAACACCCATCAACTTTTTTCAAATTTGGAAGCCTTTTAAAATTTTATTAACACCACTAAATTTTTAAAGTTATAGTTTACTGCTAAACAAATAATTATATATTATTAACACCCCTATTTATTTTTTTAAGTAATTTTTTTTTATTTTTAATTGAAATTAATATAAATTAGAGTAAACAAATTTTGATAAAATTTTATTAGTGAAGAGTTATTTATTTTGAGAAATTTTTTTGTCTTTTTTAATAAACTTATAAAACATTTAATAGAATTTTGTTAACAAAATTTAAAAAATAAGTAAGAATTTGGGTTTTTCATACTTGATAGGTGAAAATCTATCATTTCATCAAACTTTGGGTGGGAAATAGTCATTTGGCCTTTTCGTAATCTAATTTGACATTACTTCAATCTCCCTAAGTTTGACGTGTCAAACTAAAAGATGCTAGTCCAAAATTTGACTTAATTAATAGAATTGATTCTAATTATTTGGTTTTCATGTTGGTAGTGTTAAAAATGCATACCAACTAGAATTATATAAGATTGGGATATGTAGAAAAAATGACAATAAGGTATTGGTAAACCATGAACAATTGCGATTATAATGTTTATTGTTATGCTAATTTTTATCATTATGCTAATAATGTTGAGAGCTAGCTAATGCACTTTATGATGACATTCCTAACAAGCTAGATAATGCACTATATGATGACATTCCTAACATAATATTTATCTGACATTTAGCATTATTGGTGTGCATAAGTTGTGTTGGCCTATCGAAATACCAAGGCTAGGGGCATGATCCATGACCCTCTGGGTGATTGCCTCCATGGGTCTTTTAATGGATCGACTCATTTTCTTTTCTAGGTTAACTTGCCAAAAAGTAATTTTTATATGTCTATAAGAGATAGGATTACATGTATATAATTATATGACAAACACCAATTTTTGTATATTTACAAGACAAAAAACAATTTTTGTATAGTTACAAGATAAAGAGATTAATTGCACTACTGAATCAGATGTTATCAATTGTGTTCCAATTGTCAAGTCTAACTTGTTTTTAGCAATAAAATCAAATGGTCCTATGAGAGTAACACTATGACTAGACTTGAATTCTCGAGAAACTTGATCCTTGAAGGTTTTCTTGTTTCATCTTCCATGTGCCACTTGGGAAGTTGTCCTGTGGTGGAAAATTAGAGAAAGGAGTGTGTTTTGCTATATAAAAAAGTTCAAACCATCTTCTGGCTCTTAATTATTGATGTAAAAAATTGCATACCAACAAGAAGAATGCAAGACTAACTCCTAAGTGAGAAGATAATAATTATGACTGAAATTAATAATGCAATTTATGTTCATTAGTTAGGATACCGAGGATAAGTAATGATAATATGTAAGTGAGTGTTGAAAACAAGATTTTTTTAACACTATTTAGCTTACTACTAAAAAACCTATGTTCATGGTTATATTATTTATGTTTTTAGAAAAAATTATGGCATAGTATTGATTATGATTATAAAATAGTTGTTCTCGAGAAGGATCTAGTGTATTCCCTGCGTGGAATTATTTATATTTATAGAATAAAAAGATAGAATTATATGTAAATACATTACATTAGTCTTCTAATACAACTATAAATCTAGAAATTATATTCGTATTCTATATAATCTGAAAATAAGATAATTATATCAATTGCATAATTATACTCTAATAGAAAATGATATATTTCTTTCATAAACATGAGATAGAATAGGAAAATAATCTCATAGATATCAAAGAGTTAAACTACTAAGTTGTCTTTTCCTTGTTGTCTTTAGATGAAAGGACTTTTATCTCTGCTCTAAGCTAATATGAGGACATATGACATACCTAGTCACTAATCGAATACCTTAATGTTGGTTAGTTACCTTTTTAAATGTCATATTGTGAGTTTGATCAGGGAGTTTTTATCATGTAACTCAAACAATACATTGGCTATGATTTGTTTCTTATTAGATAGCCCAAGAAATGGGCCTATATTCTAAGCTGATGCAGAACCCTTGCCTTACCAGACTTATGATGACTATAAAGCAAGTATAGATTTTTTAAAATTTTGCAAATTTTTATAGTTACTAAAATGTATGGTTCCAATCTTGTATGGAGCACAATCTATACTGTATATTACAACTCAACTCGACAATAACATGTTAAAATTGCCTTAAACCTTCTCAAGATTTGGCATAAATATACTGATATACATGCGTATCATCTTAGAATTAAGCTTATCTGCTTTCTATCTTAAGTAGGATTACTTGGAAAATCATTCTCATGGGTACACATTCTGAGTAGAAACTATCTTACTTGATTTGTACTCATTACGTAACTGTTGCAGAATCACTCTTACTGCTAGAAAGAAGGGATTGAATTGCATTCTAGTCTGACCCTCGACTCCCATGACTCTTGCAAAAAACACATTGCTTATTTGTGAAATCGACAGAGAAACATGTTAAAATCCACTTACGTGTTTATCCTGCTTGCAGGTAAGTGATAACAATCGGGCTTCTTACTTTGTGAACTCCGTCCTTCCATATCAAGCCTCCGAACTCCGAAATTGTCTGTCGAGATGTCGTTGTGAAGGTAACCTTGTACGACAGTCTCTGGTATTTCTTGGTGAAATTCAGGCTTCTTGGTTCCACTTTTGTGTTAACACCTTTGAAGCGTGTGACTACAACGTGATAGTTAGAGACCGGAGGACCCACATTGGTGACTGTTCTGTGAAGAGTTACAGTAGAAACGTTTCTATTAGCTCCGGTTACTACTGAGATTGCAGGGTAGTTTAAGTCCCCTGGAGTGGCAAAAGAGTGATGGCAAGATCTATTTGCATACTTGGAAAAAACTTTGAGCTGCCCTGGGGATAGCTTTTGCGTGCAGAGGAATTCGAAGTAATCTTGTGCATCAAGGTCGTAAATCAAACCTGGGTCTAGAGCTTTCTCTGGGTTAATGTGTCCCGCGCCATGGTCGTATGGAGTTGATGGTGCACCTGATGAGGCATCTGTAAGAGGATTTTTTGTATTATCATGAACATAAGCGGTTGTCATCAGTGCAGATTTTATTGCTGCAGGACTCCATTCTGGGTGCCTTGCTTTGAGCAGGGCGGCTACTCCGCTCACATGAGGGCAAGACATCGAAGTTCCGGATAATATGTTGAATTTCACTCTCCTGTGATCTGTTGGCAAGCTTGATGGACCTGTTTCACCCGTCCAAGCCGCAAGAATGTTGACCCCGGGTGCCACCATATCAGGTTTCAAAATTTCACGACTAAGAAAATTTGGTCCTCTAGATGAAAATGCTGCCACTACAGGGGAAGGCCTAATTCCCAACCTGGTACCGAGAAATATTAGACTTGCAGATGCTTTCCCATCTGTTAACGCATAATCCTTTATTGCTTTTCCTTCACTCTCCCCTACTGCTACAGCCGGAAGAAGGTGACAATCGGCAACTAGCTCCTCTCCATTGGCCGCCGTATTTGAAAGAATCATACCTACACCTCCGGCATCTTTAACCACTTGACCTTTCTGAACTCGAGGACTAATACCACGGTCACAGATCACAATTTTTCCAGCTACTACACTTGGATTTAATGTTCCCTCCAAACACAGAGAGTTTGGATCAGGACTGCTGGAGTTGCTACCCATATAAACAAGGGGATATTTCTTATTTGCTGACAAAATTCTCCGCCCTTTATAGAGTGAAACTCCACTAATAGTTCTGCCTGTTCCAAGCTTAACAGTAGCTGGAAAATCCCTATCCATGGTACTGGCGCCAACTGTGGTGATCCATGGTGATACATTTGTGAGGCTGCCAGGGTCTGGGCCTCCATTTCCGGCTGAGCAAGACACAAAAACACCCATCTCCATCGCCCCGAAAGAGGCTATTGACAAGCTGTCGCGATTGTAAGATAACACTCCACCACCCAATGATATTGATAAAATATTCACTCCATCAGTCACTGCTCTATCAACTGCTGATAATATATCTGAGCTGAAGCACCCCCCAGACCAACACACCTTATAAGCTGCAATTCTCGCACCAGGGGCCATTCCTTTGGCGGTTCCGTAAGCATAACCCAAAAGATTAGCACCATGTACAGGAGAACCAGCAACTGTTGCAGCTGTGTGAGTCCCATGCCCATCTTGATCTCTTGCTGATTTATACTCAGTTTGTTCATTGATTTTTCCAGTCGCAGCTTCATATCCAAGGTAGAATATTCTCGCACCCACAATTTTCCTATTGCAGTGATGCTTTTGGAAATCCCGACCTGTTTCACATATTCCCCTCCAGCGAACCGGTACCGGTGCCATGCCGGTATCATTGAAACTTGCACTCTCCGGCCATATCCCAGTGTCAAGAACTCCCACAACTACATCGTGGTCAGCCAGTTTCTGAGACCAAACACTGGCACTCTCTTTGGGTTCTAGCCCAAGGAACATGGGACTTCTTGTGGTATGAAGTTGGTATTTTTGGTCTGCGAAGATGGCCAAGACTCCATCTTCTTCCTCTAGCTTCGCTGCCTCTTGGTCACTCAAACGAGCAGCCATTCCATGAAAAGCAGTCTCGTAATTGTAAATTATCCTATCTTCTTCTTCATCTGCATCACCTTCTTTCCTTGATCCAAAGACTACAGATTTTACTTTCGATGAGTACCAATCAAGGTGACTGGAAAACGAGTCTGGCATTGCAGACTTGTCCATCTGGACAACGTAAGTCTTCTTTGTTAATGAAACATCTGCGGAGACACCGATGCTGAAGGATAGATAGTTCATAAGAACAAGGAGAAACCATTTTGTTTCACCCATTTTGAAAATAACAAAAGCAGTTTTTGAGACAGCATGCAGCAGAAGAGATGGAAATAAGAAGATGAATTTTGTGGAGGTAGTAGATTGAGAACTGAAAAATCTAAGAGAAGATAGGAGAGAGCCGTAATTAATCAACAGTGTCATGTTGTTGAAGGTAATAAAGTTGGTTGGTTCGATTCGTGAATGCAAATTGAAGAGAGGTCTACTTAGAAGAGAGTGAGGAGTTAATATGTTCATTCTCCTGGAGGACACTTGTCTACGTAATTTTTGTAATTCTTTAACTAGCCAAGGAGTCTGTCCGTCACTTGGTAGCTGAGTTCGGGAAGTCAAGTTATTCAACCGAGAGGGCGTGTTTTGCTAACCTTAATAGCGGATTTTCTCAGTTAAGAGGGCTAGTGGACTTAGTTTCCCACTCCAACTTACGTTGAGTTTCGAAAATAGCTCCTCTTGCCGTAAGATCTCGGAACTTCTAAATGATAGCTTTTTTTATTGCCAAACTCAAGAAAAACACCTTTAACATTCTAACTCTTTTATTTCAAGATTCCTTCAGTATTTTTTATTATATTTTAATATATATTTTAGTTTACTCATACTTTCTTCATCATTGAAGTTTTTTTTTTATTATTTGTTTATAAAACACTTTCCACGAAAAAAAGGGGTTTGACAAGATACCGGCGAAGAGGTTGACTTCTCATCACTTTGGAGTTCAAGTGATTGTGAAAGGGGTTATTTACGGATACTTATTTTGAGGCAATCTTGGAATTACACGATTCCCGATTCAGCGGTATATTGACAATACCATTACGGGAGATTCGTGGGCAAAATTCTACTGATAAGCTTTAGTTCTGTCTCAATTAGGGTGAGCAAAAAAACCAAACTAGAATTGGAACCGTGGGTACATGACTTTCAGTTCTAGTTTTTATTTGGAATAGCCCTGATTCAAGTAGGTTCTGATTTTAATTTTGTGGAATCCGTCATTTTATCTCATGAAGAACCAGAATCAAAACTGAAAATTATCTATGGAAGAGACCCTAGGTTTAAGTGGATTTTTTTGTCCATTAACTGAAACAAAATTGATCCCTAAACAAAGAAGAGGCTAGATGGAACTCAAGGACTTGCAACGTCCTGATTACAGGCCATTACAGATATAAATAAGGTCAGTTCTTCAACTTTAGGTCCAATAAAGTCATAATAAATCAAGGCTGTAAGAAGGTTGCAAAATATGATGGAAAATTATTACTTCAATTTTAATGTTGTATTTATTTACGTATAAATTTTTGAGACTGAAATTGCAAAGGAAAGCAAATAAATTAAGTTTGTGACCGTTTTTCAATTGAAGAATCTGATCCTCAAGTGTGAAGTAATTTTTTTTGGTGGAAATCCTGGTTTGCTTTTGTTGTTTTTTGGCATCATAAATTCACAATATACTTGTGTAACGTATAGTATAGGTTTCAAGCACTATAAGACCGGTTCGGGTAGAAACTATTCTTATAGGTTCCAGGTTTTATTTTTAATTTTAAAAACCAGTTGGTTTTGGTTCTGGTTTCAATTTCTCAATATTTCAAAGTGTACTTGGACCTATTCACCCTTTGCCTCAACCAGGCGCATGTATGGTTTAGTTGGTTTGAGTTTGCCTTACTTATTGGAATAAGATTCACTCATTGTATCGATATTTCTAAATATGTTTTGTTATAGCACAACACAAAATATAGGGGACACATTTTTTTAATGTATTTGTGAGTTGATATTAGTTTTTGAGAAGGTCATGTGAAATGATCACAATAATGATATAGTCAAACTTGTAGTATTATATTGTCTACATGTTGAATTATTAGGTGTAGACTTACAAAAAGTGATTAAAACACAAATATTACAACTTGCAAAATTATAAGTCCTTATATAACAAACAAATACACGTAGAGTATAGGGCTTTCAAAATTGATTGTGAAATCTATGAGAAAAGCAATTTCTTGTGGTACAAGGAGTTCATGCCTTACAAAATAAGCAGACAAAGGTGTCTTCTATAAAGTCATAGAATCTTATAAATTTCCTATAGGCATTATAGGTAAATTTGTGTTTATATATTAGTTTAACAAATTTCTAGTTTTCCTATTTTGTTGAATCACTAATGTTGAATTGGGTTTTATAGTTTTGAATATATGGGACATTGCATAATCTCGGTCGTTTGATGAAGTAGAAGGAATGTCAACATCTTGTATGAGTTTCAATATTTTGATAAGAACTATTGACGATATGAATAGTGCATGCATAAATTTGCATGAGTTTCTTTTATCCCTTATAGATCTTTAGCCTAGCTTAAGGATGTTAAAGGGAGATTTATGTGTTTCTTTGCTAGGTTGGAGGACTATTTCTTAGGTAGTCTACCTCTTGTTAAGAAGGATCATGGAGTGGGTAAATTGATATTGCTTTTTGGTGTATGTTTGCCCTTTTGGTTTCTTATTCGGTTGTTTGCATATTTTTATTTGTTGGTTGGAAAATCTTGAAATGCTCTCAACGAAAATGAAGATTGACATTGGTTGTTTTTGCTTGCTCGATATTCCTTACAACTTGCCACAACACAGTTAATTCTTTTATCATGTTGTCAAGAAGTCTTTTCCTTCATATTGTGGTTGTTGTTTCCTTGTAATACCCTAATGTTAGAATGATCTTTTAGGCTGTGGATCAGGATTAAAAGATAGAATATACATAAAAAAAAAAAAAAACAGTGTTTAAGAGGATTCAATGGTAAAATAGTTATTTAGAGGCTTGATATGACATGTGCATAGGTATCTTTGGAAGGTTTTTCCCATGTATAACACAGAAAGTTGAAAATCTATGATTTTCTTGGAGCATGATCGTGCATCCTATCATGCATCCTTCAGCTATGCATATCACATAAAAGAAGGAAAAATCTAGAATTTATCCTGATGCATGATCGTGTGTCTCTAAGACACACAACCGTATGTCCCTTCTATGTTAGTGCAACTATATAAAACAAAGATATCTTTTTTTTCACCAAATCTTCACCTATTTCTCCTTTTCTTCCATAACTATCCCTTTCTATAACTAACCCTAACCAAATATTTGAAAGAAGATAAACCAGTAGCAACTAGTTGAACCGAAAATCCAACTAGAGTTAGAGAGATAAATGTAGCATCCCAGTTTAGAAAAGCCCTTAGGGAAAGAGTTTTGGGGTTAGAAATAAAATTCAGAAATAGATTGGGAGTCTAGAAAAGTTCAGAGGTGAGTTAGTAAGTTTCCAAAACCTGTGTGGCTTTTGTATGATTCTTTTAGGGAGGATTCGATCATGCGAAACGCGAGAAATGGATTAAGTTCATTTTCTCTTGTGCACGCCCGTGCACATTGACTTGCACGCCCGTGCAAGTGCATATATAAAAAGAGAGCCGAGAGTATTAAGTTTATTTCTCACCACTTCAGTCATTTCATTTCTTTGTTTCAGCTCCTCCCAATCTTAGAGAAGAAGCTCACCTTCCAGTAGCTCCCGATCAAGCTAGAGAGCTGAGAGATTAGCTTAAGAGAAAGGCTTTCAACGGAAATGGCGAGAGGTAAGTGTTCCCTTACTTGTCCTTGTGTTTTCCCAGCTTGCTTTGATGAATTGTGATGCTTAGATGAGTTCTTTGCATGTTGATGAACTTTGGGCATGTTTATATGTTGTTGCATGTCATACGAGATGAGTAATTTCCACCCTTGATCCATGCATGTTGCTTATGTGTGTTTAGTGAGAGAATGAAGATGCTTTCATGGTAGAATTCGTGATACTTGATGCATGTGGAAATGGATACTTGTAATATGCTTATTGAAGTGTTGTGAATGTGTATTAGAAGTGAATTTGAAATTGATTGAGAATTGGTATGGATTAAGTGTAATTTCCAGACGGGTGTTCTTGTTGGAGAACAAGACACACGATCGTGTGCTTGCATGGCACGGCCGTGTGCCCTTTGTATTTGTAGGAACACGCCCGTGTGCATGCTGTGTGCACGGCCAGAATGGCAGACACACGCCCGTGTGTCCTAGGGGACACGCCCGTGTGTAAGCATTTTCAGTGAAACACGCCCACAATTTCAGAAGTGCGCACGACCAATTGCACGACTCTGTGCATCTAGGCACACGCCCGTGTGCCTTGGTCATGCACGCTCGTGTATGTCTCATGCACGCCCGTGTACAAGTAGTTTTCCAGAAAGTAAATAGAAATTAATTAATAAAGCATGAAAAATCAGTTTAAAGGCCGAATAAGCATCAGATAATCAGAAATTCAGTTAATAAAGCTGCATATGCATACCATAGCATGACATATAGCTTGAGAGAGGATCAAGGGATCCGAATTCAGTAGATTTCAGTATTTAGAACATGATGTACGGGTGAAAGTATAGGTGAACTCGATGGGGCATCTGTGGGATTCAACTTTCTGACACCAGTCAAATTATCCAGTATTTCAAATTCAGCCTTCTAACACTAGTCAAATCGTTCAGCATTCATATTCAACTTCTAGCCAATAGCTAGACTGTTCAACCCACATGGCCAAGATGTCGAATCCATGTGTTCATCAGTCTAATCAACATAGTAGGTACCTTCGGGTACATACAGATATACAGATATTCAGATGCATGCATGCATCATCAGATATTCCAGTTAGCATGACATGACATATACATCATGACATGGGTGATAATGAAATCAGTCAATAAATGAGATTCAGATAATCAGATTAATCAGTTTTAGACTCCAGCAAGCGCATAGATGTATGAATAGGGTCGAGGCCAAGTATGTATGATATTGTATGTTGTTTGCTTGGGTTGAGGGAAGTAAGGAATGCTTACTAGGTGATCTTTATCACTCATCCCCCTCCTTCTTCCTTCCTTTTCAAGTCAGATTGCTGTTAGCGAAAAGCGGATAGACCGAGGCTAGCGGGAGAGGGCCTACACCACAGTTTCAGTTTTGGACTTGTGTGGTCTTGTATTGTATCTTTTGTGTATTATCAGATGTATCCAGATTGTACAAAATAGTATGTATATATATGAAAAAGGCCAGTTGAGCCCATTGTACAGTCAATGTATATTTCAGTTTTATGTATTTACGCTTTCGCATATGTAATTCAGTTGTACAGCAGCATTTTATTTCTGTAGGATTCCCGTCGCATGTACTTGTATTTTCAGATTATTAATAAAAACACCTCCGTATTCAGCAGCAGGGGTATGCATGACCGCGGGTCCTACAATAAATATCACTAACAGTTTGAGATAAGTAATTTCTTACCTCTCTTTCTCTGTCTTTATAGCATATGTTTCTTTACATTGAGTTGAGAGTAAGCTTGAAACATATTCTGAGTTTAAGAAGCATGAGTTATGATAAGATGATGAAAGATGAGAGATTCTAGGGGTAAAAGCATGTTACATTTACGTAATATATTTGTAAGTGTTGCAAAGGGATTTGAAAGCATGTTTGGCTATGCTTAGATGATATTTGCTAGGGAAAGCATGTATAACATAGAATATCTTGCATATATATATGTTAGAATAAGTTTGATTAAAAGTTTGGTAGAGTTGGGGTTGAGTTCTATAAGTTTTAGAGATAGAGCTCCAAAGGCAACATATGTGCACGATTGTTCACCCGATAAGTGCACAATTGTGCTGTCATATTTCTATATGGTCATAGTTATGTATGCACATGCACAACCAAGGCCAAAGTAGTAATGCCTTAAGGCATACGATCGTGTATTTCAAGGTCCTGGTCACATGCATATTCCAAATTTTGTATAATCATGCCTTGCAGTCATGACTACGTATATGTAAATTTTTCCAAGCTTATGCACATAAGGCCATATATGTTTGTCTAATGCACAATCATGTGTTTTGTATTGCACGATTGTGTAGCATAAGAAAATTTCATAACAGTAACAAAATAGTTACAAAACCATAATTTAAGTTTATACAAGTATGAAAACCAAAGTAGACTAGGAACAAGACAAGTAAACAACAGAATAAGACATGAAAGTAGAAATCACAGAATCAGAATAAGAACCTTAGATAAGCATGTAGAATTCAATGAGGACATAAACAGTTATAGAACATGTGGAACTGATTATATTTATGGTGATGTATAAATTCAACTGGAGATATTTATGTTAGTAGATACATTCACTTTAGTAAATAGTGTTGGACACAATAAATGTGAAATTGATTTTATTTATGGAGTAGTAGTGGATTCAATGGATGTAAAATTAATTATATTTATGGTGATGTATAGATTCAGTTAATGACATTTATGTTAGTAAATATATTCACTTTAGTAGAAATTGTATTAGATTTTTATTTATATTAGAAGTTCATGTGTTTTTTCAAGCACATATATGGCCTTTTTCTTTTTTTCTTTTTTGGGATTTATAGTTTTTGTGCTCTGTTCTATAAATTGTGTTCATTTATTTGTTCATCATTGTTGTTGTTTTCTTGTTATGCTCTTTTTTTTTTTTTTTTATGTTTTTATGTTTGATATTACTTTGCTTATTTAATTTATTTAGTTTTGATGATTGTATTTTTTTTTTTTTCCATACAAGGTATAAAATATATTACGCAATTTTTGAGATGAGTTATTCACATCTTCGTAAGTTAAAATCCAAATAAAATTGACTAGTAATAAGATTTAAAGTTGTATGAATTAGAAAAACAGTGAATTTTAGACAAAATTTGAATGTTATTGCTATGATATGGTAATGAAGGTAATCTTTATCCCTACAGTTATGATAAGTTAGAAGATAATTTTTTCTTTAGGTTTTCTTTCCTAATGAAATGAGGTTTTGTTGTGCAAAAGATATTGATTCATGCAACTATTATAAAAAATAGAATTAAAAAATTCAAGCCACTTCTTGCTAAAAAAAATTTACAAAATAAGTCGATTCAAGGTGCTGATACCCTCAGTTTCTTATAGACCGGTTGATTCTCCATATAAAATTCAACTTTTAATGTTTTCTTCGGTAAGGGAAATTGAAAAAGAAAATATTCTAATATCTAATATGATATTGAAATTTATAACACTAGTATATTTTAACGAATGAGTGAATGATATAACTTTCTTATTAAGTTTGAAATGTCACTTTATTAACCATTGAATTGATTTTTATTTATTTATTATTGAGAAAACAAACATTTCAATGCATGAAATAGTAAAAAATGAATTTTTTCATGTGATATATTAATTGATAAATAAAATACTAAAGTGTTATTGAGAAAACAAAAATTTATAAAATAAAAAATCTTACCATCGCAAATTTTAACTCAATTTCATTTATTTAATTAAAAACTTATATTTAATAAAATACAATAAAATATTATTTAAAATTAAAATATTATTAATAAAAATTTAAAAATTATTGATTCGATGAACACACATATATCTATCCAGTTACTTAATAGCTTATTAGGGCATCATTATCGCTATGTGGAAAGAGTTCTTATATATGCCCTCCAATTAAAAAACAAATAATATTAATATTTAAATAAATTTTTATATAAATATAATAATAATGAATTTAAAAATAAAATAAATAAATTAAAAATTAAAAAAGTAATTATTACTGCCAACAACATCGCAGATGATGATGACTGTGATTGACTTAACTATATAATTGAAAACAACCATTTAATATATCTGGCAATCAAATTTACCTGTCTTGATGACAAAGGCAACCAAATCTGATCATCAAATATCTAGTAAAATTGGCTAGATTATGCCACCTCTTCCATCATATATGACTAAAAACAATTGATATATTTGAAACTGATCTTTTTTAGTCATTCTCAATAGCCGAGGAAGTTAGATTTGGTCGTGTCCGTCAAATCTTTGACAATCACACTACAAAATCTGGCACTCTTCGCTATTGAAGCAGTTAAATCCGATCACCAACTAAACAAAATAGTCGTTTTCGACTATCTAGTTAGGTAAACGGCAACCATCGTTGCTAATGACGTTGTAGGTAGTGATAGTTGCTTTTTAATTTTTATTTTATTTTTTTAATTTTGATTAATTTCTTAATTTTTATTAAATTTTAAATTTGTATTAATTTTTTATTATATTATTATTTGAATATTATTTTATATTTAAATTATTTTTACAAAATTAATTTTATTATTTTTAAATTTTGTATATAATTAAATAAAAATATTATTTTTTATCAATTAAATTTAATCACTGATTTATTTAATTTTTTTGAAATATTAGGTGAAAATTTGTTACTTAATGAAGCCATGGTGGGAGAAAGGCGTTTGGCCTTCTCAATTCAGTCAAACGTGGTTAGTCTCTGTTATTTTGCATGGAAACTAACATCAGAATTTTTGTTTGTTTTATAAGCATTAAATTATGAGCCGATTTATTTTGGGGGTTGCGTATGTGGCGGGTTTAAGTCATGTCATATTAAATGTATATTAAATATTTTAAAATTTATTTTTGGCCAAAGAACTATTTCCCACCCATAGTTTGAGGCGGGGACAAAGTCCCACCCTCTAAGTTTCAAAAGCCCAGTCTCCCACCCTTGAAAACATTTTTTATAATTTTTATACCTAAATAACTAAAATACTCTTTTACAAAATAAATATTTATAATAAAATTATAAAATAATTTTTAAATATAAATAATTTTTAAAAATATTTAAAATTTTTAAAAAAATTTTAAAAAAATATAAAAAATTTTTGAAATATTTGAAGCAGCCACCGCCGCCACTGCCGCGGCGGTGGCCGCCACTGACGGGGCCAGGTGGCAGTTTCCGGCCACCTGGTTTCACGGGAGGCCAGATCTGGCCTCCCCATTCTGGCCGCCTCCGCCAATAATAAAGGTCGAAAACGACCGTTGGGACCAAGGTCGACTCTTTTCGGTCATTTCTGGCAGCTTCTTCTGGCAGAGGTGGTCAGATCTGACCACCTCCACCGAACGGGGAGGCCAGATCTGGCCTCCTATGAAACCAGGTGGTCGGAAACGATCACCTGACCCCGTCAACGACGGCCACCGCCGCGACAGTGGCAGCGGTGGCTGCTTTAAATTTTTTAAAATATTTGAATATATATTTTAATTTTATATTTTTTATAAAATTTATTTTATTTTTTATAAAATTTTAATTCTAAAATAACAATTTTACCCCTAAAATGTTACTGTTTTCTAATTTATTTAATATTAAATTATTTTCAAGCGTAGGAGACTGGACTTTTGAAACTTGGAGGGTGGGATTTTGTCCCCGCCTCAAACTATGGGTGGGAAATAGTCCTTTGGCCTTTATTTTTGCTTGAGAATTCTAGGATTTGAAGATGATGTATCGCAAGTAACTTAATTAAGATTAATGAATAACATAATTAAAATCATATATTGCATGAAAAAAATAATAAATAAATTAATAGCATTCCATAAAACTTACTATAAGATCTATTACATGTGTATTTCAAAAATCATTAATATTTAATACTTACATTCTTTTCTTCTAATATCAAAGTTTCTCGTTTTAAAGAAATAATTAGCAGCAATTTCCTAATTTAATACTTACATTCTTTTCTTTTAATATCAAAGTTTCTCGTTTTAAAGAAATAATTAGCAGCAATTTCCTAATATGTAAAGCATTATTGTTGCTTTAATATAATGAAACATGTAAACTCGTAGGACAGACAAGCTAAAAGACGGAAAACACTATTTAGTCCCCAAATTTCCATATAGTTTTTTTATCACCCAAATTTTTTTTTTTTTTTTCCTTTTTCATTGCCCATCCCCTCATGGAACCCTTTTCTCACTCTTTTTTTTTTTTTTTCTGCACATCTCTTTCCCCAACTTCCTCGTCTCATTATAATCGATTTGTTCTCTCTCCCTTCTTCCCATCCCATTTGATATAAAAGTTTTTTTTTTTTTTTTTTATGATATGAGAACTTTTATGTGTATCAATTAATTAATCATAACTAATTAAATAGTTTAAATTTAATAATGTATAATTATTTAGACCCGTAATTATATATTAGAAATATCAAAAGTTATTAATTTTATTGTAACTTGAATCCTAACTATCACTTTAAATGATCAAAACTCTTATCGTTAAGTCAAGTTTCATACGTTATAAAAATATTTTTCAATCGTTAGGTTTTCAAAAATATTTATTATTTTATATAATAATTTTTTAATAATATATTTTAATCTAACATTTATTGTTTTTTAAAGTCTTATATATTTTTTTTTATTATCAACATAGATTTTAATAATCTATAACTTGAAAATAACCCTATCAACCTTATTAATCATGGTTTTTCTTCAACCCACCCCCTCCAACATTATTTGGAACAAATGCACTTCTTCAGCCACCCTACCCACGTCGCTTGCCACGGATTTGGTCCCTTCCATCTCCTTCCACACCATCTAGAAAAAAAGCGCCTCTCCACCCACCCTACCCGGCTCACTGACACACGCCACCTTCATCTTCATTTTCATCTCTCCTTAATTTCCATAAATATACAATACCATGACAAACCCATCAAAGCTTAACCACAACTTCAAATCTAAAATTTTGGTTGTTAGAGTGGTGGTGGGTTTAAGGTGGCCATATTAGGTTTGGATTCATAGGAAAAAGGTTATTATAAGAGATTTTCAGGTTGAAATTTGTAGGTTACGGGTGTTGAACAGTAATCACTTAGTTAAAATTTTGTAAACGAGAACGGAAACATTAAAATAATATTCAATTAATTAAAAATATGGTTTTATGTTATGTAATGCATATTTGCAGTAAGACCAAAGTTCATTAAAATGTCCCTACCTATCGGGAGCAATAAAATTCTCCTTTCAGCGGTTCATATGCTCAGGGAACATTCAATTTCCAACTTTTGTTCGGCTATAAATCATGAACTATATTCCTCTTTTAAAAAATCTCTCCACCCCACAAATTTTAGTAGTGACAATTGCATTATCACATTGAGCCGGTAGGAATTATATATTTTAATAATCTTAGCCTTAATATAATTATAAATCGATTAATGAGATGCAATTATTATCACAAGTCGTCAATACTGGTCCAGGGCTGGCGTCCATGAAGATGCCAGTAGGTATAGTATTAAATGTGAGGAGGCAGGGCAGCCAATTAATATTAGAAATCAATAATGAGTCAAAGAAGAAAGGATTTTAGAGATTTTTCTTATTTACTGTCATTTTGATGTGTATTTACTCCTCGCCACCTTCTTTATTCGAGGCCATGTATTTTAGATAGGCCAAAGGACTATTTCCCACCTATAGTTTGAGGTGGGGACAAAGTCTCGTCCGTTTCAGTTTAAAAGTTTGAATTTTTACTCATAACTTAATTTTAATATTAAAAATAATGAATACACAGTAATAATTAGAGGTATTTTTGTCTTTTTAATATTAAAATTTTATAAATTAATAAAATAAATTTTATATAAATATAAAATTTTTAAAAATTGAGGCAGCCACCGCCGCCGGCACCGACGGCGATGGCCGCCCATAATAAAACCAGATGGCCATTTCCGACCACCTGGTTCCAGGGGAGGCCAGATCTGGCCTCCCCGTTCGGTGAAAGCGGTCGTTTTGGAGGAGGCGGCCAGATCTGACTGCCTCTGCCCGAAATAAAGACCGAAAACGATCGTAAAGGGCTAGCCTTGGCCCCACTGGCCGTTTCCGACCTTTATTTCGGTCTGGCCGCCTCCTTCAAAACTTTAGGCGGCCAATTTGGTCGCCTCCACTGAACAGGGAGGCCAAATCTGGCCTCCCCTGGAACTAGGTGGCCGGAAATGGCCACCTGGTTCTATTATGGGCGGCCACCACTGTCGGTGCCGGCGGCGGTGGCGGCTGTCTCAATTTTTTAAATTTTTAAATTTTTTAAATTTTTTAATATTTTTTGAAAATATTTATATTTAAAAATTATTTTATATTTTTATTATAAATTTTTAATTTTTAAAAGGGTAATTTAATAATTTTAATAAAAAAATAATAAAAAATTGGGTTATGGGTGGGAATTCAGGCTTTTAAACTTAAGCGGGTGGGACTTTGTCCCCACCTCAAACTATGGGTGGGAAATAGTCCTTTGGCCATTTTAGATATCTATTTCCACATTACTGTTTCTTATTCTTATCTAGATTGCGACTCGGGAATTCACAAATGCAAATCTTGGATTTTTGAACTCATAGATTTTGTAATCGTATCACGTGACAGACATTGACACAACATAATCGGATAATCACTAAAATAATGGTCTTTCAGCACCGCATTGATAAGATTCCTGATGTCTTCTGTGATGTCTAAATAATGTTCTAATATCAACTCTCTAGCACCCCCTTTTCTGAGACATAACCTTTAACGAAAGACGCTACAAAAATTAAGATTACCTAAACATCCACATAGCAGTTATTTATAATTATAAAAATATTAAATAAATAACTAAAATATTTTTTTTATTTAAATAAAGAATGTTTATTAGATAATTCAAATGAAAATAAATTCAATATCCATGAATCATATGTGTATTTTAGCAAACAAAGTCTTGAACAAAATATAGAAATATAATGTGTCAAAAGAAAATGATGCCTCTCTTGTGCACTTTTTATGCTCATTGACCTCCTTATGCGCTGCAATCCTCATTTATGCTTGCAAAAACCAAAAAAAGAGTAATAAACACTCAGTAAGGAAATCTTAACTTAATTCCCATTATACGCCCTTGGCTTAGTCTATTTCTACTAAGTCATCTAGTAACTATCCTTGTGATAATATAGACGTACTTAACTAAATTGGAAAATCTATAATCCTTCTTGGTCAACTCAGATTCTTTAAAAATCATATGACATCTGCTTTTATTTGATATTTAAGAAATGATTGACTTCGTTTAACTAATGATTGTGTTTATCAAACTAGGTCGAGACAAGGATTAAGCATTTTTGCCATGTGAGTTATCTCTACTCCCATACCACTAAAGCTGAATTAGGCTTTATTACAAGCCATGTATCCTACTACATATACTTTATTGTAGGTACAATATCCTATTGTGGACGGTACCTTACTACAAGTGTGTAGGAGACCAAGTCTCACAAGGAACCCCTTATAACAACTCTTATATCTAAATCAAGCCTATAACTTTGCTTAGGCTTCTAATTACCTTTGCCTTACATATTTCTTTACCTTAGACATATGACCCTATCTAACATGTATTTGGGTTTATTAGTGTCCCTACTATCTTTCAAGATTGGCTATTATGTTTTCCAAGGTGTTTGGAAACTCTTAATTAATGTGAGAACTTATATCGGATGATTGTACCCATCCTTTACATGATTGTCCATTGGCTACAACTGAAGTTTTCTAAATTTTTTTCATGCATAGGTATGCATGATGTACAAGTACTAGCATTCTCTAAACGTCATCATGAACGAGTGTGTAGGGGTATATGCACAAGGGTGCATGACATCTTTTCCAGAAATGTTTAGGAATTGCATAACCGTTGTTGGACCCTTGGTGCTTTAATGATTACTAAAATATGTTCAAATGCTAAAATGACTAATTTACCCTTGTTATGAATTTATTTCATGACCAAAGATATACAAGTATTTGTTTTGCAGGAATTCATGGATACACGACCATGTGTCTTACACATATAACTATACTCAATTGTATTTGCAATTGTGCGAGCTAGGACATGACACCTTGTGGGGTTCTAATACTAAGGCTTGTGATCTAAAGCTTTAAGGATTTGGTTTTACATGATCATGTGATATTGGCACACATCATGCTTGTGATAATTAATATCACATGCAATCGTGTGATCAATTAGCATGATTTTTCTATGAATAAAGGTTAGACAACAAGAGCACAAATGTTGTGCCTTCTAGTTGTGTTCAATCAAAGTCCACAAGGTCAAAACTCAGAGGATGCACGTTTGAGTGTCAAAGAAAGTGAAAAGTCACTAAAGATAAAATGTTGCAATGCCATTGATCCTGTGTCATATAACCATGCTAGGTCAACAAAGTAAACGATATTTAAAGCATAACCATCTATCAAAGACATATATCATGCTAAAGGTAAAAGTTGTCCATATGTGTACTTCTTTTACTATTCGTGTGGCTCCCTAGACTTCAAGATAACACACGACCGTGTGTAGCTTGGCAAGGTAGTTGAATTCGGCCATTAGGGGTCTATTTGAGGTAATAAATGAAAGAAGCATGATCATGCGTCCAAAGCACATGACTATGCTACCAGGAAAATTTATTGTAGCATTATTTTATTCACCTGCCAATGAATATAATTTGTTTCCAATGGCTCTTTTTCATTTTAAGCCATCAAGAATATATAAAAAAAGATTTCATTTGATGTGTGAAGAGTTAAAAAAGCATATTACAACTATATTTAATCTTGTGCTCTTAGCTTTCTCACCTCTATCTCTCTTTAAGCTCATTTTGAAATTCTTTTGAGAGAATTGTTTGTACCAATTATGTGTATCAACCTTGTATATGCATTAAACACTCAAAATCTCTTTCTTTAAGGCAAATTCCCGAGTAAACTATTGTAAAATGTGTAATCTCGATGAAACTACTTGTAATCTTTGGTTGGAAAGATTAGTGGAATTTTAATTGGGTGTGATTAGAGAAGTAGACATAGAATGTGTTCAAAGCTTTGAACCACTATAAATTTGGTAAGTATTCTCTTTCCCTCAAATATTAATTTAATTGTTTATGCTTGTATTTGCTTTGGTTGTTCAATTACTTGTTTGTTTTAATCAAATTTGACTATTCTTTGCATATTACAATTTACATTTCACTGTTTCGACACTTAGAATTGTCTTTCATTACAAAATTTTAAAAATCCTATTCACACCCTCTAGGATTATTTTTGCTAATGAGTATTACACTTGGCATCAAAGTTTGGCCTCCTCTCTTTTGCTATGTAAATTATAATCAATGAAGGATTTGGATAAGATTGCATATTAGATCCATGGATTATAAATTGTAAAAAATAATATAGCATGGTGATTTTATGTCTAAAGACCCTAGGTTACAAAAGCTTAAAAAAGATTGTGATTACAATGATAATGATGAGAAACTATTAAACTTAAATGATAGTGTTTGGATAATACCCTAAACTATACATGAAGGGATAGGCCAAGTGAAGGAATAAAAAATAGAGCTTCTCTTTAGATGTAGCATCCCGGGTTTTTCTAGAAAAGCTCTTGGGGATAGAGTTCTGGGGTTAGAAATAAGTCCAGGAATAGGGTGGGGGTCTTGAGGAGTTCAGGGGTGAGATGGTAGTTTTCCAGAGCTGAGTGGCCTTCGTATGATGCCTTTAGAGAGGTTTTAATCATGCGAAGCGCGGGAAATGGATTTTATTCATTTTCCCTGGTGCACTCCCGTGCACCATCCCTGCACGCCCGTGCACCATCCCTGCACGCCCGTGCAGGTGGGTAGCAGGAGAGAGAGACGGGAGATTTATTAGATTTCTCACCCGCAGTTTCCCTTTTTCAGCTCAGTTTCTCTTGTTTTCAGCAGCTCCCAGCCCTAGATCAGATTTCCAGCTTCCAGCAGCTCTCAATCCAGTTATAGAGATCAGAGATTAGCTTGAGAGATAGTTTCCAGCAGCCATGGCGAGAGGTAAGTGTTTCTTACTCTCTCTTTCAGTTTCCCAGCTTGTTTGATGTGGATGGAAACGTGTGTTTCCATTTCCAGTTGAGATGTTATGCTTGTATGTGTATATGATGATGAGATGATGATTATATGTTGATTGAGATGCTTATTTTCCACCCAAAATGCATGCTTGCTTTGCTTGTGTGTGTTAGTGAGAGAAATATAGATTTTCATGGTGGATTCAGTAGAGATAGATGGATGATGAAATTGATGCATGCTATGTGTATATGGAAGTGCCTTGAATGCATGTTTCCAGTTAATTTCAGTTCGGTTGAGGATTGTGTGTGTTTGGATGGGTTTCCTGCATGTTCCAGGTGGGTGCTCGTGTTGCAGAACGCACGCACGCCCGTGTGCCCGCAGACGCACGCCCGTGTGCCCTGGTTTCTGCAAGGGCACGCCCGTGTGCACGAAGTGCACACGGCCAGATTTGCAGTGGGCACGACCGTGTGTCCTGAGGGACACGGCCGTGTGCCAGCTTCTTCAGTAGAAATACGCAGCGATTCCAGAGGAGAGCACGGCCAGACACACGACCGGGGCACGGTCCCGTGTGTCTGGGCACACGCCCGTGTGCTTTGTTTGGCACGACCGTGTGTCTCTCCTGCACGACCGTGTGCTTGGCCCACACGCCCGTGCGTCCGCCAGTTTTTCCAGAAAATGAGCAGAAATGAATGATTAAAGGTTTGGTAATCCATCCAAGGCCTAAATGACATCAGATAACAGCGAATTCAGATAATAATGTAGCATATGCATAGCATGACACAGCATGTAGCCTGAATGAGGATCCAGGGATTCGAATTCAGTAGATTTCAGCAGACAGAACCCAATGTATGGGTTTCAGTTTAGGGTGAACTCGAGGGGGCATCTGTGGGACCCAGCTTTCTGACACCAGTCAGTCAGCTCAGCAGCAGTATTTCAGTATTCAGTATTCAGCTTTCTAGCCAGTAGCTAGAATGTTCAGCCCACTTGGCCAGGATGCCGAATCCCTGTGTTCATCAGCCTGATCAGCACAGCAGGTACCTTCGGGTACAGTTATAGATTCAGATGCATGCATCATCAGTCATTTTCAGTTTCCAGCTCAGCATGTCATTACATATACATATTGGCATGACTAATCAGATAATCAGAAATCAGTAATCAGATAACAGTTAATCCAGAATCAGCAGTTTCAGCGCCAGCAAGCGACTAGATGTATGGATAGGGCCGAGGCCAAGTTTCAGTGTGTGCTTGTGTGTGTGTTTGTCGCTTGTTTGGGTGGGGGAAGTAAGGAATGCTTACTGGGTGATCTTTATCACTCATCTCTTTCCTTCTTCCTTCCTTTTCAGGTTTTGCTGCTGGCGAGGAGCGGGTGGGCCGAGGCTTGCGAGAGGGGACCCCACACACTAGAGATCAGTTGTATTTTATTTTCAGTTTGGACCTGTGAGGTCATGTATATGATGTATATTTTCAGAACAGTGTAAAGAACAGTTGCATATATGGAAAGCCAGTATGGGCTCATTGTATATTTGTTTCAGTTTCAGCTTCCGCTTATGTACAGTAGCAGCAGTAGGGTTTCTTTTCCGTAGGATTCCCGTCTCGGGTACCCAATTTTCAGTTTATTAATAGAAAGAGATTTATTGTTCAGCAGCAGGGGTACTCGGGGCGGCGGGTCCTACATTAGAGAATATAAACTATTTGAGATAAAGTCCAAAGAAAGCATCACAAATATGTACAAAAGATTCTCTAACTTGGTAAACGACTTGAAGGGTCTTGGCAAGAAGTTTTAGACCATAGAGTTAGTCAAGAATGTCCTAAGAACGTTCCTAAATATTGGACTTAAAGGTAACGACAATTAAAGAATCAAAGGACTTGCATAAGATGGGAATAGATGAGTTGATAAGAAGCCTCCTAACATTTGAAATGAAAAGAAAACCAAAGGAAAAAGAGAGCAAGAACTCTAAGGGCATCATAATGAAGGTATGTAACAAGGAAGATAATAAGTCCTCAATTGATGAAGAAAAAATGAGCCTATTTGTAAGGAGATTCAATAAGTTTCTATCAAGAAACAAGAGAGGTAAAAGTAAGAGTATTTTCAAGCCTAAGGGAAAGGAAGAAAATGACAAGGATTTCATTTGCTATGAGTACAAGAAACTTGAGCACATTAGGCAAGATTGGCTTCTCTTAAGAAGGAAAAGAAAGAAAAGAAAGAGAAGAGATTTAAGAAGAAAGTACTTATTGTAACTTAGAACGATACTAATAACTCAAGTGGAGAAAGTGAGCAAGATAAAGAAAGGGCCAACATTGCTTCGTGGCTAAGAGTGATTATAAAGATGAGGTGTGTGATCAAAACTCATTTTCATATGATGAATTACAAGATGCAGTTGATTCATTATTAATGGAATTCAAAAAATGTTAGTTCCAAGAGCAAACTTTTAAAGAAAAATGTAACATGCCCAGAAATTGAATCAGATAAAATAACATATGAATATGATAAGACTGGAAAGGAATTAGAAACAACATTGCATAAAAAATACATAATTGTTAATGAGCTAGAATCCTTAAGAAAATAAAATAATGAATTAAAAGGTAAGGTCACTAGTTCTAATGAAATAATAGAAAAATTCAAAATAAGAACAAAAAACGTTAGATGAAATGTTAGCATCCAAAGAAGTGGTTTAAACAAGAAAGGTTTAGGTTATAATCAGGGTAACCCTTTTACTAACACATATAGGCCATCAAAGAGACATAATGCACTAAATATAAAATGCAAATTTTGTTTTTATATTGGGTATACAATTAGGAAATGTCCAACTAAGAATGAAAAACCTTACAAAGTTAAAAAAGTTTAGGTTCTTAAAGGAACCATCAAGACTAACTAACTTAGACCCAAAACCATTTAAAGACCAAAAAAGACTTAAAATATATCTTTGTGTAGCTTTGTCTTGAAGTAAAGAACATAAGGATAAGAAAATTTACTTGTATAGTGGATGTTCAAGGCACATCACTGGAAACAAGTACTTTTTCACCTCTTTAAATGCCAAGAATGGAAAACTTTAACTTTAGAGACAACTTCAAAGGTAAGGTGATTGGCATCGGCATTATAACACTAGTTTTTATTGCCACAAACCAAGACAAACTTGTCACTCTTGTTTAACTAGTGTAAACAGAGTTAAAAAGAGCATATAATGAGTTTATAACATGTTATAGAGTTTATGAAGTCGTCATCTGAGGATTGTCTTTAGAAAATAAACATTAGTAAGCATGGAGAACTTATAGATTCCTCACAAAAGACCCAACATTTCTCACTTGCCTAATGAGTTGGGTTCAAAGAGTACGATGTCACAAACTTTTTAGATTAGAATATTCTTTTTAAGCTATAAATCAAGGTTAAAAAAAAAATTCTTTAGGTTAAGTTGAGAGGGTAGAATAGTCTTTTAGAGGATTATATTGCATGTGCTTGGAGCATAATTATGCATCATTTAAACATACATCAGTGTATCCTTTGAGTTATAAAGCATGACCATACATCTCAGTGGCACACGATCATGTATCACTCTTAAGTCGCATAATTATATAAAGTAAAGGTTTCATGTTTTCAGTCAGTTTTACCTATTTCTCTTTTTCTTCCTTCAGTTAAACCTAACTAAATTGAAAATTAGGGAGAAGCCAAATAGAACCAGTAAATCTAGCTAAGATTCAGCTTGAGTTAGAGAGGTAGAAGACCTTAGCAACTCTAAGTAAGTATTTTCTTACCTTTTTCCTATTTCTATAGTATGTATTTTCTTGAATGAGTCTAGTTAGTGATAACAACATGTTTTTAGTTTTATAAGTATGATCTTGAGATAAATGATGATGATATAGAAGAGATTTTTAGTAGTAAAAGCAAGCTTAGTGTAGCTTTGTATGCATTTACATGTTTTAAGATTTCAAAAGCATGTTAGGCTACATTTAAGTGTTATAAGATGATAAAGATATATGATAGTAACATCTTTTTTGCATGTATATGTGTTAGAATGAGCTTGCTTAAAGATAGATAGAGATTTGATTGAGTTTGTGTAGACATTTGTAATCTCTAGAGGCATAGTTATAAAAGCAGAGTGTGATGCATGGTCATGTCAGGCATGTTTATGTAGTCGTGTTTCCTACTTCTAGTCATGGTTGTGTAGTGCATGCACGATTGAAGCTAGTGTAGTAATGTCTTTTGGCGCACAACCGTGTGACTAAGGGTCATGATCGTGTACACTTTCTCGATTTCACATGATCATGCCTGTAAGGGTCATGATCATGTGTGAGTTGAGTCTACATGCCCGTGTACGTAAGGCCACGATTATGTATAGGCACACACAATTATGTTCTTGAAGTGCATGACCATGTAGCAAGTGAAAACTTAGTGAGAACCTTACAATAGCTATCATGACTTTACACACGCCTGTGTACTTAGTAAAAATAGTATATTAAGCAGAAAACTCTAGGATAAGAGTAGAATAAGAAAAATACAAAGAAAACAGAGTAAGATAAGTTGTTTAATAATGGAACAAAGAAAAGAAGTGAATAATTTTTTCAAAATCATTAGACTTAACTCACGCAAGTCAGAAAAACTTAACGGTAGCCTAAAATCAGCATTAGTAATTAATAGATTATGATCAAAAAATAGAAATGGAAATAGAAAGAGAAATAAAAATAAAAATAGTTATAGAAACATACTGAAACAGTTATGAAGCACACAAAATAGATAACTAGTTGATATATAACATAACACAAAATAGTTTACCTAGAACTTATTAATAAGTTACAGAAACAAGAACTTTAATAAGAGATACATAGAATAAAACTATAACAGCTATACAGTTATACAAAACGTAATCAGCAAAAAAAAATAATAATAATAAGATATTAGGCATGATAAACATTACATAACATAACATGCCAAAATAGTATTTTCAGAAATAAGGATAAATTAATCTAATGCATTAGTTTTTAGCGTAAAGCCTAATATCCAAGATAGATATTAAAGGTGAATACAAAAGGCATATGTGAGTTTTTAGCTTACTAATTGTGATCGGTATTGTTAGATTTTAGCTTACTGGTCATAGGATTGGTATGATATGATATTTTCAACTTACCAACATATTATTGGTATGATTTAGCTTATATAGCTAAGGTGTAGAATCTTTATATTCATCAGTCTAATCAGCACAATAGATATCTTCAGATACAGAGAAAGATTTTTAGATTCAATATTTTAATAGTTTTGAATATTTAGATCCTAATAGCATTTCAATAAATGTTTTTAGTAAACAGGCCTAAAGGCAAACAAATGTTTTAGCATACTTCATACCATGACCCATATAATATGGCATAAGTCAGAATACAGATAACATGATAAGAAAGAAGTTAAGTAAAGAATAGTAAACCAATAACAGAGCAAACACATCAAAGAACAAGTAAAAAAAAAAAAACCTAAGATAAGTGTTCCTGCATAATATACATCATAAACAAAAATTGTAGGACCTGCTGTCACGCATACCACTGCTGCTGAATAATGTTTTTTTCTTTTATTAATAATCTAAAAATTCGGTATACGTGACAGGAATCCTACGAAAAGAAACCTGTTGTTACTAATTACATATGCATTACGGAGGCTAAAACTGAAACTGAATAATATACAATGGGCCCAAAATAACCATTCCATAAATACATACTGTTTCTGTACAATATACATACATCTGAGTACATACATTTTACAATACAATACCCAACAAGTCAAACTGAAAGCTGATATGGAGCCTTCTCTCATCAACCACGGTTCACCTGCTCCTCGCCAACAGCACACAAACCTGAAAATGAAGGAAGAAGGAAAGAAATAAGTGATAAAGATCACCCAGTAAGCGATCCTTACTTCCCTCAACCCAAGCAAGCATACAAACAAACATATACCTAACCTTGGCCCTAAAATTCATCTAATCGTTTGCTGGAACTGGATACTGCTTATTCTGATTGTTGCTTAACTGTTCTCTTGATTGAATTATTAATCCATGTCATGAAATGTATATCATGTCATACTAACTGGAAACTGAATATGCATTCATCTGAATATCTACGTATCTGAAGATACCTGTTATGCTGATCAAGCTGATGAACATAAAGATTCGACATCTTGGGCATGTAAGCTGAACAGTCTAGCTAAGGACTAGAAAGCTAAATATCCTAAAACTAGACGATCTGATCGTAGTCAGAAGGTTGGAATCCCACAAATACCCCCTCAAATTCACCTAAAACTCTAATCTGAATATCAGGTTCTGAATGCTGAATGTTGAATGCTACTGAATTTGGATCTCTTGATCCTTTCTCATGCTACATGTCATGCTATGAAATGCTTATGCAACCTTAATTATCTGATTTCATTCTTATTTGATGCTCATTAGCCTTTAAATTGGTTTCTCATGCTTAATTATCCATTTTCATGCTTTTTTTTGGAAAATTACTTGTGCACGGGTGTATGGGCAAAGCACACAGGCGTGCAAGAAATACACATGGGTGTGCATGGCAAAGGCACGGGCGTGTGGACAAACGTACGGGGTCGTGCGCTAGTCGTGTAGCTGGTCATGCTCGCCTCTAGAAATTTCTACATAAAACATTGAAAATCAGGCACACTGATGTGTCCCTCAGGGCACATGGGTGTATCCTCTGCAAAAAGGTCGTGCACACTTCGTGCACACGAGTGTGTGTCTTGCTCTACACCGATGACACATACTTGGAATTGTAGGAAACCACTTCAAATCTCAATCAAACTGAAATTAATCAACAACAAGCATTTTCGGCACTTCAATATACATATAACAAGCCTCAATTTCATCAATCACCAACTACAGCTTAATCCACCATGAAAATTTATCATTTCTCTCACATACACACACAAAAGCATAAGCAAGCATGGTTCATGGGTGGAAATCATCAACTCAAGCATCATCTCATCAACATATCAATATATAAGCTCATCATATAACTTATAAGTATGCTGGGAACAAAACACACAGCACACATCATCACATACATGCTGGGAAGCTCAAAGAAGAAGTAAGGAAACACTTACCTCTTGCCATGGCTGTTGGAAAACTCAATCAAGATAATCTCTTCCTTCTCTAGCTGGATTGGGAGCTGCTGGATGTTGAATCTCAATTTTAGGGTTGGAAACAATTGAAACACAAGAGAAACTTTGACTGAAATGGGATAAGCTGGGTGAGAAAACACTTAAAACTCCCATCTCTCTCCTCTAACTCACCTTCATGGGCATGCAGGGCACAGTGCACGGGAGTCACAAGAGAAAATGAATAAACTTCATTTCCCGCACTACGCATGATAGAAACATCCCAAATGGAATCATACGAAGGCCACACAAGCTTTGAAAACTTACTATCTCACCCCTAAACTCTTCTAAACTCCCAATCTATTTCTATTTCTCACATCTAACCCCCAAACTTTACCTCTAAGGGCATTTCTAATCCTGGGATGCTACATAAACATAAAAAAATTTAGTTAAGACCTAAAAGAACTCAAAAGTATTCTAAATTCCAGTTACTAATTAAGAAAAGAGAAAATATAGTAGATTCAACAAGATAGCTAAATTTGTTAGACTCTTTTTCATACCATGTTGTATACGTATATCCGTATATGTATTTATGACATGACACGAACCATAATTTGAATAGTAAGATAAGTTAAGATAAGAAATAACTAATAAGACTAGTTAGTAACTAAGTTAAGTTCTTTAGTTAAGTAGTAAGGCGAGTAAGGTAAGAGAAACTAAGATAAGAGAAAGAGACCTTAAAGCGTTATGACTAGTCATAAGGATAGATTAGAGTAGAATCTAGCCGAGGGTAGATATAAAAGATACTTACCGAATGATTTGTCACTCATCTCTCAGTTTCTTTCTTATAGGTTAGTGTTTTGGGGGGAGTTGAGTTGTAACACGAGATTGCTAGAAAGTGGGATACAGCTTGAGTGGGTCTTCACTTAAATTTTTAGTTTTGTATATATATTTAGTTTTCAACAGATAACATATTGGCTCATATACTTTGTGTTGCTCATGCATATGATATATAGTATCATGTATGTTTCAAATATTATTAAATAGTATTTATTATATAAGTTTTCTTTTAGAATATTGTACACTAGGTTTTAGTCCACAACCACAATTATTTTATTTAAAGTTTCTGCTAGTGCATGTTTTCAAATAAAAGATAGTTTTGTAGGGATTTCTACTATATATTAACAAATATTTCATATGATAAATATAATAATAAATAATACTAGTAGTATATACAGTAATATATGTTAGAGGCTCCTGCAAGTGTGGTGATTATAAAGTGTTAGGTACCAATGCTATTTGGTTCAAAATCCGGTCTCTACTATTATAGTTTATTCGTTAAACATATTATCGAGTTTAATTAAGTTTTATTTCATTCCTAAAATATGCATCATTTATAGTATTCATCTGTAAGCACAAAATAAATTACAATTCACCCACGATAAAAAAAAAAAATCATAAGAAAAGTAAATTAAAATTACATTTACTGACATTTATCCCTATACATTCTCTAATCTAAATAAAGCTATTGAAATTTAAAACTTACTAAACAAATTAACTTAGGACAAATAGTATTTATAAAATGAGAACAAAATTAAAATAAACACAGATCGCATACCTCTTCAACCTACCTATGGTCGGGTCATGCATGCAATGTTCACATTTTAGTCTACCTTCGGTCTCTTCTCATCTTCTGCGGACTCTTTGTGAAGAAGTGTAAAATCGAGGGAAATGTAATACTAGAACCGTATATTTATCTTACTCCTTTCGTTAGCATCAACAATGAGCATAGGCATTAATCATGAATGGATTGCACCGAGCGACCTATCACCATTTGCACATATTTTATCGAAGACGGGAATTGAAAACATAATATTAACCAAATCAAGTATAAATGCTTACTGGATGCTTAATAAAATTATAGCAGCAAATGGATTTAGATAACCACCAAACAAAATGCGTGGACTTCAAAATCAATTATTCACCTACAGTATTTATGAAAATAATATTTAACATTTTCGCGTAATATATATATATATATATTAAATAGTTAAATCACAGAAGACTAATCACACAAATAACAGCAAGTACCAAGAGACACGATACTAGGCATGCATAATTCAGATGATGAAGGGAAAACAAATTCACTTATTCACCGTCAACGAGCATGGAGATAAAACTCATTCACCAAACAGACAAATAAAATAATAAGAACGCAATTGAGTATAAGAAGCTCCCCTCAGGAACTTACCTGAAGATTCAACTAGGACGGAGCCTCGTCCTCAAGCCGGGAATTAATGGACGTCAAATTGATCATATGTCTGGAGGCAGGAGATGGAATTGTAAAACCGAAGGATGGTGTTCTTGGTTGGAATTTTTTAGGAGATTGAGTATGTTGTGTTTTTTTTTTTTTTTTTTTTGAGGTAAGAAGCTTTCTGAAGACGACTTGGATTGATCGAAAAGTGATTGGCCAAATGTATTTCCAAAGTACCAAAAAAAAGCGCCTCAAAAGTCGTGAAAAGGATTCGCCTGAAAAAAGTCCTGGCCCCATGTAGGATATAGGACTCCTTATTATATGCATTAGGAGGCTTGTATCAAGGCCTGTGATCAAGGGAATTTTCCTTGATCAGGGCATGACCGGCGGAATCAATTCCCCTGGTAATGAAGCACAAGAATAAGGCAAAAAAATAAGGACAGCTGTGCAATGCGTGGGATTCAGTGCTCAGAAAAGGAAGATGTAGAGGCGGCGCAGGCAAATAATAAAACAAAAGGATAGTGCATGCAACTGGCACAAGCAGGAATGCGGAGAAAGAGCCAAAAAAACTGGCGCACACGCAAGTAGAGAGGTGCACACTGAGCGTCCGCGCTGCCTCAGCGCGAGCGTGGTCGCGCCCGCTGAGCACAGACCGCGGGCCTGTTGCTTGCTCTCTGGGCCTGGCTTCACGGGCTGCACGCTTCATTCTTCTCTTCTTTTAGGCGGGCTACATTCTTCTCTCCTAATTTTGGGCTTCTGGGCTTTTGTTTTTATTTTCGGCTTTTATTTTGGTCATTTTTCACTTGGGTTTGCATGGGTTTGGGCTTTAGGTTTCATTTGGGTTTTATTTTGGTTTGGGCATGGGTCCTATTTTGTGAGCTTGAACTTAGCTTTTATTATTATTTATTTTATTATTATTATTACTTGTGATTTTTAGTGGGCTTGGGTTTTGGTTTTGGCTAGGATTTGACTCTTTGATCATCTATCCTTAGCACGACACCTTGAAAGCTCTTATCTAAATTCTCAAGTTTTTTATCATCAGAGACGATCCTATTGGATCCAATACGAGATGTCTACAGTTGTCCTTTTACTTTGTAAAATTTATATATATTGTATAGTGAATTCAATGTCACAAGCACAAAAACACATACAAAATGTGACAAAATATAAAGAAAAAACACCTAGTTTTGGACCAATAAAAACAAGATGGCAAAAGTAAACATTTTTAGTTACCTAAGCCTAAATGATCCCTTAGGATTGATCTTCAAATACGACTACATCCCTAAACAATCCCACTAGGGTTGGATTCGTATCGAATCAAACACGAACAGACATATATTCGTTTTCAGACTCATTTATACTGTTCAGATTCGGGTTCATGTTCATGTTCATCAAATATTTTTATAGCAAAGTTCGTATTCGATTTGTGTTCATATTCGATTAATATAATTTGTATTTATATTTATTAAAGATTATAATTAATATAAATAAATAATAAACTATAATTAAAAAATTTTTAATTTAAGTTCGGGTTTGTATTCGTATTTGGTTCATATAGTACGGGTTCGGGCTCGTATTCCTTGATTTTTAAAATTACTGTTCGTATTCGGATTCGTACAATTTGTTTCAGACTCATTCAAGCTAAACTCAAAAATAAACCCGAACATATTCGATTCGAATTTAACCCTAAATCCCACAAGACTTCAAAAGTTGGATTGCTCCACTTTGAAAGTGAACCTAAGAGATGTAAAAACCTAGTGATGTTCTTACACATTGAACTATCGTACTTTAATAACAAGTCCAGGAAAATGAAATATAAAATTTTAGTGATAACTCTAAGGCCTCAGACTATCTTACTTCGATAACAAGTCTAAAAAAGAGAATATGGAAACCTAATGATGTCTCTACAATTTTAGACTGCCCCACTTTAACAACAAGTCCAGAAAATAGAATGTATAAACCTACTATTATCTCTACAGCTTTGGACTACCCCATTTCAAGAGAAAAAGGAATTTAGAAACCTAAAGATGTCTCTAGGGCCTCGAATTATCCCACTTCGATAGGAAGCCCAAAATAATGAAGTATTGACTATAGTCGATAACTTCAAGATAAGGGATGATCAACCGTATGGCAGAGTCAAAAACTTCGTAACAATCAAGTCACAAAACATAGTTGGATGATCTAACTTATGACAGAGTGAGAGATTCCACACCAATTAAGTGGATGATCTAGCCTATGGCTAAATTCAAAACTTTATAATAGTCAAGTCTTATTTCAATACGTGGGTGAACAATCTAACTTATGGCAAAGGAGAAAGCTTCATGACAGTCAAGTCCTTAGTGCAACAGATTGATTGATTGGATAAAAATGCCCTTCGATAGAGCTATAATTAAATATTTGTATTTCTCGCACATATAGATTATTTGAATTAATTGATATCTTTTGGTGTTTTTTTATGATGATTTCACTTATAAAACATTGGTGGAAGTATATTGATAAATTGTGCTTTGAATTAGGAAATTTCACTATTTTCACTTCTAGACCTTTTAGACTTATTACAAATTTATGATCATCTTACAAATCCTTTTTGGTGTTTAAGCCTCTACTAAAGTTAGAGTAAACTTCTTAAACTTTTAAGAATGATCTAGTTCCTAGAGTTTCAAATTCATTTGAGCTTTCAAACACTAATATAAAGTCAGAGTTGAAAACTAGAGTCAAGTTTGAACCTTGGAGCTTTAAAAGCGCATAACTAGAGCGTTCGAATTCCAAACAAGGAGATTCAAATAGTCAAATTCATATATACATCCAATACTATAATTCATATGAAAGGATCAAAGGCAAGATCAATATTTTAGAGGGTCAAAATTAGTAGACACATCTAGTAGAGAGAAGATTTTTCTTGTGTATTTCTTTGGTGTTCTTGAATTCATGAGAGGCTAGACAACAATTTCAATTTTAGAGGAGTTCAAAATTAGTGATTGTTCAATGAAGTAAATTTTTAATATGATAATTGATTCTCATTGAATCTATTTTAAGTTATTCCATATTTTAAATGAATAATTGTTAATTATGATAATCAAAAAATGCCTACCATATTGATTGAACAATTGATGTTGCTAAGATTAGGGTTTATGATTCGTATTTATCTTTATTCTACTCAACAAAATAATAAGGATTTTGGACAAGTTTCTCACATTTGTTAGGGATAACTCAACATAAGTTAAATGATTCAAACTTATGTGATTGTTGTTTATATGAACTTTTATCTTTCTAAATCTTAAGGCAACTACTTAATTAAATCTTTAGAGTTTATTATAGGTTAATAAGTGGTTAGAATTTAAGAAACGAACCTATGTTATTTAGTAAATGAAAAGCAAGAATCAAGTGGTAGAACTTATTGTCATTTAAGGTTTATAATTTCAGTAGAATCAAACCAACTAGCCAATAGGCTAAAAACTGTTAAACGTCATAGTTGCAAATGAACCTAGAACTAAACTTCATAATTATAATATTTATTAGTTGATTGTTAATTTGATACATTTTACATTTCAATCACATCATTATTCAAACTCTTTTCTTTGTTTTTGTGTTATCTAACCATGTCTGTATTTAGGGATAAAGTTGAATTTTTTGTTTGATTGCTTGTCATCGAATCAAAGTATAACCATTTACGAAATCACTCTCTGACTTCTTTACAACACCTTTACCAAAAGAGTCTCTTTATTTCTAAGGACTTTAACCTTATAATCTAGAATCTAACTGGTTTTTCTTGATATCTAAAGTCATCTACTAGATTCAAATCTGAGAATTGAAGCACATGTGACTGATCCTTAACATATTTTCCCAACTGAGACACATAAAGACATTGTGAATCATTTTCATATTGGCTAGCAAAACAAGTCTATAGGCAACCTTTCCAATTCTCTCTAATACTTCATACAAGCTAATAAAACTAGGCATTAGCTTTCATTTCTTCTCGAATATGAGAACTTGTTTGTAGGGAGCAATTCACAAGAATACCTTGCCACCCACTTGAAACTTAATCTCCTTACATCTCATTCAGCATAACTCTTTTGTCGATCCTAGGCCTATTTTATTTTTTGCCTGATGATATTGATTTGCTCAATCATTTTTTGAATCATCTTTGGACCTACTACAGTTTTCAAACAATCATTCTCTTTAATCTCATCTCAATGAAGAGGAGATTTTCATCTCTGACCATATAAAGCCTCAAATAGAGTCATCTAAATAGCTGTTTGATAACTATTATTACATGCAAACTTCATTAAAGGAAGCAACTCTACCCAACTGGTCTAGAAGTCTATACAATAAGCCTTTAACATATCCTTCAAAATCTAATTTAGTCTCTTCGTCTGATCATTTGTTTGAGGATGATATACTAAACTGAACTGAATGAATCTCTGTAAACTCTTCTGAAAAGTTGATAAGAACTTGGAGTCTCTATCTGACACAATAGTCTTAGGAACCCCATGAAGTCTAATAATCTCTTTGATGTTTAACTGCCCCAATTGATCTATAATCATACTGGTCGAATAGGTAGAAAATGAACTGACTTGCTTAATCTATCTAAAGTCATCCATATATTGTCATATCCTTTTTGGACTCTAGGAAAACTTGAAATAAAATCCATAGATATGTTATCCTATTTCCACTCAAAAGATGCAGTAACCTTGAGGGTCTCTGATGCTCTGTCTTAACTTGATGACACACCAAATATCAGGACACGAAATCTACTATGTCTCTCTTCATCCTTGACCACTAGAAACTCTTTTTGAGGTCTTAATACATTTTTGTGCTAACTAGATGCACTAAATACACAATACTATAAGCTTTTGATAAATCTTTTGACTCAACTCTGGATTTTATGGCACACAAACTCTGTCTCTAAACCTCAAGATCCTGTCTCTGACTTCAAAGTCTAACACTAAACCTTCTAAAATCTTTTGAATCATACCTTGAGTCTAAATATCTAACATCTAACTAACTTTAATCTCATTAAACAAAGAGGATTCAATCTGAAGTCTAAGGAAACTTGCAGTCACTATCGTCATCTTCTCTCTAAAAATCTCATCTTGTAGCTCTCTCTGAATAGAAATTCATGATAAAGCTACTCTTCTATTAATACATCAGCCACCACATTGGTTTTACTCATGTGATATTTAATTTCATAATCATAGTCTTTTACTAATTCCAATCATCTTCTTTGTCTCATATTAAGTTCCCTTTGAGTGAATAAGTACTTTAAACTTTATGATCTGAATAAATGTTACACTTAACCCCATAAAGATAATGTCTTCAAATCTTTAGGGCGAAAACGACTACAGCTAACTCTAAATCATGATCTCTCAATTACCTAGAGGCATAGGCAATTACCCTACCATACTGCATCAAGACAACACCAATCCCCTAATAAGAAGCATTTATATAAATATCAAACTCTATATCTTCTTGAGGTAGTGTCAAAACTGGAGTACTAGTTATTTTCTACTTTAACTTCTAAAAACAAGCCTTACACTCTTTCGTCCAAATAAAAGATACCCTTTCTTGATCAAAGCAGTCAAAGGTCTTGTCAACCTTGAGAACCCCTAAATGAATCTCCTGTAATAACCAGTCAAACTTAGGAAACTCCTTACCTCCTTAATAGTCTTTGTCGTAGCCAGCTCAAAACAACCTCAACCTTACTAGGGTCAACTGAGATGTCGTCTATTGATACAATATGTCCTAGACAAGCCACTCTGTCTAACCAAAATTCACACTTAGAAAACTTGGTAAATAGTTATCAATCTCTAAATCTTTGAAGCATAAATCATATGCTTTTCATGTTCTTCTTTGCTTCTTAAGTAGCTAGGATATCATCAATGAACACTACCAAAAATCTGTTAAGACAAACCTAAAATACCTGATTTATCAAATCTATAATTATCACAAGGGCATTTGTCAACCCAAATGGTATTACCACAAATTCATAATACTCATATCTGGTCCTGAAAGCAATCTTGGATATGTCTCTGTCTGCTACTCTCACCTGATAATACTTAGATCTTAAGTCAATCTTATAAAACATGGTTGTCCTTCTCAACTGGTCGAAGAAATCATCAATTTTTGGTAGAAGATACTTATTCTTCACTATAACATTATTTAATTCTTGGTAATCAATACACATCCTCATCGATCTATCTTTCTTTTTAACAAAAAGATTATGAGCTCCCCAAGGTCAACAGTTTGGTTTGATAAATCTCTTATCAATCAGCTCTTACAACTACTTTTTTAACTCATAAAGTTTAGTTGAAGACATCTAATACGAAATCTTGGATGTAGGAGTCGTATCAAGAAAAAGCTTAACACTAAACTCTAACTCCCTGTCTGAAGGTAACCCTGAAAACTTATCTGGAAAGACATCATAGAATTCTCTAACAATTGGCACCTCCTCAATATTTAGCCCAACTACACTCCTATGTATAACATTGCCCAAATATCCAACATAGCCCTTACTTAACAACTTCCTTGTCTAAATACAAGAGACTAACATACTCTCTACTCTACCCTCATCGAAAACAAATTGATCAGGGCTTACATGAAATCTAACTTTCTTTCTCCTATAATCTATCTTTACATTATATCTTCCCAAGAAATACATATCTAAGATCATATCGAAATCGATCAACTCTAACATTTTTACATAGATATTCCTACTAGAACTCGATCACTTATCATTAATCCTTCATCTAACATCTTTATATAGATATTCCTACTGGTTACACTAAGGGTCAACTCTAATCTTTCCACAACACCCTTGGCTATAAAGTTGTGTATAGCACTACAATCCATCAATACAAAAAAAGAGTATCGAAGAAAAGTACCAGTTATAGTATGTGGTACGGTCTCAATCTGCTCCTAGTGAACAACATACACTCTACCTCTTTCTGAAAGACCTGTACCTCCCCTCGGTGCTCTAACATCAAGCCTAAGAGTCTCTGCTCTAACTCTCTCTATATTGGCACTCCCTCTAAGTAGACCTACCCTACCTCTGAATAGACCATAACAATCTCTGTTTGGCCCTACATCAACTTCAACTCTGGATAGACACTCAAAGATCTTGTGCCCTGGCTGACGGCACCCAAAGCACACACTCTAACCGATCAAACACTCACCAGAATATCATCTACCACACCTAATGTAGTGAGGTAACTGAGTTGTAAGTCTCTATCTCTAAGCTCCTTTAAATGATTTCCTCACTGGTATTGGCCTCTTACCTCTATCCCTAATCCTTTCAACTGTTCGAGTCATCACACTCATTCGCTATAAACCAACCATTGATATAAGCGATCTCCCTAATGTATTACTAAACCTTTAGGGAGGATATGCTCTAGTCATGACATCCTTAGCTATCGTAAGATACAACTCATATATGAATTTTTATACTCTATCTATCTTTGTTCTAGCCAAACTGGGAACAAATCTCACTAAAACATTGAATTTCATGGCATACTCTTTAACTGTACTTGACCCTTATGCCAAAATAATAAACTCTTGAGCCTTTACATATAACATTTCTATGCTTCTGTACTCTGCATCAAACAATCGTCAAAACTCTGCCCGAGTTAATTGATCTTCACTGACTGAGAACTTTTCAAGATTCCACCAAACTTTTGTATCACCTCGAAGTAAGAACTACCGCATATTTGACATTTTCTTTCTTTGAAAAAGTAAAACCCCTATTATACTTTTCACTGACTCTATCTACACTTCTACCACTACTAAATCCCTTGACCCACTGAATTTTGAAAGTTGAATGATCTTAGCAAATTGTAAATAGGATACAGTTTATCTGAAGTACTTGTACCTACTTTCTTAGTACTCATACCCTGATTTGAACCACTGTAAACTGCTGAAAACTGGAATATGTCTCTAACTGATGTTGATTGTCTTTTTCTTAGTGCTCGATAAGTCTTATGTCTAACTGATTCATCCCTGGTTGGTTATTGACTATGACTTACCTCTACTTGTCGAAGGCCCTCTCTCAATACCTCTCTCATCATTTACCTCAGCTCATCTGATCGAAAGGATACATGGGAAGAGCCTTGAGATTATCGTCTATCACTCATACTCATGGGTCTAGCTGAGGAACTACTCCCTTCCTCATTAATAAATCTAGGGATATAATCTCTTCTACCTATATCATTACAAGCAAAAAAAGGGGTTAAGAACACATAAACTGCACAAAATAAGCAATACCTTACTTATGCTGAGAGGAGGGTATGAACACTGGCTGCTAGGGAGGAACCATTGACTCCTCACTTATAAAACCATGCAAACAATGCATTTAAAATCATAAAATTAGAAAGGATGGTTCAGAGATCTACTTTGATACCAATAATGTAAGACCCACTACCGTATAAATCATTGCTACTAGTTCTTGTACTTATTTATTTTATATAAAGAAAAATATTGAAAAATTGATATACAAAGCAAGAATCCTATGAAAAGCTAACTGAAAAGCATGCAAGCGAAAGCTATAAACTTTTAATGGCATAGTGATAGGTTTAAATAAAACTTATGATGGCATATGAATATAGATATTTACATATGTAATGTATCAAAATGCACGCATGCATCTATACAATGATTTTTGAAAATTGCAAACATATAGAAATCTCATCAGGCCTTTTGGAAATAAAAAACAAGAGCCTTCTCCCTTCAGCCATAGTCCACCCAAGCCTCAACAGCACCCATCTACTAACCTAAAAGAAAGAGGGAAAAAGGAAAAGGATGAGTAATAACTTACTCAGTAAGCATTTCCTACGTCTTTCTAACCCCAAACAAACTTTAAGCTAAATTCTTACCTTGGTTTAGATTCATCAACTTATATGATGTATAAACTCTGAATTATATTAGTTTTTTCTAATATCATTTGAATAGAGTTCATTATTATTCCTTTAACTGAATTTGTATTTCGTGTCATAAAATGTATGTCGTGGTATCGGGTCATGCTAAAACATGTCATGGGCCCTTGGGCCAAAGTTCTGAAATTATTACTAGTTTATCTGAAAATACCTATAAAGATCTAAAACTGAAAAATTATCTAGAAATAATGTAGCTGAAAGTGTGTATTACTGATCAGACTGATGAATACAGAGATTCTACATTTTGGTCATGTAGGTTGAACCATACCAACAAAATGCCAATAAGTTGAAATATATACCATACCAGTTCTTGGACTAGTAAGCTGAAACTAAACTAATCTGATCACAGTTAGAAAACTAAAATCTCACAGATGCCCCTTCATATTCACTCTTCCTAACTAGCCCAGATATCATGCCTTAATGCTAAAAATTAACACATGTGAATCTCTTGATCTATTTTCTGAAAACACTACTTATCATGCTATGCTAGATTATACTATTCATGCTTGTTATGCTATGTATATCTTGTTCTTTATGAGTTTCATGTGCTCAAGAATAACTTGAAATGGCTCAACTTGCTTTAAAATTGTTTTCTCTATTTTTATAAAGCATATGGGCGTGTGCTGTCTAACACACGGGTGTGTGGAAAGACACACAAGGTCATGTGCCGACTATGTCCTTGGTTGTACTAGCTTTTGGAATCATTTCATAAAACTTTGGTTGCTTACTTAGGTGTGTAGTGTGGACACACAAACATGTGTACAAAGCACAAGGTCGTGTACCACACTACCATGGGCATGTAACTACCAAGACACTCTCGTGTCTTGCTTATACAAGTGTGTGGAATTGGGACTTAATACATGGGCATGTGCAATGAATGCACGGGCATGTGTTTGAATTTTCAAATATATATGGGTGTCATGCAAGACCTTGTTTGTGTAAAAAAAAGGTCACACGGGCGTGTATCCTCAGGTACACGATCATTTGCTCAACTCTTTTCTAGCATAAGATATCTGAAAACCCAGAAAATCCCAGTAAACTACCTCTAAACAATATCACACCTTCAATAATCATCTTAATACTCTTTTAAGCATCATAATCTCACCATATTCATAGAAATCTTACTTTATTCATACCACATCACACAAATGAACCATAAAACTCATGTAAACATATACATATATCCATTAGCATGAAATCAATAACCCAATCAACTATTCAATCATCAATCAAACCATTTAGCATGTCAAGCAACCCTTAATAACCCATCAAACATACTCAAACTCAAAGAATAAAGGAAAACACACTCTGAATCCAAGTGAAAGAGATAAGGAAATACTTACCTTTTGTCATAGTTTTTGGATCTCGCTCTTTACCTGCTTCTAACTCTCTAGCTTAGATTATAGTTGTTGGTTGGACGTTCTCTAACCAAGGTTTCATTGGAGAAAAGGAAGAGAAGAAAGCTGAATGGAATATACTGGATGAAAAGAGAAAAAACTTAACATTTATGTCACCTCTAACCTAACATACGATCATGTGTCTTAGACACACAAGCGTGTGTCAAGAGAAATTTTCAAATTTCCCCTCTCTCACGCCCGTATGAAACAATCTCCTAGGGAAACCTATGCACAAGCCATAAAAGGCTCATAAATGACTCTTCTACCCTTGAACCCTCTCAAATTTATTTTCTATCTAAAAATCTCATTTTTACCCTTAGTCCCAAGCTTAAAAGGATAGTTCTACCCTTGGGCTATTACAATGGGCGTGTATTGTTACTATACGGGCATGTGCTTAGGTATTTCCTTTTTCCTTCTGCATAACTAAACAAGCACAAGAGGTTCTAACAGTGCATCCTTGTTTCTATGGCATACGATCGTGCATTCAAAACTCATATGGTCATGCGTTCCTAATTCTTCATGCTCTTTACATGACTCAACTAAATCGTGTGTTATCTTTATGGCATACATATGATCATGTAGCCTAATCACGTACGCTCATACATCAAGTAAAAAATACAAAAATAACCATTTGGCCTTGCTCTTATCATGATTGATTCATGCAAGGACTAGTTGGATATTTAAATGCTAATCCACTTTTTCACATGAGATTGATAGAAAAAGATGGTTCAGATAAGTAGAGATTAATGGATGCTACTGGAAAGAATAGCCTTTGATTGTTCCATCTAGTGCCCCATCAGTTGTCATAAAAACGAATGGAAGAAAAGGCAAAAAGATCAAAGTTGAACAAAGAAATGACTATCAATCACCCTAAAAAATACAAGTGTTGATGGAATCTTTTTAGACTTTTTAAGGACATGCCTTCGATCATTTTAGTTTCATGCATAAAGAGATTGCTAGAGGAAACAATCATGTATGATGCCTCGAGGATAAGATGGGCAACCTAGAATCTCGTATGTAAGTTTTGAACTCCAAATTTCCATCTATTCACAACCAAGATGATATAGCCCCTTTACCAGCCCAAGACTGATTTTTACATAACATTCATTTGTATCACACTTCATTTTCATCATATTTTCAACTTACTGCATATCATTAGCTCTTTAACTTTTTTTTTTTTTTTAAGAACATTCCTAACTTTTTATTAGCACTTATACCGTTGCTATCTTTCTAATTCAACCTGTTGTTTATGACGATGAAAGTTTGATATTTATTGATGGATGACCTGTTGAAGTTGGAGGTTGACTTGTTATTGATTACTGAAGTTTACGGTTTGTGTTTGACTTATATAGACATGTTTATTTATGTTTTAATGGTGATTGTGGAAAGGGAAATCCTTAAAACAAAGAAGACTTTGCCTACATATTTTGATTCATGATTTTTTTAAAAAAAAAAAAAAAGGTAGAATGATGTTAAATTGTTAAAATTGAATTCACATTGAATTGATTATTTTTAAAATTAATTAAATAAATAAAATTGTAAGTGACTAAGGGGAAGAATGGTTAGAGACATATAGTGCTAGATTAAAGGGGAGAACTTTTTTTTTAACATATTGGTAAAAGAGAATTTTGAATAACAATTATATAAGTAAAGGGGAGTTAAAGTCAAGTCTTTCAAAAGGGGAGAAATTTGTTTTGTTTGAACCTTGTCTTGTTTGAATCTTCAATTAGTTTCATTTGATTTTTACTAAGAAATTTTAACATATTTTTATCATCGATCAAAAAGGGAAAGATTATTAAACCCTTGGTATTTTAATGATTAGTAAAATATGTTAAATTGTTAATATGATTAATTTACCCTTGGCATGTATTTTTTTCATGACCAAAGATATATAAGTATTTGTTTTACAAGAATTCTTAGACACATGACCATGCTTAATTGTATTTACAATCGTGTGTGCTAAGACATGACACCTTATAGAGTTTTTGTGCTAGAGTTTATAATTTAGAGCTTTAAGTATTTAGTATTGCATGATTGTATGATATTGACACACACCTATGCTTGTGATGATTAATGTCACACACAAACATGCTATCAGTTATCACGACTGTGCTATGCATAAAGGTTAGACAACATGAGTAAAAGTGTTGTACCTTCAAACTGTGTTTAGTCAAAGTCTACAAAGTCAAACCTTAAATAATGCACAACTGTGCACATAAAGGATGCAAGCTCATGCATCAAAGAAAGTGAAGAGTCACATAAGATGATGTGATGTACTACCATTGATCCCATGTCATGTGATCATACTGGGTCAACAAAGTCAACAATATTTGAAGCATGACTATGTATTAAAGACATATGCCTATGCTGAAGGAAAATTTGTTCATATGTTTTCTTATGTGGGTTCTTATGCTACTAATTGTACAGACCCCTAAACTTCAAGATGATTTCAAGATATGAAAATACACGATCATGTGTTGCTTAGCAAGGTAGTTAAATTTGACCATTCAAAATTTGTTCAAGGTAAATAAGTAAAAAAAGTACAACTGTGCACCCAAGGCATATAATTGTGCTCCTAGACAAATTTATTACAACATCATTTTCTTCATCTACTATAAAATTTGTTTCTAATGGTTCCTTACCCTTTCAAGCCATCAAGAACATGTAAAAGGATGTTCATTTGAAGTGTGAAGAGTTTAAAAACAAATAAGTAAATTATTTGTTGTTTATATCATGTCTGGTTTATTCAACTCATATTATTTGTTGTTTTTCCAAGGCATTGAGGCATATGTCATCGTGGACATTTCCTCTTAGAATGAGCCACCTTTTGCATGCCCTTGGTCTGGCTATAAAAGTAAATTTCAATGTGTTATGTTATCTTATTTATGATTTATGGTTTATTCAATTAATATTTTTTTTTATTGTTGCTAGATACCAGGACACATGATTGTGGACATTCCCTTTTAGAATGGGCCACCATCTGCATGCGTTAACCATAACGATCTAAATAGATATCAATGTTGAATTGTACATTGTTTATATATATATATATATATATATTATTAGTTAATTATTTGGATTATCATTGTACCAGAACACCATAAGGGAGTACATTATCAACATCACCTCTCAGCCCAAACCAAAATTGATCTCTAGCAAGACATTCTGACCACTTGAATAATAAAGTGTCCACATCAAACTGATCTCCTATCAATAATATGATTACTTGTACAATATGATCCTTCTATCATCCAATATCTCTTCGAGGCTAAGCCACAAATAGTGTCTACCTTAAGAAGTCCTTTATATTATAGATTGATATCCACATCAATGATCGAACAATATTAGATTAAGCAACAACTCAATCCTACTACAGTCACAAATTTATGCGGTCATCAATATTTGTTAGTTGGCCTATCGGAGATATTTACTCCGGCGCTTAAAAGTGCCAAATCCTTTGTTGATCTATCATAACTTTCGTACATCTCTCATTATGATCAATCACCACCTTTTTATAACCCATTTTCTTAAGGACTATGTTGCTCTAGTATCAAACTATATTGATCTTTGCATAAAACAATTTGATGTCCTTAAATCGAAAGATCACATGCATTGTCGTTTGTTTAAGAGGATATGTTTTATAGACACTAAAGCAATCATCCACATGAAATTTTTTTGGTGAGTTAGTCTGATGGATACAACTACACAATATCTACCCATGTGTTACACTAAATTGTTAATAAACAGCTTTGACATTTAAGATTCATCACCACCTTTTAATGGAATTGTTTAACATTATAATAATTTTAACTATATTATTTGTATCCTGAATCAAAATAATATCAGAACTATGGACTTTTCTTAGGACATTTACCTTGGCACATATGCACTTGCAAATATAAAATGCCATAAGAAATCACATATATATGACTCAAACAAGAATTTGTATTTTCAGGAGGATTGGCTTCGAAGCAGTAACTCCAACACAAACATCTTCAGCAATGGTGAATGAAGGCAGCGTACATCATTAGATTCACTAACGAATGGAGTTATAGAAATTAAAAAAAAAAAAAAAAAAAAAGAAGGAAAGTTATCTGTACGGCACCAAAATGTAATTTCAAAAGCTTAGGGGGGTATAATTTGTGGAAAGTGTTATAAGTAGTGGACTTATCTGTGTGTATATGCTTCATGCATGAAGACATTTGGTTGTCTTCATGTTTGAATGCTATTAGTTTATGTGGGCGGCACTCTATATATAGCCGCAAATTTCGTTTGATTAGTGTACAAAGTATTTTGAGAGGAAGAGCTAATAAAGTCGCAATAAATCGTAATTTTGAAAAAGTCTTTTCAAGCTAAACCTAGGGTGGGGAAATGTAAGTCACTTTGTAATTATTGGATGTCGTCCTCGTAGGTTCAACTCAATTGCTTGGTTATTTAACTGAAACGTTATTATGTGAAAATACTTGGTAATTTATTATCAGTCTTCGTGCACATATATAAACTGAAGATTCTCCATAGCTTTTTCAACGAGATATTCGAGATACATTTATGCAATAAAATTTTGATATTTTCCTTTTGAGAATTTCCTCCATCATATAGTTTCAAATTTGATTTTATTTACTCCTAATAGGAAGAATTAGAAAAATCTAAAGAGATCCAACTTTTACATACTTAGAACTTCCAATACATGTTAATAAAAAAAATAGTAAGGTAATTCAGAGTTTGTAGCAATTTTTAAAATGGATTGACAGATACAGATTCTAAAATTACGTAATCATCAATTAATAATTTATTTTGGATCCAGATCAGGAAAAGATTGAGCAAAATGACTAACTATTTTTAGGTTAATGTAATAAAAGTGTTCTGCTTTTTTCATAAATATATCAGATCAAGATTTATAGACAATATAAAATCAATTGATTTCTTCCTTAATGTATTGCCTACTACATACAGAGTCTCCAACCCTCAATGTATTTCTCTTTTGGCTCTAGTTCATCAAAGAATCTCCATCCCTTTTTCGCTTCGTCTCCTTTCTTATCAGACAAACCATCTCCACAGTGCTAGTTTTCTAGAGAGAGAGAAAGCGAGCGAAGAGAGACAATAATCGAGTGATTATGATTAAGTTATTTTGTTTTGTACTCACAATGACGTTGTTTCAACAATTAGAATTCGCTCTTTCTCGAGGTGAGCAAGTTATAACACCACCATTGCCTGTTTTGCCACTTCCATCTTATTCTCAATTAAAATGGCAGCAAAGAGAGCTCATAATGTTCTTCCACTTTGGAGTCAACACATTCACCGACTCTGAATGGGGCACTGGGAAAGAGAACCCATCTATATTTAATCCAGTTGGACTTGATGTGAACCAGTGGATCAGTGCAGCAATGGATGCAGGAGCTTCTCTTGTCATACTGACCGCAAAACACCACGATGGATTTTGCTTGTGGCCTTCAAAATATACTGACCATTCTGTAAAACTTAGTCCTTGGAAAAATGGAAATGGTGACGTGGTGCAAGAGTTTGTAAATGCGGCTAAAGCTCGAGGAGTGGATGCGGGATTGTATTTATCTCCCTGGGATCGACATGATCCGCGATATGGTCATGATTTACAGTATAATGAATACTACTTGGCTCAATTGCAAGAACTACTCACCAGGTTAGCTCAATTTTTCTTTACTTTCTGAAAAATAAAATAAAAGCTTAAAGAAAGTTGAATGTTTCATCCGTTTCGTCTGTTTAATGATAGATATGGAAACTTGAAAGAGATATGGTTCGATGGAGCCAAGGGTTCAAATGCACCAAACTTGTCATACTATTTCACAGAATGGTTCGCCATGGTGAAGGAGTTGCAGAGTTCCATCAACTTATTTTCAGATGCGGGTCCGGATGTCAGATGGGTTGGTAACGAAAACGGGTTTGCTGGAAGCACATGCTGGTCCACCATCAATCGCACCTCTCTTTCAATAGGAAATGGAAGCATTGTTGAGTGAGTATTTTTTATTAATTAAGTCATGCAAATTTATTTCTTTTGAACTATCTGAAATGAGCTGTGCACAATTAAAGATTACTTGTTATCGATTCATTATTAAGTTTGGTGGAAATTGGTTACTTGCTAGCTTTTCATCCTTGAAATTTTTCTCCATGCTTGTAAGAGAATAGATACGTGGACCTCGCTGCGAGCACTTGCATTTCGGGACTACTGATTGGCACAATTTATTTTGTCAATTGTAGTTATATAAACACGGGCGATCCAAAAGGGACAGATTGGCTGCCACCTGAATGTGATGTTTCAATCAGAGCTGGATGGTTTTGGCATAAATCAGAATCACCAAAGAGGCTGAGTAAGCTACTTGAAATTTACTATAATTCAGTGGGGCGAAATTGCGTGATGCTGCTAAACGTGCCCCCTAATTCAACCGGGTTAATATCTGACATTGACGTTCAAAGATTGAGAGAGTTTAGGAAGGCCATTGACACAATATTTTCAAAAAATTTAGCCGACAACTGCACCATTAAAGCTAGCAGCCAAAGAGGAGGCAAAGACAGCGGTTTTGGACCAGAAAATGTACTAGACACTGACCATTTATGGACATACTGGGCTCCGAGAGATGACAAAAAAGATGAACATTGGATTCATATTGAGGCTCAAGATCAACAAGGGTTGAAATTTAACGTGATCAGAATTCAAGAAGCGATTGGGCTCGGTCAGAGGATCAAAGAGCATGAAGTTTACGTTGATGGTAAACTAGTGGCAAAAGGGAGCACTGTTGGGTATAAGAAACTCCACAGGCTGGAAAATAAAGTGGTATGTGGCCACGTTGTGATGATAAAGTTCACGAAATCTAGGGCAGTGCCTTTAATTTCTTCAATTGGTTTGCATTTTGACCCATATTGGCATCCAAGTAATGGGCAGTGACCTAAGTTACGGGTTCCCTTTAGCGACCTTTTTCTATTTGTTTTGCATGTGTTTGAGGGCCATGCCAATATGCTCTTCTGTTTGCTCTCTTTTGTCTTATGTCAAAAAAGGTATAAAGGCATTAGTGATTAGTGCAATATAGCCGGGGTCACGGAAAGCCATTAAGGAATAAGAGTACATGTGTTTCCAGTTTTTCTGTTCAACCTTGTATGACTAACTATTTCCCATCCAAAGTTTGATCAAATGACTCTTTTCCCGTCCTTTAGATTGACAAAGTTAATTTCTCATTTATCCCGTAAATTTTGTTGACAAATTTAATTAAATTTTTTTATAAAATTAATAAAAAATAAAAATACCCTTAAACTAAATAACTCTTTATTTTTGTAATTTTTATTATTTTTTTTACTCTAACTTATATTAATTTCAAATAAAAATGATAAAAAAATTTACTTATACAAATATAAATATGAGCATTAATAAAGTATAATTATATGTTTAAAAGTAAACTATAATTTTTAAAAATTTTTGGAGTGTTAATAAAATTTTTAAAGATTTTTTATTTAAAATTTTTTAATATACCTTTCAGTAATTTTAAAAGTAACAATTTCACCGCTAAAGAACATAATAAATTAATGTGTAAATATTATATTATAAATTATTAATATTATAATATATTTTTTAAATATATAGGGTGTATACGATAATTTCTTCAACAATAAAGAGAAAATATTCATTTACCCTTTGTAAGTTTTTAAAAGATAACATTTGTTTCTCAAACACACCTTCATCGTAATATTTAAATATAATGATATAAATATTTTGTGACTATTGAAAATAATAGTTAACTTTGATAAATAGGTAAGAAGTTAGTTTTTTTCTTATTTAATATATGAAAATTTGTTATGTCATTAAACCTTGGGTGGAAATAGTCTTTTAGATATGGTCTCTTTTTTTTTTTCTTTTTTTGGGGGTTTCTATATAGTATTATAGCCAAATGACTTATTCCCATCCAACATTTCCTTTTATGGAAATTCTCACCTAAAAACTCTTTAAAAGTCAAATATTGACTAAAATCAACCGTTAAATTTAACAGTTAAAA